>CM066589.1:3782500-4135000 GCA_033816785.1 Picus viridis
ATTATCTTTTACACAACGATCTTCTACACTCATGTACTGGAGCAGATGATGATGACTCATGTCATCATTCATGTATGATGAGCAGAGCAAAAAATTCCCAAATGTTACTTTTGCCTTTCATTCAGAGGTTAACACAGATCACTAGTTGGTTTAACCAGATTTCCAGCTCTGGCATGCTCCTCACATACGTATCAGGGTTGACCATTTACCAAAACTACATTCATTTCAATTCTAAAAAGCAGACATGTTAGATCTGAGCCCTTCCCTTCAATGAAATTGAGGTCTCTTAAAGCCACTGATTCTAGTTTGGTCAAGGAGTTATCCACATGTATATTTTACAGGTCGGCTCAGTGCTGCTCACGTGTTACACTCTTCGTGTGGAATGCTGAACTTATATGTGAGGGCTAGGGACAAAATACTGTCAGAGGAAAAAGGACCTTATATTCCTGCTACAGCAGGCCTAACACCTTTTAGACAGAAATGAGCAATAATATGGTTGGCAAAGTTAATATAAGCTGACTACTACTTTTATGGCATTTTAGGCATGGTGAAATTACTTCAGTCCATTTTACCATACCACAGAAAATCACAGGCAGTATTACAGGAGGCTGAAAATCTCCGTATTTATGAATGAGGGATGGATGATTAGGATAAAAGCATCCCTGCTATTGATCACAAGGCCTCTCTCATCTATTAAAATAATAAAACTACATAATGGTGCAGCACTTAAAACTCAGCACTTGAAGAAGGTGACCGAATGCAAACACTGGTGGTCATGTCTCCCGTGTGGCAGGGTGCTGGAGCTGCTATCCAGCCCTCAGTGCCAAAACCGGCCAGAGGGCAGAGCCACCAGAACTCAGCAGGGACCTAGTTTAGTCCAAATCACAAGAGCTGGGCTTACAGCACTCAGCAGGTCCTCACCACACGAAATCCTGTGTGTGGCTTGCTGCATTAGGGTGACTCAACACCAAAATCATCTGGATTTCCACAGGGATGGATTTTGGTGCAGCAAAAGAATACGTCCTGTGAGACATTTCAACCTCTATCATTCTGTGATTCTGTGATTTCCTTCAGCAGGATGCCCCAAAGAGGAATTTGGGTTCATGAGCTTAAGCACCCCCAGTTCCACCTAGCAGCACTGGTTTCATGGGTTTTCTGACCTTCTGTAGCATCAATGAGGGAGCAGTACCATATGGCATCAAGAGCTCCCACCAGCATATCCCAGCACATGGCTTGTGGGTTTGTGCACAGAGCTGTTAGCACCACCAAAACCCACCAGTGACCAGATATGAGTCTGGCCAAGCACCTTTAGCAAACTATCAAAATACAGACCTGTATAAAATATTTTTATTATGTTTATTATTCTGGTTTTCTGAAGAAAAAAAAAATAAGAAAAGGCTTTTTTTTTTTTCCCCAAGTGAAAATCGTGGGGGTTTTAAAGCAGAAAGTATGTCTCTGCTTGGCAGACAGTGGAATATCGGAGTCAGGCTGGAAAACCGCTGCGTGCTGGCCTGATATTATCCTGGATCCAATTAGAAACACTTCTCAGTTTTAACCCAGGTGGAATTGCAGGATTATAACAGCAAAAGCCTGTGCTTGAGAGGAAATGGAGAAAGTTGTTCTTGCTGAAGAAAGGAATAAAGGTCTGTTCAGTGCTCCACAAAAATCTCACACAAAGCTGGTGAGTTGAGCACAGCTCTCAAACTGAATATCAAAACCAATTTTAGTCCCAGGTACTGAGGACTCATTTGTCCCTCCAGGAGGGGAGGAAGCACACTGGTTTTCCATCAAGGAGACAGCCAGCTTCTCCAGACCATGATGGACACCATCCATATAAAACTGCTCCACCTAAGCACCTCTCCTCAATGCTTGCTTGTACCCAAACCAACCTTGTGAAAGAAGCCCATCAGCTCAACACGGCTCCTTCCAAGAACTCAGCCAGTTTGCACCAGTTTGAATCAAAGGAAAACCAGCAGTTGCTCAAAGCCACCCTCCATCACACAAAAAACAAAGGATGGGACTATGGACATTGTGCAACACCCAGGCTCAGGAACAGCACACACACAGACATGGGTTTGTCTGTGTATGTACAGCAGCAACAGCCCCAAAGCCTCCAGGACTCTGGTAGCACCAACACATAGATGGCAATTACTTGCATAAATCCTGCCAGGTTTCAACAGTTTCAACAAAGATGCTTTCATAAATTGGAATAAAAAAAGTATAAAACTCCATACTGGATATAATTTCTTCTGAATAAAAGAAAATAGAATATGATAACACAAGCCCAACCACACTGAAAAATTACTTTAAATTACTTTGGAAACCATATGATAAATAAATTGCATGCATCCCCATGTGCCTAAAAAACACCTGCCAGAGAAAGGTGCAGTGCTCTAGACCCTTTCTCTCTTTTGCTTCCCAGACACAAAGGTGCTATCAAGAGTTTGATACAAATGTAAGCTTCCTTTATTTAATGAATATTATGATTCCAACAACCACAGAATACATGCAGCAACATCACTGAGAGGGGTACCAAGTGAGGTGTGATAAGGGCATTGGCAATGTGATACAAGAAGATGCTCTATTCCATATTCCATCCTCTGGTTTCTACTTCCTATTTTGTTCATACAGTATCAAAGAAGAAATATATTCGGATTTTTTTTTCCTTCAGAATCCTGCCATGTCTATGACCAAGACTGTTGTGTAGTTATGATACCTGATTTGCAGAATCTGAGTTGACAGATTACTGCAGTAGGACGTTGTTATGTAGCATAAAGTACCAACCGAACCAGGGTTTTAAGGGTTAACAGCTGAGGGATGCACATAGCCTTCTTTTTACTCACTTGCTGCAAACTTTTTGAACTCTTTTCCTGGCTGCCTTTTCCAGGTCATATTCAGAAGCAGATATACTAAAATACTCTGCAATGTGTCTAACACAAACAAGAGGAGGAGAGGAACCTTTGCTCTCTACAACTACCTGAAGGGAGGTTGTAGCCAGGTGACAGTTGGTCTCTTCTCCCAGGCAACCAGCACCAGAACAAGAGGACACAGTCTCAAGCTGCACCAGGGGAGGTTCAGACTGGATGTTAGGAAGAAGTTCTACACAGAGAGAGTGATCGCTCATTGGAATGGGCTGCCCGGGGAGGTGGTGGAGTCACCATCATTGGAGGTGTTTAGGAGGAGACTTGATAGGGTGCTTGGTTGCATGGTTTAGTTGATTAGGTGGTGTTGGATGATAGGCTGGACACGATGATCTTGAAGGTCTCTTCCAACCTGGTTTATTCTATTCTATCTAAACGGGGGGGGGAAGAGTAAAAAAAAAAAAAAGGAAAGAAAGAAAATGGGGGGGAAGTAAAATAAAATAAATTGAGATAAAATAAAGGGGGGAAAGAAAGGAAAAGGAAAGAAATATCATTTTAAAAATAAAAGAAAAAGGGAAAATATAAGGAGGAAAAGGTGAAAAAGGAAAAGGCATAAGGGAAAAGGAGAAAAGGGAAAAGGAGAAAAGGGAGGAAATGGGAAAGGAGAAAAAGGAAAAATAAGAAAAAGAAAAAAAAAAGGAAACAAGAAAAAGTAAAGGAGAAAAGGAAAAAAAAAGAAAGAAAAAAAGAAAAATAAAAAGGAAAAGAAAAGCCTATCTTCAGAAGATATTCAGACCCACATTAGAAATGCAGGAGGCTGAGATAGTTTGGATAAATGCCCAAACTTCTGAGAGTTTAATCAAAACTAACCCAACCAATCCTCTTCCCCTTTTGAGATTTGCCCAGCAACAATTACGATCAGTTTTAGAAACCACAAGTACTTAATAAAAACTAGAATATTATAAATCTTCTGCCACATGAAGCTAATAAAAATAAATAATAATAATAAATTTTAATGTTTAAGGCACCCAGGCCCAAAGGCACTAACCTGTATTTGTGCCTCAAGTCAGTGATATTAATGGTGGAAGAAATATTTGAATAAATGTAGGGTTTGCAAAAGGGTCTTTTCTCTCTGGGCTTGCCAGGTTTTAGACTGATTATATTGACTGCACAAGGACTCATAATGAGATTGTTGAGGGCATTATTCCATTTACACGTTCATCTGACATTATTAAACCTCTATTTGTTTCTATCACAGAGAATTTAGAAATATGTTCCAGAGAGCACACTGTTGGCCATAGGAGCCATCATCAACCTCATTCTTTCCAGCCCTATGTTCAAGTTAACAGTGTCGACGCTGGCTTGAACCAACCGCTCAGCCTGAGATGCCTACAGCCAAGCAGCCCCAGACATCTCTTTTGGACCACAACAAGTCATTTATTTTACTAGCCCTGGAAGTTAGTTGTACTTTTTGTTTCTCACTGCCTCATCCCCTCTCTTTTACGTGTTCATTTAAATGCAGACTATCCTGTAATGCTGTGGTTGCTCCCATCCCAAACCCAGCGGGCGTATAACATTTCTACATCACCTACGCACTGCAGAAAACATTCATTTTTAAGGGAAAGTGCTTGGTTTAGCTGGCCTGATTCTAGCAGGAAGAGCAGAGGTAAAACATCAATCATCACTTTGAAAAGTTTGGAGCTGATGGCCAAGTGCAGTGCAATTTCAGTGCCACGATCCCACAGGCAGCGGATTGTCCCTGAGCCCCAAATCTGAAATCTTTTCTTACTTCTATCCAAGAAAAAATCCCAGATAAATCTCCCAGTGGCTTTTGCAGCCAGTAAGGATAAGCTAAAACTAAGCAAAGATATTTTAATTGCTCCAGTTAATAAAAATAATGGATGAGAGAAAGAGAGAGGGTAGTGTGTATAAATGTTCAGGAAATGCACTACTGTGCTTTCTGTCCTTGGGGGCTGGGTTACAGCACCCTAGTGAAAGTGGCAGATAGTGGTGATTTCACTTAGCATCATTCATTTGTAAAAGCAAGGATCAAAAGCAAAGACACACCAAAACAAAAAAACCCTATTTTGGGAATATGTTGGAGTGCTTCTAGAAATTGCTGAAGCTGTTTTCATAATCCTTCCACTTGTAAGGCCAAATGCCTTAATTGCCACGAGACCAACTAGCTATGGAGAGCTCGAAAAGAGCTATTAAAACATTTTAGAGAGGCTCAAAATAGTTTTTCCTCCTCCTAAAAATAGAACAATGTACAGAGAAAACACTTCGACCCCTTCTCGAGGCAGCGAAGTGTGAGGCCAGCCCCAGGGGGGAAAACAGGGATCCCCCAGCCCCAGCACCACGCATCCTCCACACTGCTCTCCCAGGCCAAGATACTCTGCCAAAAGCATGATGCTGTCCTGTATCAAAACTCATTTCTAGCCTCTGCTGAGTCTGACCAGCCTTGGGTCTTGAGCCAGAATGATTTTTTTGGGAGGAAATTCCACATTTGGGAGGGAAAGGATGAAGCATTTAAAAAGGTCAGCTTGCCAGCAAAGAAAAGGCAGTTATAGGAATAAAGGGGAGGAAAACATTTCCTGGGTCACTGAGTTTTGTCCAGTGCTACCAGAAGGAACTAATTCATATATCATCTTTCACAAACTGACTCAGCTCTTGCAACAGGCAGAAACATTGGGATCCACCTCGAAAACAGGGCACAAGCCCCCTGTGACAGCTGACGGTGCCTTTGCAGCTCCCATCCCCTGCTGCTGCAACCTTTGCGAAGGTGTAAAGTGCAGCATAGCACTGCCAAAGCAGGTTCTTAACCCAAAAGTCATGCTCTTTTTTACCTCTTTTCCTTTTTTTTATCCTTTTTTTTTTTTCCCAGGGCATCTGCTGGTGAAGAGGCCCCTCCATAACACCATTTAATTAGTTCAAAAAGCAGAAGGAAGACCTAGGAGAAAAACTATCCTGTCTGACAGGGTGATACCCCAAATAAAGTAACCAGAGACTGGCACCATAAAAGGAGACTTGAATCCTCTCCCATAAAAAGATGGGCTTCAGCACAGTCTCAGCACCAGTGACTTAGTGAAATCTGGCAAGTCCCTCAGCTTTCCTGCCTCAGTTTTCCAGTCTGCAGTATGAACATTATCATTTACCCATCCTTCATCATCTGTAGATGCACATACCCACTGGGACAGTCCTGACACTAATTTCTGCTTCATATCAGATTATGCAATCGTTATTAACCTTCCAGCTTTCAGTACCAAAGGGTCAAATCCATCTCAGTTTAGCAGATGGAGCTCTACAGACTTCACTTAAGTCGCAACCACTTACTCCAGGACTGGATTTAGTCCTGGGCATTTTTCAATTTAAAATACACTGGCAAGACAAAGCCACCACTGCTCCTTCCAGGGGTGGTCTGATTTCATTTACAAGCATTTGTGCTGGCAAGTCCTACATAATACTCAGATACAATTGTGCCTCAGTATTAAATATAATAGGTCCGATGTTATGAATAGGAAAATGAGATAACTTGGTAAAGGAGGTTTGACAGCAAGAGTAGAAGAATGAAGATTCAACTTAAGCTGCTGAAAGCCTAACAAGATAAAGACAGGCAGGGGAGAGTTCCCTTAAATGTGATGAAAATAAGGCCTGAAGGGGTGGAATGATGGAGAGGCTGAGGAGTACATGCTTCAAGACAGAAGATGAATGTGCCCAACATGACAGTAACATGTAGCTAAATTAATCAAAGTACCCACAGCACTAAATAGAACCAAAACATACAGGTTTATGCAGAAATCCCAGAACAGCAGACGTGAGACACCCGGAAGGATGCATCATTTTCTATCTAAATTAATTTTCCCTCTGTTTGGACATTGACTTCTATCATTCTGTGTCATCAGAAAGGTTCTAAATCTCCCTTTGCAATTTAAATGCACGTCACCCACTTCAGCGTTGAACCCACAGTTCCCACGGCACACACTATTACCTCTCCCCATTAAAGACATCACAGCTTATGCCATATATCCTGAAGCTAAATCACCAGGAAAAGTTTCCTAAAAATCACAGCAGCTCATGACTGTGTGACAGAAACAAACTGTTACAACCATTAATATTTCACCTTGAAAGTATAATTTTAAGTTAATTCCATTTCCATGATTCAGGCTGGATTTACAGCCTTTGTTGAGCCCTGTGATTTTGCCAGGCAGTTGCTCTGATCGCCTTCCACTGCCTCCCCATGCTGCCACAGTGCCCCCAGCTTCTCCAGGGACTTCTCCAGAGGCTCCTCTATTCCTGAAGCCTTTGCAGAGTTTGAGAGTTTGACTGCTAGACCCTCTTGACTGACAAAGGGCAGGCAGTAAATTTGGGGTCATTGCCCCCCAAGACTTGGGTTTTAAGCAGTGGCTGCCTGTCTTGATCAGAAGGTAAATTCCCAATCAGGACAGCTGCTAGAGATTATGTTCAGATCAGATCCCAATCTCACTTGTACTCAGAGCGCAAATTTCCATTTGTAATTTGAGTTTGGAGCAGAATTTAGTCCCAGTGATTCAAATGAGCACCCTGCAAGCCCAATGAATGGAAAGAAAAGAAATGCTCTTAGGATGAAAGACCCTCTCCACAACCAGGGGCTGTATGAACTCAATGCATTCATCATCACATCCCAGAGATGTGATGGATGTCAACTTGCTATCCCACACCCTGCCTCAGAACACCCCCTTCCCTTTCAACTACCCAGGAGTTGGGGGACACAGGTTTTATCTAGGGAAAGCCAGGAATTAACAGAATGAAGTCTCAGTGCATCCCACCTCTCCAGAGAGTGATTGAGTAGCAAGTGGCTTGGAACAGAGCAACCTCTGTGATTCGTAGCTAGATGGGCAGCACCTTCTTGAGATTTGCCTGACACAAAAGGGATTTAGACCAGTTCTGTTCTGAGAGCCAGGGCTGCTCTCCTCCTCCTCAGCCCACCCTAGCCTCAACCCTCTCAATGGAAGGTGACAGGGTTAAAGGCTTGGATTCCTTTCTTTACTTTTTACTTCTTTTTTTTACGCTTCTATATGCCAACAGGACTTTTTCTTAGGCAAGCAAATCTGAAAGGTGACAGCAAGGAGGACTCAGCCCCACCATCCAGAGGCAGATTTCTGGGAGGACCAGCTTTCACCTCACTCTGCTGTTATGAACAGATTGATCTTTTTTCTGTGTGTGCCTCAGCTCAGATAAGTCCTTTAGCTAATGCAGAGCAAGAAGCAAACTCACTCCAAAAAGGACCAAGCCACCAACATGCAATTTATTTCCTTGTAGGTAAGTTTACACAATGCAAAGAGAGTGAGAAACAAGGGCATTGCCTGGCACTAACACTCCCTCTATTGGAAAAAAAAATTTACCTAGGAATGTGCATTATATTGCCTAGGACAACACAAAACTAAGTGATCAGCAGGCAAACAAAAAGCCTTAATTTACTGGAAAAGGGGCTGTGCATCCAGAGCATTATTTTCCATTTCACAGAGAGCAAGAAAAAGTAGCACCCTACAAAAGCAAACCTCCATTTAAAGTCACCATGCTAGATCAAATTTAGGCTTGCACAAAACAGAGGTTATTACACAAAAATTCTATTTGTTTACACTCCACTGCATGGTCTCAACTCTCCTGTGGTTACAGCCTGGCATGGCACCCAGCAGCTCCCAAACAGTTAGCACAGGTAGCTCCTACTGCTACTAGTACCTGGGCTTTGGAATAGAAGAGCTCCTTCAGCCTTCTGCTGCCCCTCACAGAAAACAAGGCTATGATGACACTGCACAAATATGTTCTCCTTCTGACATCATTTTTGTGTAGCATGTGAAACAAACCAGAAAGAACTGTCAAAAGTTTACATCCCATAGGAAGAAGCAAAAGTGAGAATGAGGTTTCTATGGCTCTTCCTTTCCTCTGCCATTTTTTCCTGCGACTAAATGGGGAATAGGGTTTTCCCTGGCAGGGTGTTGTAGCCAGAGCACACACAGAAGATCCTGGGGATTAAATAGGGACCAAAAAACTGAAGCTAACCTCAGCTCCTGCTTCCTCATAGACAAAAAAGGATTCTACCCCTAAAAAAGTACAGACAATCTAATGTTATTCCATCTGTACCAAATGGATGAGGACAAACTTATTACTGGTTTAAATCATCAATGTTCCCCAGAATTCATCAGAAATGTGGATTTGTGCCTGCTGAAAGTTTATTGTCTATAGGAAGATGATAAGGGCAAGATACCCAGGACCTCAGCGTACTCCTAAAAATTACTATCACTCTTTTTTTCACCAGCCAGCTCCAAAGAAAAGTCTTGGTGAAGGATACAAATCTGACTTCACTAAATATGATGGCTCCAAAACTGGGAATTTATTTGTCTCCCAATTTGTCTCCTAGACAGACAAGAGCAACTCTCCAAGCAGCCTGGATCTGGCTCAGGAGGCCTTGTTCCCTTCCACCTCGTGTTCTTCCCTGCATTTCGGGGCACATGTCAAGCAATTTTCCAGGAGAGATGGCATTAGCAGGTGACTTCAAGAGCCAGAGCTCCAGTCTTAAAACATGCAGCTAAATGCAAAATGCTTCACACCTGGTCACACACTGCACCACTAGCAATGTTGGGAAGGCTTCAGGATGCACTCCCACCTCTGGATGAGGACAGCTGTGAAAGCCAACTCCGAGTATTTAACAGGAGTTTAACAGGTTTAAGCCTGTTTCCCCGCATTAAGCATGGGTGCATAAACTGGAAGAACAAGAGATTAGCACATGGTGCTCACTGGAGGAGACACATCTGCAAAGCAGGGGTGTTAAGTGGGGATTTAGTAACTATTAGCTCCATCCAAAAAAACCAATCTATTGCAGTTTTTTCCAGCATGGACCTTGAAGATTTCAGCCCCTCTTTGTATGACGCCCATAATGGAGAGAGGAATGGAGAGACCTGACCATGGGTGGAATGTTCAAAGCCTGAAGGAAATGTAAACAAGGAAAGCAACTAAGGGAAAAAAAAATGGTAATATGGGACTGGATTTGTGTAGAAAGGCTACAAAACAAGAACTATGTCAGAGGTAAGAGTCCAAACACTTTGGAGGATCTTTGTAACTATTTTTTTACACGTCTCTTAAACATTAAGGTGTACGACAAAACACCTGAAGGATTATACAGACTTTTAATGATAACTTTTCCTTTCCTTTTGAAAGACTGAACTTTTCAAGAACATCTGAAGAAAATCCCTCTGTTTCTATTGAGAAAGAACAAAAAAATTCTTGAAGGGATGTAGTCTATTGTCTATGTGTGCTATTTTTTATTCACCTCTACAGGCAACTTTCAACTTCTATACTGAGAAACATCACGTGTCCCCCAGGTATCACCACACCCAAGCAGGAGATGGCCATGAGAAGGAAAGCACAAACAGGACCCGACCAAAACCTAGAGAAATCAGGGCAAAACCTTGCAGAGAACAGGCCAGCTGAACTCAAAGAGAGCCCTTCTCACTAAAATCTACAGACTTCAATTTATAACTTGCAATTATATTACCACGTTCTTTAGCAATATGGTGATTTCTACCTTAATTCCCCTCAACCCCTCTATTGAGCTTACACTGCTCAGCCAAGAGGATGTGATAGCAGCACAGGACAAGGCTGGAAAGATGAAAGCTAAATAGATCACGCTTGGGGTTTTTTGGTGAATATATCTATTCTTTCACTCCAGGCCTCACATAAAGCAGCACTGCTACTATTGGGTTTTTCAGAGACTCCAAAATAAATACACATCCAGAAGACTTATTCTCATATTTCCAGCTACAGCAGAGGCATCCAGGGTTTTGCTTCTTCTGCCTTGGATGTACTTGCCTGTGTTGATTCAGAAGCAGACTAACATATAGGACCTTAAATTCTATATGACTCTGTGTAATGTAATGAACGCCAACGGACTTTAAATCTCCCATATCTCGTGGGTGCATTTTATTGCATTATATGGCAAAAATCCAAGAAAAAAATTTGGAAGGAGAAGGAGAAAAAAAAAAAAAAAAAAAGGAAATAAAATGAAAAAAATACATTGCTACTGAATTTTCCAACAATATCACAGGAATGTGATCTGCCCCTAATATGCATACTGATGATCTATTTGGAATTTTTATCCACAGTTATGAAGAAAAAGAAAATGTTATTCCCTCTGAGGCCAATTTTCATCTTGCTCTGGAATTCTCATTTAAACCTCTCAGAGAACACTTTGCCTTCTCTAGATATTAACTACTATTTGTCTCTGGCTCGAGGCTTATGTCTGTTACTGTATGAGCTACATGGAAACAAATTCCTAATCATATTTCTGACAAGAGTCCTCACAATCTGCTTGGCTGCCGTCATCCCATTTCCAGTATTTCACTAGTAAAAATGTAGGAAAGGTTTAGTCTCCTCTTACCCAGCATGTGTAACTCCCATTAACAGGAGTTACCAGATGTGTGCAGATCAAGAGAGTATATTGTTTGAGGAGGTGAACCGCACGGCAGGCGCGGCTGCCATGGCTCGCTTTCAGATTCCAAGATGTAGATATATGGTGAAGAGTTTGCATTAACTGAAGCAAATGCCTCCATCCTCCTCTCATGTTGATATCCAACAGGACAAGCTGGGCTGCAGTCAGGCTGAGGATCCAAGGGCATTGCACAAGTGAAATGAAGGACGGTAGACCATTGCCTGGCTTTACAAAATGAATGGCTTTGACGCTAATAACCACAGTGCAGAAATCCACAGACGCTTTAGCTGCTCTGAAGAGCAGCACTGCCAGGGATGAAACCTATATCCCATTTGTTCCTACTTAATGTGGCACCTAAGCACACTGGTGTTTCAGGATTGGTTTTCCATTGCCTGCCACCCTGTGCAGGCAATTTCATCTGTGCACACTGGCCATCATCCTGATCTGAGGATGACGTTCAACTTATGTACCTCCGCCCCTGGACTTACATGTAAATGGCCACAGTCAAGTTCACATTTACACTGAATTAGAATCATAAAACGATTTGGGTTGGAAGGGACCTTAAAGATAATTTAGTTCCCACCCCTGCCATGGGCAGGGACAACTTCCACTAGACCAGGTTGCTCAAAGCCCCATCCATACTAGATATATTAGAATTATATATTGCAAATATCCAAGATAAAGCCACAACAAGTCTCCCAATTATTTTGCCAGTTCCTTTTACCTCCATTTTTGTGAATCCCCCCAGGATGCTGTTAGATACAGAACCATACCAGATCAGTAGCCAGCTGCAGGTGAGAAATTAGATAATAGGCAAAGTTACCAGGAAACAGAAGTTGGATTTGGGTGCAGAAAAAATCACCACCAGAAATAATAATTGAAAATTCCTAATTACCCATGTGTGTGTATACAGAACATATTCACTGTTAGATTAGGAAATAAAAGAGGTAATCCTCTCAGTGGGAGCAATTACTTGTTATGGGTGCACACACCTCACCTCTCCTAGGCATGCTGAGAACCAAGGAACGGATGGGCTTGGTGAAATCAAACAGAAATTTAAAAGGCTTTTGATGTATGTCTCCAGAAAGTCCTCCTCAGGGGTATTCTACTCTCTGTTCTTCTCTCAACATCTTCCTAAATTTTCAGGGTTTAAGTCTTTATTCCTTTCTATCCATTTTCCCCAGCATGAGTCCAGTTCATTTCAGCAGCTCAGAGATACTGTGTTCATCTTAGACTCACACATACCCAAAAGAAAGCCCAGCATGTTATGAAGAGCTGCTGTGAACCACTTCAAATGACGGTTTGAATGAGAGATGATGATGGAAAATGCAACCCTAATACTTTCTCCACATTCCTGCAATAGATGAATGCTTCATTGGTGGCATCTCAGTATTACTGCACTGGGTTGCTCAGTACAAAGTGCACAGATTTATCTTCAAACTTGGAAGCACTTGGGAGGAATACTCTAGACAGTGAAGTAAACCAGTCCATGATCCCTAACAAATCTGTAACAGTAAAATCAACATTTGTCCCATAGAGCAAAATAGCTTCTCTTAAAAGATTTCAACTTTCAAGCACTTAAAATATTTTATTCAGATTGTATGTACATATATTTCCTCTGTTGCTGCTTGAAATTCAGCCTCTTTATTTTCTTACCCTCCAACTTCTTTCACCTCCCAACCCCTCTGTGTGTGTGTATGTGTTCAGTCCCAAACTCCTCACAAGTCAAATTTTTTTCAGTGGAAGCTTTGCTCAAGTCAGGACATAGGAAGAGACTTCTTGATGTACATTTTCAAGAGCTCAGCTTGCGGTTATCCATCAAACTGTAAGCTGTGCAACCAGCTTGGTACAGTGGCTGCAGAGCAGATTTTTCAAAATCATAATTAAAGTATCACACTCCAGCTCAGGATTTAGGTGGACACTTGAAAATGTGATCCAAGCACTTCCAAGAATCTGGGTTTCATACGTGTGTTTTTTTCAGCAACACAAATCTGATTCTACCTTTGAGGAAATCAACAGCTCATTTCTTTCCTACAGCAACAGCCATGAGACTAAAGCTTTAACAGTCCAAAAGAAAAGGTCTGTCTACAGTCTATCATGCCTGTAGTTATTTGTGTAATTAATGATTGTGTTTAGTGAAGGAATAGCTAAATCAATGGATGGAAAGGAATTTAAGCACAGTTCTTCTTGTTTCAGCTATCCATTGAGTGAGTTTCATGTTTTATTCATTGCACTGAAGATAGTTACTTTTTCCACAACATCTGTAATTTGTCTGTTAAATGGGGTCTGTGGTTGTGTTAAGCTGTGCAGATATCCATAAGCCAGACATGAACAGCGAAAGTTAAGTGCCAAATTCTTAATCTGCTCAGGAGGTATTAGAGTACTACAGCTGCTGTCTTACTCCAAAAAATCAGGGTGGCTGGGACTAGAGCAAACCTTATCTTTATTCAGACATGAAAAAGTAATACCAGGCCTACAGTTTAAAAAAAAATAAATGCAAAGACCATGACTGGGGAAGTCAGCACAGCATCATTTAGCCAATTGCAGCAGCTCCAACCGAAAGAGCAGAGATCTGCCCTAATAACTGTTATCGATCTGTTCTTTAAAACACACACTCCTATACACACAACATATTCAACACGACTATCCTCCAGGATTATTACAGAGCCATAAGCAACAGCAATAATTATAGTTTCTATTTAAGAGATGCAAATCAATATTAATTAAAATTAGACAACAGTTTGTGATGTAAGGGCTGCTTGTACTCAAAGGGCACAGTGGCCATTAAATATATTAAGACTTATTACTTAAAAGATTTTAGACCAAGTCGATGTATCGCGTGTCCTAAGGGACAGTTCAATGCCTTAGTAATGTTGTACAACATTTAACTATAGGTGCCACAATCAAAGGCAAACACAATTAAGTATCAAACAGTTAAATGTTATGTGTCGCTCTCTAAAGAATCTATATTGAAATTCTTAATTAAACTTTTTTATTATTATTATTAAAAAGAAAGGGGGAAGGGAAAAAAGAATTCCATAGCGCTGGCTAGCACCAAAATGAGTGCTTTTTTGGTTCCTATTAAATAACCTGCATATTAAGTTGCCTGTGTTTCTCCTGTTCATTATCATGAAGGCAGCATTTGCATTTCTTGATAGACTATTCCTGTTTCCTTCCCCTTTTTTCTTGTCTTACATCAGTCAGCGGAAAAAGTGCCACCACAGGCCATCATTAACCTTCCAAATCTGCCTCAAAACAAATAGTACAAGAGCTCACTAATTTGAAGATCAAAAAGCCACTTGTCCATTATATAATTGGAATGAAAGGCAAAATGTTGCAGTTCTGAAGAGCACAGTAATTACTAGCTGTTAATTGCTCTCTCGTGGTGGCTCACTTTTAATTAAAAAGAACAGCTCGTCGCAGGCCGATAAGCAATGGTGGAGACCAGTGGTTTAATCAACAAAGCAGAAAAATTTGTTTCTGCCGCAGCCAACAACAGCTTGAGAAATCTTCAGATGTCCAATTGAGATTAAAAACTGTCTATTTAGTGCAGTCAGATTTTATTTTAACCAAGGAAATGACTATTTGAAGTCTTCCAATGTGAGTGTCCCCACCACATCCCTGCTGGTGCTGCAGGGACTAATCACTGGCTGGTGGTTGTGATCATTCAAGTAAAGAAATTTAGCCACTTTCCTCTTGACTCCATCATTCTTGGGTAATTGGCCTGTCTGAGGTGAGCAGTTGTGTTGGGGTGGTTGGGTTTTTTTTTGGTGGTTTTTTTTTTAAGAAAGAGCTTTAAAGTGTGGAAGGCCCACAGACTGTGCATTTAATTACTGTTCATATTTCATGCAGTCAAACAGAATTTCATTTAAAAAGAAAATTATTTACCTACCAAAAAAACCAACCCCTGCCCACTGCCTCACAAAGAAATAAAAAGCCCCACCACCTTATGTTCGCTGTGTTGGGTATTTTGTTCCTTTTCCTTTGGCAGTTTGCATTGGCATGCCAAAAAAAATTGGATTCAAACATCAGAGTTAATTCTTTCAGAGCTTTCTGTCTTTAACTCTTTCATCTAATGACAGCTGTCTGTAAGGGAAACCCCACTATAAGTTGCAGTAATGGTTTATTTAGTTAAGCAGGTTAGGTAGGTTAAGTGGAACTGTTTACTCTGGTTTGCCTCATCTCTCTCCAGCCATGAGCCAGTTAGCATCTCTCAGCGGCTTTTGTCCATCCTCCCCTTCTCCCCGTCCCTGTTCCACTCCCAAAGGCGTTGTACTTAGCCCTTTGCTTGCTTGTATTTATTTGCTCCTGTTGAGTGAAGGGCTCTGCTTCATTTTGTGCTCTGCAGACGAGACACACATGCACATAAAACCAAACCTGGCAAACCTTCTAACACGGCCGTGCTCCCTGCCTGTCTTACAAGCATTGGGATATGAATGTCTGACAACTTTGGACAATCTAATATAGGAAAAAAGATATTTCTATTCAACAGGCTCCAGGCATTATTGTGCTTTCCTACCTTATTCCCATTAACATCTGGAAACAAATGTTGCTATCTGCAGCTATAAGCAGCTTTAGAGCTTTGGTCAACTTCAGTTTGAACTTCAAGACATATTTCTGAGCTGAGTAAACCATGACTCTGAAGGCTGCCAAAGAATATTTTTCTGTTTTCCTTCTCATATTGAGGAAAAATATTCATTTGCTTGTCTTTTCATATATACACACACTATATATATAGATGTTATTCTATTTTTTTAACCTCTTTGTAGGCTGCTGGGAATCACTTTTCTCCCCTGGGAACAGGTGGGGGTTTGGTTAGTGTTTCACATATTTTTAAGGCTTCCTTCTCGGGCAGACCCAAAAGTGTGGGAAGAAGTTACTGGAGCTGGTTTTGCTCCCAGTTCCCCTAAAATCACTGTCACTTGGATGGACAACCACTTCCAACACAGTGGTCACCTCCATGTCTTCCTTCCAACACAGCAGCGCCCTTGGGTTGGGAGCATTTAGGAATCCCCCTCCTGTCGCTCACCTCTCTGGGGCAAAGCAGAATAAGAATTTGACTACTGATTTCAATAGCCATGAGATCTGGCTCCTTCAGCCCTATATCAGAGAGGTTTAAATGTTCAGTGAATGCTAGTGCTTGGATGCTGTGACAGATGTTAACTTGGGAAATTGCCACTGTTTTACTTCACTTTCCAAATAACTTTCCCTGAATGTTTAAGATGGACCTTGCCATACACATTTTTGTATACTCACTGATTCATGTTCATGGGCACCCCTGGTAATCCTGAAATTCTTAATGAATACAGAATCCTGTGTATTGCATTAAACTCTGAGTGAACAAACCCGAAGTGAGGGTTGCTCTGATCACACTAATAAGCTGATGATATAATTTAAAATCTACAAGAAAACCATAACACTTTTAGACACGTGGGTGTCAAAAAATCAAGGATGCTGAGTGTTTCCTGAAATCACTGTGGACCCACGAACATCTATCTGACTTTAACATGGATAGGCACCTGTCATTCTGTAAAAATGAAAAATAAAAGGTATATACTTTGAAACACACTTGCTTGGTTTAGGTAATCAAAAATATTTTAAAGTCAAAGTTCTTCCTCATTTGAGGACAAACAAAAATGGGATACTCAGTTTCAGTCTTAATTTCAGTCGGTTTTACCCTCACTTACTTATGCACCAGCTTAGGGATACAAAAGGAGCTATAAAACCTGATCAGGATATTTAACATAAAATAAAATAAAATAAAATAAAATAAAATAAAATAAAATAAAATAAAATAAAATAAAATAAAATAAAATAAAATAGTAAGGAAAGAAAAAAAGGGGGAAAGGAAAAGAAGAAAGAGGGGAGAGGGGGAGAGGGGGAGAGAGAGGGGGGGAGGGGAGGGAGGGAGAGGGGAGGGAGAGGGAGAGGGAGAGGGAGAGGGAGAGGGGAGGGGGAGAGGGAGAGGGAGGGGGAGGGGGAGGGGGAGGGGGAGGGGAGAGGGGAGGAGAGGGAGAGGAGGATGGGGAAAAGAAAAGAGAAAA
Source organism: Picus viridis (assembly GCA_033816785.1). Taxonomy (NCBI): domain Eukaryota; kingdom Metazoa; phylum Chordata; class Aves; order Piciformes; family Picidae; genus Picus; species Picus viridis. The sequence continues at coordinate 3,799,870 of CM066589.1, forward strand.
AGAAAATAAACCACAAATTGCTTCAGTTACCAAATTTTAGGTTTCACATATATGTGTTGACCTGTATGTTCGTATGCATACACTTTGCACTTGAGCATACAAATATGTATGGGGGTTTTGTTTGTTTGTTTGTTTGCTTGTTTTTAATCTTGTCCAGGGCCAAATCTGCGACTGAACTGTTGCTCTAACCCTGCCGTTGGTGCTTGTTCCTGCAGCCCCCAGCCAGCCCTGCCCCACGGGCAGCGTTTATCTGCAGCCCTTCTGCAGGCTCATCTTCCTGCGCTCGCTCCAGATGCCCCGCCGACCGATAAACCCGCGACCTCTCCCGATAAGGCGAGCTGCGAAGGCCTCTTGTCTTTGCCAGTTTTTCTCCCCCACACCTTTCCTGTTCCCAGTTTCCAGTGGGCACCTGTCACCGCGGGTTCGATTTTCACAGCTCTCTCCGCCCCGCTCCGAGGGGCCGGAGGGGTTTATCGGAGGAAACACTTGCGCTCGCAGGGATGGCCTCCGCACCGCGGCAGATTAATCCGACTTGAGTGCACTTCCTTCGGCCAGAGGACACCAATTACCGCGACGGCACCGGCAGCACAATGCGGGCGGACATCTGACAGCTCGGGTCCCGCCAGCTCCGCATTGTCCTCCCATCAGGCGCTGTCAGTTCCCAGCCTTAATTACATCCTGTTTACAAACACTCGGCCGGACTTCAGATGGAGCCTTAACAAAGGTTGACAAAGGTCAGGGCCACGTCACGAGGATGTTATCTGTCTGTGCGCTCTGGCTGATAAACGAGGAGGAGGAGAGGGAGAAGGAGAAGGAGGCACGGGGCTGATTTTGGAGATAGCACAAAAAAACTCATGCTGGGCCATGTGAAATCTCTACTCTCCAGCCCCTTGGCCCAAGGGAGCTCAGAGACACTCAGGGATGCACTCGTACCCAGGATGACATGAAACTTGTGTGTACATATACAAAGGGAGGGCAGAAAACAGCCATCCTCAGGCTGAAATGGCAGCACCTGGAGCTGAACTAAATCATAATAATAATAAATATATAATGATAATAAATGTAATAGTAGTAATACTTTAACTCAATCAACATAATATTTTTAAAATACTTTCTAAATCTATTTGCTTATCTTCAACTCTATGTTTTAAGGGCAGAAACTGCAGCTCAGAAAATAAATCCTGCCATTTCACCAACAGAGATCACTGAGACATTTCGTCCTGGAGCTCATGGCCGGGATGGGGACTTTGTGTCTCCTCCAGGCACAGGGAAATGAGAGCTGAGCTGTTTCAAACCAAGCTTGCCCAAAATCCATATATCATCCTGTTCTACTCTCTCATATTTTCCTTGTCCTACAGATGTGGTCTCTCACTTTATCTTTGGTGCCAGGAGGGAAGATTCTTCTGTGAGAAGTTTTACAGCTTTCTAGGTGCACAGTTAAATTAACCAGGGCTAGGATCCTCATAGAATCATAGAATCAATAAGGTTGGAAAAGACCTCAAAGATCATCAAGTCCAACCAGTCACCCAACACCTCAGGACTACTAAACCATGGCTTCAACTGCCACGTCCAATCCCTTTTTGAACACCTCCAGGGACGGTGACTCCAACACCTCCCTGGACAGCACATTCCAATGGCTAACAACTCTCTCCTCACCTCGAGCCTAAACTTCCCTGGCGCAGTTTGATCCCACCTTACCTTTTCATGGTTTAAACAAATACTTTGTTTGCTGAAACTTCTTGATGTTCAGTGTGGATAAGACCCAAAGGGTAAAACACTGGAGTATTTGACATTTACAGCTGTGTTTGTGTACATGGGAGAAACGAAACCAGGCAAGCCAAGGTTGCCCATCTGACATCACATCTCTCCTCTAGTATCTTCTTTCTCCAACTTGAGAAATATGATCACAGACACAAATTCAATCCGTTCTACAACTCAAGGTAGAGAAGTGTAAGAGAAAGTCCAGCAGCTGGATCGATGCAAGTACTTATTATGACCAAGTTATATGTTTTCAGTTATTCTCACATCCTAATTAATGCACCCCAAACTACAAAGGATCACACATTACTAGCCATTAAAATTAAAAACCAGTGGGAATACTGGATTAACCACACAGCAGTAGTCTGTAAACAGTGCCTGGCATCATGGCTTCATACTTCTGACACATTAGGCTCTTGAACTCTATGAAATGATGTGCAGAAGTCCCTGTGTCAGTGGCTAAGTTAAAGGCACTGCACTGAGCATTGGGGAACCAGCCCAGCAACCTTAATCTGTGCAGAAAAACATCTCTGATGGAGGGAAGGGCCCCTGCCTGCCCCAGGGAGGAAAGGCCCTTACCTGTTCTCATTACTTGAACAAAAATTACCTTTTGATTCTTGCACCAGATTTTATAGTTCTTGATGAAAAACATAGAAGAGAGCAAAACTGACCCTGGCCAGCAGACAGCCATGGCCATGACTTTCTGGGGACTATACTGAAGTTTGAACCTGCCCTCAGTTACCCAAAGAACTACTTAAACAGGAACTATTAAAGTCTTTACTTCTATAAATCAATAGCAAAACCAAGGCTAAAAGGCTGTCTCTTATGCATATACTAATTGCTATTGATGTGTGGTAAAATTTTGGTATTTCACCTGAAGCAGTGCCAGGGACTACAGAAATGCAATCCAGCCCCAGCTGGGGTACATGCACACTGAGCTCATCCAAAGAATCCCATTTTGAGAAAGGAAATGCAAAATTCAGTTCTACAACATTTTACAAAGGAGTGGAAGGGATGAGTAGGTGGAGAGGTTTAAAATATTTGACAGTCTAAGTGTAGAAAGTTGAAGGTTTAAATAAAGTCTGTGAGCTCACAGATGATTGCATACATTCAAAAATATTCCCAGCTGGTCCTGAGCATTTCTGTTTTGCGTGGACTGAACTGAGCATCGTGACTTCTTGGGTGCAGAAATAAACCTCAGTCACCCCGTGCAGGGACACAGCTTTCGTTCTCAGTGAAAAATCAGTACATAACAGAGGTAAAAATGGCATTGCATGGAACTCGTTGTTTATCTGGTTACTAAATAGGCAAAGTAGAAAAGAAAACTACCTCAAAAGTTTGGGCTGGCATTTCTGAATCACTTCTAAATGGGTGACTAACGACATTTTCTTTCCCCTTATCTCGGCGCCAGGACAAGTGGTCTGATTTTCAGCAGTGCAGAACAGGACAGCAAGTCTCCTGACTTGATGCCTAGTAGTTTAAAATTAAGCACTTGCTCAAGCCTATCAGGAGATTAACCAGTGCTGCTCATTTCTAACACAACTCTTTCATATAAACCACACCACCCCCCCACCCAAAAAAAAAAAAAAAAACCACCAGGGGACAGACCTGAAAGCCTGGGTTGACCTTCACAACATGGTATTCCCCCTTTGTCTTTCCCAGAAAACTGAGCTACGTTGCTCCAGGAGAGTCCCACTAACAAAATCAAGCATGATTTTGCAGTTAATAAAATCACAGGCTCGTCCTTGCTCAGCTTTGTGACAGTCAGGCTCAGTATGCCTCCTGTTCCAGCCAATGTGCCAGTCAGCTGCTGTTACAGCAGAGCTGTGTTTAACATCTTCTTAATTAGCCCAATTCCTCACATCTTGGCCAAGTTTTCTAGCCTCAGGAGCTGTACAGCTCTGCATCTGGGAAAACCTGGTCATTAATGCACACACCAAATCCAGCACATCTTGTTTTCTCTGAGGCTGACCAACTCGGTGCATGAATTGTATTTGGGTTAGAATAACATCATGCCCCAGATCGCCTGCAAAGGCTGCCAGCAGCTACAGAGCCGCAACGGCCATCCTGCAACTTTGTTTAACTTAATGCTCCAAGTTCACCATCAGCTCCGGCCTAAAGGACAACTCTGCTCCTCCGACTGGAGCCTCCTCACCTCCATGCACCAGACATGAGTCAGAAAACAAATAAAACTGATTACATAGCTTGTATTTATTCACTTAATTCATGAGCTTTGGACATACGTAAACCTTTTGCTCCTGCTCTGGTTTAAACACTGGTTTCACTTGAATTCATCCTAACTTAAACCAGAAAGAGATCTGCTCCTTTTTACTATTCTTATTATTATATCACTCTGCCCTCTCTTTTTCTCTTTTTTGTCCCCCCTATTATTTTTTTCCCCTTTAAAGTCTCACTAACATTTTATAGACATCTTCCTCACAACTTCCGGAAGCGTACTCGGTCTTAGACTCGACAGCAACACTGACAGACGGAGTTGATATTTTCATTTCTTTTGCAAGCCATAAAAGGGAACATTTCACTTCATGTGAAACTGGAGTGCTGCCTTAAAAGAACAGTGTTTGCTTGGCTATAAAAAGAGTTACTCTTATGCCAGACCCAGAATCAAAGCATTTGTATTTATGCATTTCCGTCTTTAACAAATAAATCCAATATTTTTAAAGTTCATCAGGATTAAAATATTCTCGTTGCAAGGGTTATGTTCCTCCAAATCCTCTGAAGGGTGCAGCTGTGTCTAGTCTGCTGGGCAAACTTCTCAACGGTGCTGCAAGGTAGGTCCACGGTTTAAGTTATCATTTGTGCCTCCAGGGGAAATGCTGCTATCTGCAAAGGGTTAAACCTGGATCTGGCTGCAACACTTCTGACCAAGTGTTTTCCTTCAGCCTGGCATTTCATTCGTGCCAGGGCATCTGCCAAAGGTGTATCAGTCTTGACAGCTTTTTAGGTAAGGGCCTGTGAAATCCATGTCGCTGTAGTTGCTTCTGATCAGAGAGGCAGATTGAATTGAAAGCCATGCTCAGGTGCAGACACTGCCATTGCTACATAATCCAATTTCACAAACCTATTGGCAGAGTTTGGGGTTGTAACAGTGCACAAGAGGACCGACTTTTAAATCACTGAGCTTGTAAAACCAAACCACTGTCTTCCATTCTGCAAAAGATAATCCCCTTCTAATCAGAATGCAAAACCTATCAAAGCAATAAAGCCTTTACCATCATGCCATGGGTCCAGAAAATACCAAGAATGCAATTTCATGCCACAGACGGGGCACAGCTAAAGGATTTGGTTTTAAGACAGAAGATGCCAGTAGACCTCAACTATATTTTTGGGTAACATTTTCATTTGTGTCCCAAAATAAGATTAAGTACAGTGACCTACCACTGCATAAAGCTTCCCTTGTGCTTGCCCACCCTTCCTGTATTTCTCATGTTTGAAATGTAGGTTGGTTATGTAACCTCATTATGGTCACAGCCTACTCCCATTGCCCCACTGGAACATGCTACCCTGCGTGGGAGATAAGAGATGCCCCCCAATCAACTGTGAATCTCTGGATACCAGATCACACACACATGGAGCATGGGCTTCTCGCTGCCCCAGCTCTGTATCCTGCTCAGAAGCCAGTCCTCTGTTGTGATCCATTTACAACCACTTGAGATGTACCTCTATATAAAAAGGGGACAAACTCAATGAAAAACTACCATGAGAGGAGAGCCTCTTCCAGTGCACACACAACTGCTTCATCTCTTATGCTGAAGAACATACCAGAACGGGGAAAATAAATAAATAACTACAAGGAAGCTCTGTTTCTTCGCAACCCATGGATTGGCATCTCTTAAAAAGGTGGGCAGGCCAAAGGGTAACCCATCCTCCCTCTCTGGTGGAGATGCCTTGCCAAGGGACCTCTCAGCACTTCTCCACATACATCTCAGCCACAGTGGAGCCCCGATGTCTGTCCCTGTTTTGGCAGCAGTATTTCCCTTTCCCCATCTAGCAGCTGTGAGAGCACAGGGCTGCTCTGAGGAGTGAACCTGGCTCCCAGCAGCTCTCTGTGCAGGGGGAGGTGACATTCATAAGCCGGGTTTGAAATATTGAAGTGGTGGGGGACTCAGAGGCACACTGAGTCGCACAGGACATGATAACATAGCAGAATTGCAACCCTGAAACTATCACTAGAGGATGACATCGGAGATAAGAAAGTACAGTATTACAGGGCTGTGTTAGCATAGGAGGAAATCGATTCAGGCAGACAAGCTAAATTTATTTACTTTATTGATTTTAAATTTTACATGAACTGCAATATAAGTAAATCTTTCATGGTAATTCTAAATCTTGAAACCTATTGTAAATAACTAAAAAAATGTCCAATGTTCCGAATAACCATTTCTTTGTACTGAAAGTGCATTATTCTTAAAGCCCAGGACAAAATATTTTGTAATGAATACCTTAAATCTACCTTGGCAGTCAGTGCTGATACTTGTGCTAAAATAAGAGCCTGCTTTTGGTGTACCTGGTGATTCAATATAGCACAAATTATTTTTTGGAGAAGGGGAAGGAAGGAAGGAAGGAAGGAAGGAAGGAAGGAAGGAAGGAAGGAAGGAAGGAAGGAAGGAAGGAAGGAAGGAAGGAAGGAAGGAAGGAAGGAAGGAAGGAAGGAAGGAAGGAAGGAAGGAAGGAAGGAAGGAAGGAAGGAAGGAAGGAAGGAAGGAAGGAAGGAAGGAAGGAAGGAAGGAAGGAAGGAAGGAAAGGAAGGAAGGAAGGAAGGAAGGAAGGAAGGAAATTTTTCCTGTTGTATTAAGTGAATACAAGGTACAGGTTTCTGACCTTGTGGTTCATAGTATAAAGCAGCTGAGCACTAAACAGCGCAGGTAGAGCATACTGAACAAAAACTTGGCTGCAGATGTTAATGGGGAGTCAGAGTGGTGAATTCCAACAAGAGGGTTAAGGCACCAAGCACCCCGACTCAGCCCTAAAGAAAGAGCCGGTGATGAGAAAAAAAAGCACAAGAACATCTTCTTGTCTTATATAAGATGCTCAAGTCCAGACATCAGGATGACCAAGGCTAGAGAGAAAAGGTTTTACTGTGGGTTTTAACCCCATCCAAAGCAGCAGATCACAATTTTGTCCAGTCCTACCACAGATAAATTCAAAAGCACTCTGAGACACATGAAAAATATCACTAGCTGCTTGGATGTTCAACCTAACTGATGCAGAAGAAGATTCCCTGAAACTCCTGGTCTGGACTACAAACCTCTCCATGCAGTCAGGAAGTACTGATCCCAGCAGTGATGAGGAACACTGGGCAGTGGCCATCACTCACCCACCAAAACAGCCCAAACTCCTGGTAGATGGAGAAGTCGGTGATGCCACGGTGAGCAAAAGTGGGAAAAGCAGCCCTGCATCCTAGTTTTCTCAGAATAACCCTGCACCAGCAACTCCATACATTAATAAGCTCCATATTTATTAACTGAAATCCCAGAAACTCTCTCTAGCTGTTCCAGCCAGCTGAGCTGGGAGAGGCAGATTCACAGCAGCATTTTTTGCCAGAGGTGTTCAGATTGCACAGCCGTGGGCTATCTGCCAGGAAATCAAGACAGACAAAACTCTCACACACCAAAAAATTGTAAAGCATTCTCAGTCTGACACACTTTTGGAAATACTATGGATATACAGCCTTGACATGATATTCCAGGCAGACAAGGATACCTACAAATAGAGACTATCCCCTCACTCTTTAACTACAGGATAACAATACCGTGATGTTGACAAAAGCACTCATCCAGTGAAGTTTTTCTTTTTCCCTCGGGTCTTTTTTTTTTTTTCCCCCTCTTGTTGTTGTTTTCTAAACTAATCCATATTACCTGTGCCTTTTGATTTCATTATGTTAGATGCTATTAATCTGGATATATGATTTCAACAGTGAAGAGATGGAATTTGTCATCAACAAAAGGAAAACATTATTTTTAAAGGAGTGAAAGATTAATGTTCCACCACGGACTACTTAAAACCTCTACAGCAACAGCACCATAGTATTAATCCAACTTTGATGGGTTTTGCATAAGGCTCATAATTAAACATTTTCTTTTCAATACTTTATAGAATCCCCATCTGTTTTTAATGGCATCATTGTGATGTTTTTCTTAATAATTCTGGCAGCCTGGTCTTGAAGCTTCAAGCTTTATTTTTCATTCCTAATGTCGTCTTCTACAGTGTCTGTATTGTGCCCAAGCTGAATGCAGGTTTTGGAAGCCCACAGTTCTGCACGTCACTGTCTCTCCCTGCCTTCCCAGGTGGCACAAGGCACAGCAGCACTCTGTGCTCTCCTGAGCACTTACAGAACATATCTACTCCTGAATAATGGAAATATTTGCTCCTTCCCATCCTTGAGCTACTCTGCTACTGCCATCTTCTCTTCCCTGCACTGAAGTATCTCCTCACAGCACCATCAGGGCACCAGTAAATAAATCAATGAATAAACAGCCAGGCTTATTCCAGAAAACTCAGATGTAAGATAAATCACAGAGATGAAGCTTAGCCACAGTCCTAGCTTTCCTCTCCACACCAACATCCAAGGCATTCAGTGAAGGTAGAGAAAGGCATCTCTTCTTACTCCCCTCTCACCTTTAGGTATTGAAACTTGGGTATAATATCAGCCTAGGGCACCAAACCCTAGGGTGTGAGGGTTTTAAAACATCCATCAGGATTACCTGATGGGAATCTGAAACATAAACCTTGTCAAGGGCTTCTGCAAGAAGTGTGGGCTTTCCATGAGCAATGTTGGGATTTTATCAAAACAAAGGGAATGGAGAATGCTCCTATCCAGCACTATCTTAAAAGAAATAATTTTCATCTTATTTTTGGGGGGTTCTTTATGAACTAATTGTAAATATATTTAGAATTGCTGCCTAAAATGTGGTGATTTTCTGACAGAACATTGTGAAAATAATAATCTCATTTTTAGCAAAATTTCTGCCTGTTTTTTTTTTTTTTTCCCCTTAGCATTTCTAGCCCTTAGACCACATTACTTTTCCCTCCAATATTTTTCATTCTTTTATACTAAATGCATATTTGGTGACCTCCTGTGGTTCCCATGGATTAGAACGGAGGAGCAGGATGATTAACGGCTTCAGTTTAAATATTTTATACTCTCTGTAAAAACACTGTGAACTGATGGATGTGTACATTGCCATGTTCACTCCAGCATCAGGGTTTCCTTGATTACATTTTCCCCTTCTTTTTTCCCCGTTACCCAACATTATTAACATCTTTTCCCATGGAAAAAAAGGACCCAAGGGCTCCTTGCTCCCAGATTTGGCACAGGCAGAACTCCTACACGTGAACAGATACTGCCCTAATAGGGGCTTTCAACCTTGAGGAGCTTTTAAATGCTCTAAGTGTGTTATAATGGTCTCCTGGTCTCAGGACAGACAGATGTGAACCACAAAACTGAAATGTTTCATCTTTTGGCGCCTTTCAGTATGTTCCATGCTGTGCTTCAAGTTTGCTGAAGGATCAGAATTACTTCAGTTCTAGGCAATATAAACGGAGTGATCAAAAACACGTAATTATTCAGGGTCAGCAAATCTGTAGAATCTAATAGCAACAGACAGAAATAACCCTTCCAACCACTCTCATTTTCATTAACTATTATAAAACAGAGAACTGTTTAATTAGCAGAAAATATCATAGCAAAAAGACCCAGCATCTTCTCAAGAGTCCTTCCCAGTCCATTCAAACATCTTTGGCACCAAAGCATAATTTACTTTTCTGTAGATAGAGGCAGACCCTCATACACAGAGACACACACCAACAGTTCAGCCCTTATCTCATGCCTCTTTCCCATCGACTACTTGAACCCAGGTGCAGCCTTTCAGAATGCACCATGTAAAGAGACTTTCACACATTATTTCTGTACCTGTCACCCTGAAATGTGCTGATGAGGATGATCCAAATGGAAATGACAACAGAAATGGTTCCCCTATTATTTCCCCTACTTAACTCCACGTTATGTACAGGTGTCTGGACAGCACGCTTCACAGCGCGGGGGCACAAATTTCCCCCATTGCCTTTCTTTCCCCCCAAGGAAAAAAAAAGAAAAAAAGATGAGGCAGAGACATCCCTCAACACACGGATCTTTCTGTTGTGGTGGGTTTGGGAAAACACATAGCTGGTAGAAGGATATGGTCTTACCATGACTGACTACTTGGGGCTCAGCAGCAAAATATGCATTTAGAGAATCCTCAGTTTATTTAGGAAGTAATTCAGAGTGTTGGGAAAATCGAATTCCAACTGGGGATGATGCAATGATAAATTGAGAGACCTGGATTACAGCAGTATGCTGATGGTACCCACTTCTCACGAAATCACATTATATTACATTCATTATATGTAAGAAGAATAAAAGTCCCAGCAGTTAATGCTCTAAGAGATGGATTTACTAAGCCAAAAACAATTGTCAAACCACACAGTGGAAAAGGAAAAATTAAACAGAAGTAGGAGAAGGATAACTTGGGATCAGCTAACATTTTACTTGATGTTTACACGGCTTTAGTCTGTAGCTGAGAAAGCAAGTTGCCAGAAAATTGGGAAAAAAAAAACAAACCAGAAAACCTATAAAACAGTGTCACTTAGAGAGGAAGTGGGAGCTGATATAAATATAATCAAAAAGAGGGAAGCTAACAGTCATAAATGTTAATTTGAAGCCATAAATTACAGAAATTTGCCAGGGGAAAATAACGACACAAGAAAAAACTCCAGTAGGAACAAAAGCAATCTGAATTATGGCACTAGTTAATTGTCAAAAAAGAAGTGTTCGAGCAGATACTTCTGCAAAATATTGGGGGGGATGTCTTATCACACCTATACACAATGGTGACCCAATCTCAAAATAGCCCAGAAAGAAATTAAACTGCAGCTATGAAAGTCAGATCTTTTATATTCGCTTGTCCAAACGAGTTTTAAGGCAGCTGAAGGAGATGTCCCCTGAATTGTGGATTTCTAGAAAGAAAGTGCCCAGTTTCAGAGGACTGCAAGAAACCCAGCCTGGTTCTGGGATCTGTGATGGGCCAGAGGGAGCAGCAAGATAAAGGTGGACTGAACAAATTATACCATAGTTATTTCCTTAACCAACCATATTTTCTTAAGAATTACTGTTAGGTATTTATAGCTAATGTTAATTGATTTGCTGGAGGGCAGAGAGGCTTTGCAGAGGGACCTCGACAGGCTGGACAGATGGGCAGAGTCCAATGGCATGAGATTGAACACATCCAAGTGCCGGATTCTGCACATTGGCCACAACAACCCCAGGCAGTGCTACAGGCTGGGGTCAGAGTGGCTGGAGAGTGGCCAGGCAGAGAGGGACCTGGGGGTACTGGTTGATTGTAGGCTGAACATGAGCCTGCAGTGTGCCCAGGCAGCCAAGAAGGCCAATGGCATCCTGGCTTGCATCAGGAACAGTGTGGCCAGCAGGAGCAGGGAGGTCATTCTGCCCCTGTACACTGCACTGGTTAGGCCACACCTTGAGTACTGTGTCCAGTTCTGGGCCCCTCAGTTTAGGAAGGATGTTGACTTGCTGGAACGTGTCCAGAGAAGGGCAACAAAGCTGGTGAGGGGTTTGGAACACAAGCCCTATGAGGAAAGGCTGAGGGAGCTGGGGTTGCTTAGCCTGGAGAAGAGGAGACTGAGGGGTGACCTTATTGCTCTCTACAACTACCTGAAGGGAGGTTGTAGCCAGGCAGAGGTTGGCCTCTTCTCCCAGGCAGCCAGCACCAGAACAAGAGGACACAGTCTCAGGCTGCGCCAGGGCAGGTTTAGGCTGGATGTTAGGAAGAAGTTCTACACGGAGAGAGTGATTGGCCATTGGAATCGGCTACCCGTGGAGGTGGTGGAGTCACCTTCACTGGAGGTGTTCAGGAGAAGACTTGATGGGGTGCTTGGCTGTATGGTCTAGTTGTTGGGTGGGTTGGATTGTTTGATGGGTTGGACGTGATGATCTTGAAGGTCTCTTCCAACCTGGTGTATTGTATTGTATTGTATTGTATTGATATGTATTAATAGACAAGAGATACTATCAAAGGAAATGGACATCTGTAAATATGATTATAAAATTATCTGACAAAGGTAATTCTTGTCCTAGAATATAATTAAAATATTCAAAATATTTGGCTGGATAATAGTTATGGATTTATATAAATCCTTGGATAGTATTTTAGAGACTGAGACATGGAGAAGGATTTAGCACTGAGTGATTATATTGTAACTGATAATGGAATCTAATAGAATGATACAAAATACACACAACTAAAGTACAAGTTAAAACACAGCTAAGAAAACATCATCAAGTAACTGTAATTTCCCAAGACTCCCACAAAAATCACTTCCTGGCATCACCATAATCAGACTTTTTAATCAATGACAAGGAAAAAGCACATGACTAATATTCAGACCAGCATGCAGAAGATATAAAAATTGAGGAGGTGCAAGTAGGGAAGACAGAGGAATTAGGCTCTCCTGAAAGATGGGCAGCAGCAGATGCACCTGCCTGTGATACAAGTGGTGATGCCACCCTGGGGGCACCACCCAAACACTCCTGGAACACAACCGTGAGGTTTGGCACCTCCACTGAGAGGAAGAATGTGAAGAATTTGAGAAGATTCAAATGAAGAGCAATAAAAATGATAGACCAGAAAATGTGTCTTTGAAGTAAAAACTGTGGGGACCAATTTCTACAGCTTATAGAGAGAGTAGGAGGCAAGCAGAGCACAGTGTTCCGATTACAGAAATCTCTTGAGCTGAAGTAAACAGATGTGCAATGTGAGCAGTGGCTGGAAGCTAGAGATGGTGCAGTGAGAAACACAACCAAGAGCAATTGTTAAGGATGTTCACCAGATATTGTGCTCACTCAATAAGCAGGATTCATGGCTTCCCTAAAAGAGATGCTCCAGTCAAAGCAGGTATTAATTCAGGGAAACTATTACCCATGTGATGCAGAAGGTCATGCTTGAAGAGCACTGGTCCCTTCCAACATCAGATGAGCCCTCAGGATTGCTATCTGGGCTCTTACAGCATGTCTACTTAAAGAAACCAGAGGAAGGACACAGCATTATTAGTAAGTGATTATATAAATCTGTCTGATAATGGAACCAGCATTCCTTGTCTGATTAAGATCTGGAACTCTGCCTGTGATTTATCATTTTTATACTATTCTCTTCCCCCAGGCTCCAGGTCACAGTAGTGGCATTGCCACAATTTATAGTGCAGGCTGCTCGGCGGAGACGTAGAGCCTTCCTGACATTTTCCTATTTGGAGTACCTGGCTCTCCTTGCTTTCACTCTTTCCACAGCATTGAGGACAGTTTGCCATTTTCCAACGTGAACATGTTTCATTTTGTAAATAAGCGGAATAAGAACAACTGAGAGTTGTCCTGTTTTCTGTTTTCCTATTAATCTGTGATACAGCATGGCCAGGAATTGGCAGCTCTTGTACGAGCCACACTTTGCTCTGGTCACCAGATTCCTGACACAGGTTAAAACTCCTCCTGTACATGTAAGTATGCACATCTTCTCTAGAAAGCCTTATAGCCAGGCCAGGCCTGATCCATTGTGAGGTGTCCCTGCCCATGGCAGGGTGGGTGGAACATGAGGTCCCTTCTAACCCTGACAAACCTATGATTCTATGAATCCATCCCTCCAGCCACAACCCTCTAACGCCCCCCCTGGAACCACTGGAACTGCATTTAACTTTGTCAGAGCTTCATGGTGAATGAGTGAAACCACACCACACCACAAAAAAAAACCACAAAAACAAACAAACAAACAAACAAAAACATACAAAAAGAAAAAAACCCCCCAAAAAAAAAAAAAAAAAAAAAAAAAAAAAAAAAAAAAAAAAGGGAAAAGAAAAAAAAAAAGAGCGGTATCTGCAGTGGGCACCCCGCACCTCCCCGAACAAAGCAGTGCTGCTAACCTCTACTGCTTGAATTCACTCAGCAAGGAATACAGCTCCATTTTTTATTATTTTTGGAGGGGTTTTTTGTTGTTGCAAGCACATTTCAGATTCTAATTATTCACCTTCTTATTTGGGAATGTTTTAGGCTCACATCTTCCAGCTTATCTCTGCTACCACAAAGGCTGGAAACTTTCTCTCTTTTTCTTTTTTTGAGTAAAAGATGACATTGTCACTTAATCACAATGCTGAAGGAAGTGGAGCTTTGAGAAAACCACCAAGTATGGCAAGACTCATCATCAGGCTTGCTGGTAGAGGACCTGTTCATTCCCCAGGGTACTCATGTTTTCAAATTCATCCTGCCATGGTGCATCACCATCACCTCTGCAGCATCTCAGAGGTTCAGCCCTACCACAGGAGCAGGACCACCACCTCAGATCTGTGCCAGCCACAACACTTTTCTACCAAAGCACCAAAATGTTTCTGCAGCCCAGCCTGCAGCTCGCCACCAGCCTGCACAGCACAGCATGGCTGAGGTTCAAAGGAAGCATAAATGTTTAAATCACTTGCTTCGGGTTTCTCCAGTAGTGGCACATCCAGACTTCGAAGGTGTCTCTCACAGTGGCACCATACCTCCAACTGTCCTCTTTGGATGGTGTTGAATATATAAAGGGCATAAAAAGTGTTCCATTCAGTGGTGGGGGGAAAAAGCCAATGTACAATTTTTTAACCTTAAAGTAAGATTCTGATCCCCAAATTTACACCATCTGGCTACTTCTTTTCAATCACAATGGCACTTCCTGTAAGTCCCAGGCAGGATCCACTTCACTGAGCACTGCATATCACCTTCTAGCAAGACAATCCCTGATGTGACAGAACTTAAGAACCAAGGTAAGAAAGCAAAAGCTTTGTTTTCTTCCCCAAGACTGGGAATGGGGATGAAGAGGCATCAAGGTCAGCTCTCAAGAAAAGCAAAGCACTATAACCCCACCATCTCCCAAAAGCTACTTGTCTAATTCCAGGCTAAGGGGCAGAGAAAACACCCCTGGCACTGTCATTTCTGAACCATCCATCACTGTCTATGCCAAAGCGGCCATTTCTCAGTGACAAAAACATTTCTTCTCTCCCATCTTACCCAAGGGCAGTCCTGACAGGACCGCTGTCATGACTTGCAGGGAGCAAGCCCTGTACTGGCCTTTTTTCAAGATACAGGTAGTGTTATCAAGTGATGTTATCTGCATCCATAGCTGTAAGTGTTTGAATACATTCTGGTTCAATCCATTTAGCCCGGTTGCAAATTCAATTTGCAATGCAGTTCTCAGCAGCTGACTCCCACAACCAGGTGCTGTCACATACAAACAAGCAAAAGAAATTAAAAATTCTTTCAGATCATAGGCTCACAGAATGTTAGGGGTTGGAAGGGACCTCTGGAGATCACTGAGTCGAACCCCTCTGCCTGAGAATATGGTGCAGGTCGCACAGGAATGCATCCAGATGGGTCTTGAAAGTCTTCAGAGAATACAATACAATACAATACAATACAATACACCAGGTTGGAAGAGACCTTCAAGATCATCGCGTCCAACCCATCAAACAATCCAACCCACCCAACAACTAGACCATACAGCCAAGCACCCCATCAAGTCTTCTCCTGAACACCTCCTGTGAAGGTGACTCCACCACCTCCACGGGTAGCCGATTCCAATGGGCAATCACTCTCTCCGTGTAGAACTTCTTCCTAACATCCAGCCTAAACCTGCCCTGGCGCAGCCTGAGACTGTGTCCTCTTGTTCTGGTGCTGGCTGCCTGGGAGAAGAGGCCAACCTCTGCCTGGCTACAACCTCCCTTCAGGTAGTTGTAGAGAGCAATAAGGTCACCCCTCAGTCTCCTCTTCTCCAGGCTAAGCAACCCCAGCTCCCTCAGCCTTTCCTCATAGGGCTTGTGTTCCAAACCCCTCACCAGCTTTGTTGCCCTTCTCTGGACACGTTCCAGCAAGTCAACATCCTTCCTAAACTGAGGGGCCCAGAACTGGACACAGTACTCAAGGTGCGGCCTAACCAGTGCAGTGTACAGGGGGAGAATGACCTCCCTGCTCCTGCTGGCCACACTGTTCCTGATGCAAGCCAGGATGCCACTGGCCTTCCTGGCTGCCTGGGCACACTGCAGGCTCATGTTCAGCCTACAATCAACCAGTACCCCCAGGTCCCTCTCTGCCTGGCCACTCTCCAGCCACTCTGACCCCAGCCTGTAGCACTGCCTGGGGTTGTTGTGGCCAATGTGCAGAATCCGGCACTTGGATGTGTTCAATCTCATGCCATTGGACTCTGCCCATCTGTCCAGCCTGTCGAGGTCCCTCTGCAAAGCCTCTCTGCCCTCCAGCAAATCAACTGCTGCCCCCAGCTTGGTGTCATCTGCAAATGTACTGATGATGGACTCAATGCCCTCATCCAGATCATCAATAAAGATGTTGAAGAGCATGGGGCCCAGTACTGATCCCTGGGGCACACCACTAGTGACAGGCTGCCAGCTGGATGTGGTGCCATTCACCATTACTCTCTGGGCTCGGCCCTCCAGCCAGTTCCTAACCCAACGCAGTGTGCTCCTGTCCAAGCCACGGGCTGCCAGCTTGGCCAGGAGTTTGCTGTGGGGGACGGTGTCAAAGGCCTTGCTGAGGTCCAGGTAGACCACATCCACAGGCCTCCCCACATCCACCAGGCGGGTCACCTGATCATAGAAGGAGATCAGGTTGGTCAGGCAGGACCTGCCCCTCCTAAATCCATGCTGGCTAGGCCTGAGCCCCTGGTCATCCTGTAAGTGCTGTGTGATCGCACTCGAGATGAGCCGTTCCATAATCTTGCCTGGCACTGAGGTCAGGCTGACAGGCCTATAATTCCCTGGCTCATCCAACCGGCCCTTCTTGTGGATGGGCACCACGTTAGCCAGCTTCCAGTCTTCTGGGACCTCTCCAGTGAGCCAGGACTGCTGAAAAATGATGGAAAGTGGCTTGGACAGCTCATCTGTCAGCAATCTCAGCACCCTAGGATGGATCCCATCCGGTCCCATGGCCTTGTGGGGGTCCAAGCGGCTCAGTAGATCTCTAACTTCCTCTTGGAGCAGTGGTAAACTATGCAGCTCTCTGGCTCCTTCTGCCAGCTCTGCAGGCCAGCTGTCTGTCAGAAGGAGACACCACAGCCTCTCTGGGGAGCCTGTTCCAGTTCTCTGTGAACCTTAGAGTAAAGAAGTTCTTCCTCATGTTATGGTGGAACTTTCTGTGCTGTAGTTTACATCCATTGCCCCTTGTCCTATCACAGGGTGCAACTACGCAGAGCCTGTCCCTTCCCTCTTGACCCCCAGCCCTCAGCTATTTATAGACATTTATTAAATCCCCTCTCAGTCTTCTCTTCTTCAGACTAAAAAGCCCTGGGTCTCTCAGCCTTTCCTCATAAAGCAGTCATCCAGTCCCTTAATCATCCAGATGTTTCTCCTGACTTCATTTTGTCCCTTAAACAAATTGCTCCTCCACATCAAGCACACCACAGGGAAACTCCATCTTCTGACTTCATGGGGGGATTATGCTTGGTTCTAAGGCCTCAGCCTTGGAAAACACTTAAGCCCCTGCTTAACTTTAAGCACATGCTTAAGTCTATCCATTTTAATTTTTTCTTCAAGAAAAGCCCTGAAAATACACGATTAACCATGAACAGGTGCTTAAGTCCTATTAAAGTCAACAGTGCTTTCGAATGTCAACGGAATTTAAGAACATGCTTGAGTGTATCACTGAATAGGAGTCCTAATGTGAGAAGAAAGAACAGGTTTTGTCATCATCTTGGCAAAAGCCATAAGAACACACTTGCAATTCAGAGGATTTGCTTTGTCTGTGGCACTCTGCCTACTCCGTTACTAAAGAATTTGTGAAGAATGTTCCTGCATTACTCAACCCCTCTCACATGTATTGACCATATTTCCCATATTAATAATCCTCAGTGTAATTACACTCCCCTTCACCACTCAAAAAAATCTCAAACATTTGTTTAGTATCACAATGTCCCAGGTTGTACGACAGAACAGGGAAGAATTGGGATTAAAAGGAGCCAAATGAGGTACGTTGAGTTGTTAGGTTTGCACAAAGCCACAGGGAGATTTGGGAAGAGCTGGGGAGGTGGCACACCTGGCCCTAAACTACAGGGGCATGTTTTTCCTTTGTACCAGCAAAGTACAACATGCTGAACTTGGAGAAATCAGCACATTTGATTACTGCTCTCTCTATTTGCATCCTTGCCTCCACCTTTTTGTTCAGATTGCTGCAACACCTTCTTTATTGAGCTGTCAGATAATCCCTATACACGCATGGTCCAAAGCACAGCTACCAGGGTGCTGTGCCATGAGGCTTTGCTTGAGCACCATGCCCTGTTTTAAATCACTTGTTTTGGCTGGCAGTCAAGCAGAGTGTTACTTTTAGAAACTATGCTGCTTGTTTTTAAGATGGTTTCACTTTGGCTCCAGCTCCACAATTAATCAGAGAAACCCTCACCGATGCTGCTTTATGTCTGTCTCACAGTAGTCTATTATAAACCCCACACATTGCAGGGAACATTCCCAAAAGACACTTCCATGGAGAAGACTCCAATCTTCTTTCCACTCAAGTGCATTGTCTTCTAAGGAGCTACTGTATGGATAAGAGTGGCTGCAAGTCGTGTCAGAAGACTTGTCTTCAGTTCTCTTCAGCGCTTGCATATAGAGATACGTGCAATACTTGAGAAAACAGCGCTTTTTATATTCCTGCCAGTAATAGCCCATATAAAAAGATATTAAAATAAATTCTGACCAACTGGTGGTAGATGTGGTTACAGACTATAATGTACCCATTGTAAAGAATTCCCAGTGGACACCATGGAAATCTTACAATGATTGAGTCACGCTGGGCTGGAGATACATTGAAAAACTTCCAAATGGTAAAATATTAGAAATACTATTTTGAAATATTTACCTACCAGTTAAACACTACAGTACTGTTACTGGCTGACCTTTTCACAGCAGTTGTTTCTGTTGTACTTTGGTAAAAGCAGCCAAGAGTTAAAAAAAAAAAAAAAAAGGAGGGGAAAAAAAAAAAAAAAAGAGAAGCTTATTTTCAGTCTGGCTACCACCCCTGACCTGTGCTATAACATCATAATGGAAGAATAATCATTGTAAACAATACCCACGGGATTTTGTTGGCTACAGCAAGGGACAAAGGCAGCCAAGTTCACTGCTTTTCTTTACTACATCATTGCATTTTTGTCTGCCTATGGATAAGAAGAAGGTTCCACTCAATGCCAGTTGACGGAAAGTGCTAATTGTTGACACATTAGCTAATTGTTATGATTGCTTCTTAACAGTTTGTGTCTAGGAGTCCAGATTTCATCCACCAAAGTGTGAAGATTCTTTATAGCAACAAGTGCTGTGAAAACACTCACACAATGAAGTCCTAATCTTGTGGATCTCTCAACCAAGTGACAGCCTGGCAAAAGCGCTGTCGAAGTGCAGACACTCAGGAAGAAAAAAAAAAAATAGGAAGACAAACTAACTCCCTCGTCCACCCCATATTTCAGACTCATGTCATCTGCTGTTATCATTAATGATCTGTTTTTACAAATAGAGTACCACTATGGAAAACTGAGAGCAGGCCAATCAAAATAAACCCAGTAAAACCCATAATTGTCTACTGACAATCTGGGCTGCTTGGGCTGTAAGATAATGTGGGTGTATTGCATGCAGCAACGCATTATGCACCATGCTTCACAACTGCCCTGTTAACTCCAGACCTTGATACAACACAGGAAGGCTGGGGTAATGTCAGCTGCATTCTCCTGGGCACTACCTAAGCTCAGGTGCTGAAAAAACCACATGGGAAAGAAATACACCACAGAAGTCTATTGCAGATCTCCCATGATTTAGATGTAGCAAGATTTCACCAATGATGTCACTTTGAAGGAAAACAAAAACAAAAACCCCAACCCAAACCTATTTTTTAAAAGCAGAGAAACAAGGTTCTGAGCAGATATGGACCTCATGTGAGGATATTTGCTCCCACCAGCCTGGTTTTTTTGACTCAAGCCATGTCTTCTCTGACCCATGCATCAGCAAGAGAAAAAGAGACCAACTAGGTTCCTGCTGTTTATACCAGAGTCACACCTCTTGGCTTTATTTGAGGATCAAGACCCTGTTGTGCTAAGGGCCCCAGATAAATAGCCAAAAAGCAGCCTTTGCCTATGTCTGGAGAGCTCCTGGTGCTCTGCAACAGCACAGCTTCTGTTCTGCATTCCATTGGTGGTTTCCAGCACGCTGTGGGAGACAACTCACACCCCAGCATATTCCCTATGCTCTCACTGTCTGGTCTTATATATCGGTATTTCAGATCCAGAAGCTTCTACCAAACTTATTTAAAAGTCATGCACCAGGAGTAGAGATGTCCCTTCCACCCCACACTTCATCAGAAAGAACTTTTGTAGACACAAGAGAAACTCTTGATGCAAAAGCCCTTTGAACTGACAAAGAAATAAATCAAGCAGTAGCCCCAGGTAGACTCAAATTGCAGATGGAGCAAAAGTACAAAATGAAACCTTAAGATGACACCTCATTTAACTGAAGGACTCTTCAGGTGGCACATTAATTTCACATCAGTCTGTACAGAGTGGCCAAAATTCTCTCAGCAGGTGTCCAAAGAGCTTGAAGTTGTCAGGTTCATCTGGGTTTTGTCCCATATAACTCATCTTTGCAGACTTTTACTATATTCCAGCATTAAATACACAATATCCCTTGCAAAAGGGAGCAAGAAACTCTCTTCTGTCTCCTAGAGCCTCTTGAACTTTTGGGCCTGGTAAAGAGAGAGCATGCAGGGCCACTTGTCTGCTTCCTCCATCCCTGGGGCACGGTGGCAGGAAGCAAGCTGGGAGCAGATTACGCTTTGGCCCGACTTTTCCTACTCATTGGCAAGAGCTGCTGAGTGAGAATGGGGGCAGATGCATATTGCTGATAAAAGCCTTCAGCAAATTCCCATCCTCTCCTTGAGAGGAGGGAGGAGGAAGTCACAGGGCAATTGTAACTCCCAGCCGCCCTGAGAGATAGCACTGAGCCACTGGGACTGACAGCAAGCCCAGAGGAGAGCTTGCAAGGTTCCCTGGATTCCTCAAGTTGGAATGGCTGCTGTCTGTCAGGTTGCAAAATCCAGTCCTATATTTCAGCATCATTCTTTTTCACAGTATCACAGTGTCTCCAAGGTTGGAAGAGACCTCAAAGATCATCGAGTGCAACCTGTCACCACAGACCTCATGACTAGACCATGGCACCAAGTGCCACATCCAAACTGTCAAGCTGTTCCATCCTACAACCGGGTCAGCCCACTCAGTGAAAGCTACAAACGTCGAATGCTGCAAGTGCAACACCCTGCCAAAAGAAAATTAAAAGTATCCATTTACATTGGTAATGGGAGAAGGAAAAGAGTGTAAGGAATTACATTGTGGAACAGAACCAGAAATTTGGAAATTAGGAAAATGAGCTTGATCTGAACAATTTTACCAGCCCAAATAAACACAGACAAGGCTTTCCAAATACTCTTAAAGCTGTAGTTTAGCATAAGAATCTGTGACTCTTTACTACTCTTCCTAATCATTGTACTGCAGGGAAGCAGAAAGGTTTCAGATACCCATAGTGCAGAGGTATTTCAGTTGTAAACATACACAAGGGGGGAAAAAGGGGGCAAAAAAAGGGGGGGGGGAAGAAAAAATATTGAAACAAAGAAATTATGTTGGCTGCAGAAAGAGTGGGGAAACAGCAGATTCTGAGAAGTGCTTTCTGTGTTTTCTGTGCAAAAGGACCCATGTCTCCAACCTGATCTCCTTCTATGATCAGGTGACCCGCCTGGTGGACGTGGGGAGGCCTGTGGATGTGGTCTACCTGGACCTCAGCAAGGCCTTTGACACAGTCCCCCACAGCAAACTCCTGGCCAAGCTGGCAGCCCATGGCTTGGACAGGAGCACACTGCGTTGGGTTAGGAACTGGCTGGAGGGCCGAGCCCAGAGAGTGGTGGTGAATGGTGCCACATCCAGCTGGCGGCCTGTCACTAGTGGTGTGCCCCAAGGATCAGTGCTGGGCCCCATGCTTTTCAACATCTTTATTGATGATCTGGATCAGGGCATTGAGTCCATCATCAGTAAATTTGCAGATGACACCAAGCTGGGGGCAGGAGTTGATCTGCTGGAGGGCAGAGAGGCTTTGCAGAGAGACCTTGACAGGCTGGACAGATGGGCAGAGTCCAAGGGCATGAGATTTAACACATCCAAGTGCCGGGTTCTGCACATTGGCCATAACAACCCCAGGCAGCGCTACAGGCTGGGGTCAGAGTGGCTGGGGAGCGGCCAGGCAGAGAGGGACCTGGGGGTGCTGGTTGATGGGAAGCTGAACATGAGCCAGCAGTGTGCCCAGGCAGCCAAGAGGGCCAACCGCATCCTGGCCTGCATTAGGAATAGTATGGCCAGCAGGAGCAGGGAGGTCATTGTGCCCCTGTACTCTGCTTTGGTTAGGCCGCACCTTGAGTACTGTGTCCAGTTCTGGGCCCCTCAGTTTAAGAAGGACATCGAGACACTTGAATGTGTCCAGAGAAGGGCAACAAGGCTGGTGAGAGGCCTTGAGCACAAGCCCTATGAGGAGAGGCTGAGGGAGCTGGGGCTGTTTAGCCTGGAGAAGAGGAGGCTCAGGGGAGACCTCATTGCTCTCTACAACTACCTGAAGGGTGGTTGTAGCCAGGAAGGGGTTGGCCTCTTCTCCCTAGCAACCAGCACCAGAACAAGGGGACACAGTCTCAAGCTGCAACAGGGGAAGTTTAGGCTCGAGGTGAGGAGAAAGTTCTTCACCGAGAGAGTGATTCGTCATTGGAATGGGCTGCCCGGGAGGTGGTTGAGTCTCCGTCCCTGGAGGCGTTCAGGAGGGGACTGGATGTGGCACTTGGTGCCATGGTCTAGTTGTGAGGTTATGGTTACAGGTTGGACTCGATGATCTTCAAGGTCTCTTCCAACCTTGGTTATTCTATTCTATTCTATTCTCATGGTCAGCCATGCACATACCCTTCCAGAGATGGAAAAACCACCCTGACTTTCAAATCCAAAAGGACAACTTCTATTTCAGTGCACTGAAAACTATATTTGGGGGAAAAAACCCAAATAGTTAACTGCTGGAGTAGAATAGACTGACCTTTAAAAGAAGTGATCCACAGAAGTCCTAACTGTATTTGCAGCTGCTCTTATACTTTCAGCACATCACACCGTGCCCAGGAACTAGAAGGACCTCCTCATGTACTGTAATGCTCAGACCCAAGCGTGTCACCATCCCGTGGTTGGACATGGCAGGGCAATCCAAGGACAACCTAATCAATCTGCAGTTTGGATTTCCTGACTTTTGTTAGCTTAGTCATAGTTTTAACATGACTGAAATATAGACATTTCTATGTTCATCTGAAACTTCCTGCAGATGCCAGCCACTGCTCTGGTTCAACTGCTCATGAAAACATCACAGCAAGACCACCACTCCATGGGACAATTGACTCATGCAATAGCCACGACACTATCTGGGTTGGGAACAGCAAACAAGGTGAATGAGGTAAGGGAGGTCATTCTTCATGGCACTGGCCTCAGAAGTACAGGAGAATCCAAAAATAAGACATTTGTTGACTGAATGCCCTTGAGCTGGCAACCAAGCTAACTCAGTAATGGAGCCAGCGTTAGACATCATCTTGGGCTTGCTGCTGCCAAGCAATCCCAGTAACCAGCGAGAGTTAGCAGGAAAGAGACTGTGTGATTTAATAGATCAAGAAATAGGCTAGAAGCCAGTCACTCCCGAGTTTAATCCCGGCTCTGACATCACTTGGACTTGTAACCTGAGGGTGGGAAATCTGTGCTTTTAAACACAGGTGGATTTAAGGGTGCATTATCTGGAAGGTGAAGTGGCCATTGCCCTACGGCACTCCCATTCCCTGCCAGTAGTACCATGACCTGCAGTGCACATGTCAGCTCACGTGGCATAGCCCAAAACACATCCCTCAGGCTTCACAATCAAAGCATGCCTGGATGGGACCTCAGGAGCAAATCTGAATTTCAGACTTATTCTATGACTGGCCAGCTCATCCATGTTCTCACAGGGTAAGGTCAGCATTGGGAAGTCCAAGGCACTTAAGTTCTGTTGAGCTTAAGGGAGTTATCCTGGTCTGGCAGTCTGGCTTGCCACCCTTGCTGCTTTTAAGTCCTGCACTTGAAGGGCTTACTACTGACATTTACGGGGGGGGCCTTCCTCCAGCCCTGGCCCCATGAGATTAATAGTCCTCAGTGAAGCTCTCTAGTTGTATAGATCTGAATGTTGCTTTAAGGCAGTGAGGTACCAGCTGACAACACTGTTACTCTGATCTGTAGAAGTCCACACTGACAGCTTGCTGGAAGCTGATAATGTCTGCAAGTTGTATTTCTGACAGAGCAAAGTTATCTGAACTCTGACTTCTCTGAAATAAAGAGCTGTAGAGGCTTTTGTTTTCCATTTCCTGACAGGTTTCTAAAGATTTTATAAGAGAGGGAAAATCCTAGGGTTTTTTAAAAAGATAGTTAGAAAAATGAAATCTGTTTGATTCATATCATGACAATCTCAGTTTTCACTTACTGATTTGGTAGATCCAGAGTTTTTTGGCAGAGGTATGACTTTTGAAGGTGACAGTATCCATTTAACTCAAGCTCAGTACCTCCTCTCTTGTTGTACCTGCCTGGCTCCTGTGTGTTCAGCAATCAGAATAAAAGCCAGTTGATTTTAGGTTATAATGATCCTGCAACCTTGGAGGTGCACTGAGAGGAAAAAAACTCCAGCACCCTCTGCTGTCTGCACACAACCTACGCGGGGATCCACCACTGCTAAGTCTGGACATTTGCAACACACATAACAGCTTTACACGGGCTGCAAATCAAAAAGGGAGTGCTGGAAGGGGCTGTTCAGAGGACTCATTTTAGATGTGCAGTTTGAGGTGAGACAATATCTTACAAGCTGTCTGTCAAGTACAAAGGAATCTAAACAGTTTGGTCAAAAATAGGCATCTTCATAGATACCTGCAGCAGATAAATCCCACTTTGAAGAAATGGAAAGCTTTGGCACAAAGAAGCATCATAGCAGATGGTCTCATCAGATGTTGTTCCCATGCACATGCAGGCTGCATTTGGCAGAGCAGAGTAAAAAAAAACATTGCTTGGGTTGTAGAGAACAGATTCTACTCCCTAGCAGCCAAGGAAAGGTATAAAACTCCAAGTTAAAACATGACCAGGAGGAGCTCGTTCAGGAATGGCTGTGCTGGAGAAGCACCTATTTGCTGTTAAATCTGGGCTCCAAATCTTTGCTCCTGATTAGCTCACTTCCATAGTAAGCCCAAATAGCTGAATTTCAGCAGCTACATTTTTGTTGTCATAAACTACCCCCTGTCACCAACACGTGGGGAAGGAATAACACCTGCCAAAAAATACATTATGGAGATGCTGTACTTTTGATATCTCTAAAACTCACAGGTACAGGTACAGGTACCCAGCTGACTCTGAAAGTCCATGTTAAAGAGTTCCTCATAGGAAAAAAACTACCGTGGAGGCAGAAGGAGCAGTTCCAAAAGCCATGTTCATGTCAGGGGGAAGAATCAGATGCCTTCAACAGCAGCAGTTTCAGTTGTTGAAGAGATGCAACTCACACCTTGTCTTGCCATTTTGGCTGTTGGAGACAGGAGCAAATGCATTTCTTCATCATCCCTGGTGGCTCTATATTTTTTTCACTTGCAAAGTATGTAGTTACCCAAAGAAAACACAGAGATGCTCTTAAATATCATCTGTCAGAAAATAACATCATCCGTTGGCCCTAGAAAAGCCCATGTGAAATCAGGGCTAAAGCAAACTTGTACTTTTAAACAAACTGCACTAATGTCTTTGTTTATTCCATGCATGCCAGCAGCAATTTAACTTCAGAAAGCTGTAATTTCAAGCAGCTCTGGCTGCCATGATTCACCGTTGTGAGTGATTCTGCCTCTCACAGCAAGCCGGGAAGTGGAGTGAATGGCTTATTTTCCTGCTCCAATAAACTCCAACTCGTCATTTTACAGATTTGTCTTTGTTTCTTATTTGCCTCCAACTTAAAAATAATCTGAAGAATCAAAGGAAAAGACCTGAAAACAGGAATGATGATCTCAAAACTTATTTAGTCGCTGCATCTGTGTGGGAGCAGCAGCTCTCGCTTCCTGCCAGTCACCTGTCTGCTGTGTTTTTCCACATCTAAGTATGTTCCTGCAAGACGGAGCTTTATCTTCTTGACAATTACTCAAACACAGCAGAATTTAAATGCCAGATAAAATTGGAAAGCACTGTCCTGGACAAACTCCCACCTTGCTTTTTGTTTCAAAACAGAAGTGTGAAGTAAAAGAGACATCATTTTCTCTAGCAAAGTGAAAATCAGTGCATCTCAACACCCAGTTAGCACATCTGGGGTTTGACCCAACTCTTTTTTTCATGTGACCCAAGAAGGCTGCCACTGAGGCTGTCTGTGAGCACCCAAGGTCTGGAGAAGAGCTTCATCTTCAGCTGCTGCTGAACGTTGTTCCGCATGGGCAGTACCTCTGCAAATATGCTCAGGCTGTTTCTCCAGGCTTTTATTCGCCACAGCCCACATGTCCAAATAGCTTACACATGATGATAAACATACATCCCCAGGATCACGCTCTAAGTGCTCTCTTCTACATACTCCAGGAGACTTTGAGCCCTACCTGAAAGAAACCGTGATTTTGCTGCAAGTACCTATATAGCTCTGTAGCTGCTTTCTGAAATGGTTTCCCTTTTGCACTGCCTGCAAAAGGATTTCCTGGAGTAAGCCACTAGCCAGGGTTTGCGTGAGACTGCTCGCTTGGCTTGTTCCAGTAGGTGCACCTGGATGGAGACTTGTCTTTACTGCTACAGTTTACTACCACAGTCAACAGCGAGTTTGCACTGGTTGGGAAAGCAACCTGTCCCTGGAATGTGCACAGCATGTCCAGTCCTGGGAGATGCAGGGTGTCCTTTGGGATGAGCTGTTGTGTTTGCTTACTGCTGCAGCAACAGACCCTGTGCTGCTGTCCTGCCTGACAGGGCAAGATCTTGCAGCACCTTTTATACCTCTTGCTCTTCTGAACCTCTCTGCAGAGGTTCATTTCTTTTCATTTAAGAAACATTAATCGTTCCTTTAGCACACATTTTGTTAGCTTGACATAACCATACCTAGTCAAAAAGAGGTATTTTCAATCTGCAAGCATCCCTCTGGCCAGTTCACTGTTGAACACTGCTGGGTGAGGATGGAGAACATCTTTGTGGACTTCACAGTGTCCCAGATGGCTGCCACCGGTGACAACGTTTTGTATCCTCGTTGCACTGTGTCCCAGGACCAAACGAGTGCCTGCCTTACCCAAGGTTTGCTGCTGCAGCTTTCAAAGGGGAAAACTACTGCAGCACAGTCTTTTCCAACTGGAAATGATTATGCTGCTGTTGCTACCGAGGGTGCTCCTTGGCAGGCAGCCCAGGCACCACAGGTAATGGTCGCAATAGGAGGTGCTGCAGAGACGTTGGCATTTCATTGTGGGGGAAGAAAAGGGGGAAACTCACTATCTGTGAGCCCGACACAAACAGCTCAGGGTAAACCCATTTGTCAGAGTGGCAAGTGACCTTTTCCATTCACCTGTGATTAAGGAACCAGATTTCTTCATTAAGACCAATAAACCAAATTAAGGTGGCTGGGTGCAGGGGATTCAAGCAGCTTTTGCCATCCCACTCCTTGAACTCATCTTATTAGAGCAGCCTGGGAAGTGGAAGGAGTAACTCGGGGCAGGTCAGGGCAAAGCAGCGCTAAATCTGTGTCTCTCGACCCGTTGTTAATCATCTATTCTCTTTCTATAAATGAATTTGGAATGTGGAGCAAATCATACTAAAAGATTTCTCCTCCTTGCTGAATACTTCAGGAGCTTTAAGGAATTCAGCTCAGGAGCAATGCTTCATTCAGGGCTGTTGATTAGTTCCACCGTGGAGTGCACTAGACAAGACAATAAGTGGACGACAGACACAGTGATTCATAGATTACTCTGCTGAGAGTTGCAGGTGTTTTGGGATGGAATGAAAGGAAAGGAGGTTGGGTCAGTTCTCAAACTGCCTTCCTGTTAAAGGATTAGCACGGGCAACTCAGAGTTATTAAAATTGCTCCCATAAATGTAAAAGTTGGAGGTTTTCCTCAAATTTGCCTTGCTCTCTCTCCCTTTTCTAGTCAAAACAGCAAATATCTCAAGTTTAGAGCTAGCTGCAGTGCCAAACTGAAAGTAAAGAAGGGACCAGATCCTCACCTGACATAAACAGGAAGAGTTTCCAGAAAACTTTGTGCAGAAGCCAAAAAAAATTATTTAAGCAAAGCACTGAATTTTTTTCTTACTTCTCCAGAGAGGGCTGAATGTTGTAAAACATGAGCAATTACAGGTATGTGGCAATAAGACCCTTCTTCTTGACCAGAGTGAAGTATAAATACCAGAAGACAAAGGGATTTCAGTGAAGTTGGAGAACAGGAGAGAGTATTATGTACCTCACTAAAGCCAGCAGAGACATTCTGCCTTAGCTCAGGGAGAGTAGGAGCATGGAGGTGCCAGCCTCACCCAGGGGACAGAGAGATGGCTCTGCCAAGTGCCACAGCTATCTCTTCCCCTCTGGAACATCAGCAGGGAGTAAAAGCAAAAGGGTTTTGCTCTCCAGGAGTGCAGCCAGAAGGGAATCACTATAATTTAGCCACATGCCCTGTTTAGCCAAAGCAAGGAGCTGATGCTGCTGCAAGTGCACCCACCCCTATGCAGTCATCAGCCAGGGAAACCAAATGTCAATGTTTACGAAGATAAACAACATCCACTGTTTCCCTACCACCTTCCACAGGATCCAGCACCGATGCTGCCCCTCCACACTGCTCTGCCAAGCCTTGCAGAGCCCTGCATTTATGTACAGAGGCTCTTGAGGAACCGGTCCCCAACACACTTTTGAATTCGACGCTTCAAACGGCTATGCAAATCCCGCATTTCATGCATCATGGGGTGCTTTACGCTTTGGCAAGGAATGAAAGTCACCCAAGAAGCAATTGCCATAATGGGGTGATGAGCACAATAGAAAGACATTTACAGGGCTAAACATACTGTTGACGTGTCTGGTTTGACATTGTTTTGGTACAACCAGACACGTAGTTGAGAGCCTACAGCGTGCACATCCAGAAGGGCAGTACTGTACTCTGCTCTCCTACAGACACTTCCTAAAATAGGAATTAGGAAGTGTTACTAATTAAAAAACAATTTGTCTATAGGGCATGAGTAAGGCATTGTGCTCCTCTGGGACTGGAGGAAATTCCAAGCATGTAAAAACAAAAAAATTCCAGCAATTTTTAAATTAAATCTTCGAAGAGACACTAACCAGAGGAGATGATGAGCAATAGCACATGGGTCAATGATCCTAGCTGCTTTTTTTAACCTCTATAAATGTACATGAAACAGAGTTATTTTTATCTTTGATATTTGGGGGATTATTCAATTTTCAACCAATTTTACAGTTCTAAGATGTGCTATATAGCAGCACCCATGTTGACTGCCATGCTTTTAAAGTTAATTTTATCAAATATCCTTTACTTGCAAATAAAAATCTCTCTCTTCCTCTGTTGTTTGTTGTTTGGTTGGCTTTATGTTTTTTTTGGGGTGTTTTTTTCTGGCCTGCAACCACAAAGGCAGATTTAGGTTGCTAAGAGCAGCTCTCAGTCAACATACCTCTTCAGGAAACAGTTCCAGCTCAACACTGTTGCCCCTTCTCCCCTACCCACACCCAGTTTCCCCAGGGCTGGGCTCTGGGCATCAGGTGAAAAATCCTTGACTTGCATTTCATGCAACCTGATTAGTCAAATCTGCCAAGTGATGGAGAGTGAGCAAAGCTTGAGAGACCTGGAAGGAGACCAAAAGCTGGAGGAGATGGTCCATTTCCAGGCAAGGCCAAGCCTGGCACGAAAACACAGACCACAGCTGCTCCCACGCCAGCTTTTAACAGGGCAGCTCTTGCATGCTGGAAGAGAAGAACAAGGACATTCATATAGCATCTGGCCTCAGCTTTATCACTTGGCCCAGAGGAAAAATTCACCCCTGCAAAGAGCAGCCATGAAGATACAGGTGGAAAGGTCTCAGCCACATCATCCAGATCAAGGACATGCTCCTGGCTGGGAAAGGCAGTGCACCCCAACATGCCTGCTTGAAGCATCAGCTAATGCACAGGGTGAGAGGAGACACCTTGGTGCTTCTTATGGGGATGTCACCATGTGTTTCACCCCAGTGTCCAACAAAACAGCATTTCAGTGGAATGTTAAATAAAATGGGGGAAAATTCCAGAAGACACTTTGCTGTCTTTAGGGGACAGAAGGCTCTGTCATCTGTATAGCAAGATGAGCTAATGTTGCTGGAAATAACAGCACTGAAGATATTAGAAGGTGTAAGATCATTCGGTGCTGAAGTTACTCCAAGATGAGCCAGGTTATCAATTTTTTGGCAAATATAGGATCCATACAGATTCCAAACATGCAAGGCAGGAGAGCATCACGAGGTTGACACCTGGACCTGGCTAGGCATGGTGTCAAGGAACCGGCCCCTCACAGCACCACACCAGACCCCAGCTTCCACACCTGCCAAACCCTAAAAACCAATTGTTTGTAGTTTGTCATGTCACACTCAATTGAAATCTTTCATTGCCTGGCTGGGAAAGGATAATAGAAGTCAACATTTCAAGGTGATCTACCCTTCCAAACATAATCTTTAGCTAATTAATAATTAACTAACTATTTATTAGTCAGCTGATACTGATCAAGATACAGAGTTCCATGCAATGTACCAGTGAGATCTCACACAGCCATACTTCTTTTAATTAAGGACAAATGAATGGATATTTCAGCTATCCTTATTAATCTGGAATATATTTGAGATAGGAGCACCATGAGAGTGATGCAGCTCTTCATCCCAATCAACTCCTTCAGGCTTGTTCTTCTTTCCACCATCCCCAGCTGATGGCACAGCTAACCCTGCCAAAGAGTCCTTTGTCTCATCATCAGAAAAAGCCACGGCAGGCACTGCTCTGACATCAGGAACAATCTCTCTCTAGATTTGGCCCACACTGGGGTACCTCTGCACGGGATCAGGCATCCTTTCTCCCAGGTACTCCCCAGCCTGCCAACCACTACATTTCCAGCGTGCCTGCAGCCCCCTTGTGGAATGAGGTTTCAAAAACTACATTGAAAAGAGGCATTGTTTTAATTTAAGAGCACAGACAAGTTATTTTTAACTGCCTTAGAGATGATCCCACAGGTGCTGCAGGCTCCAGGGGCAGCAGCAGCTCCTGGCACCTCTTGGGATGTATCAAAGCCAACAACAACCTGAGGAAAGTGTCCACTCTGTATCATATTTAAAACACTGGCAAAACCTTCACCTTGTTTCTCTAGAATCCCTCAGCATGGGCTTCTGGTTGGGGCTTTTTTGATTTGGTTTAACCCAGAACTGGAGATTTTGCTTCTCAGTGTTATTTCTAACGCCCCAGTCTGATGCACCACTCACTGCAGGACCAGAGGCTCTTTCCAGCATGTGCCACTGCTGCAGGCTGTCCAAGCACCAGTTTCACTTTCAGCATTTCCCTGCTTGTGTCTGATATAATACATTGCAAGAAATATCAAGTCACTTTTCATTTCACTTTCACTGAAAATACCTAAAGACTTCTCAAAACATCCCGCCCACCAAAATCCCGAGCAGGGTGCAGGACCCAAGAAACGGCCCAGGAGCAGAGACACAGGTCCATAAGGCACTGAGGAGAAACACAATTAACAAGCGTTTCTTGGCCAGCACACATCTTGCAGAGCAGTATCAAGAAGAATGGGGGGGGGGGGGGGAGGGGGAGCTCACCCTGTGGTGTTTCTAATAAACTAAGAAACTTTTTTGACTTTCATGATGTACACATGGCCGTTAATTTCCATGTCATATTATGATTTTTGGCTGAGCCAACAGTCTGTGTGCATGGATGGAGGCAAGCAAAACAAATGCATTTTGTATTCAAATTTATACAACTCCATACATTTTTATGCTGTTTATTTGAAAATTAATTTTGGCTCAGGCCTTAGAGACAGCAAATGTTGTCAAGATTTGAGGGCTACCTGAAAAGCCTTGGGGACAGCATTACCCTTATGCATAAGAAACAGCAAAATAAAATAAAAATAAATGAATTTCCAAATACGTCATGGCTAATCCCTTGAGCTGACCTACAAATGAATTATAGAGGGTTTGCCACAGGACTGAGTAGATCTTGTGATTTCACAGAGAGATTTATCTTATTTTCCAACTTATTTTCATATCTTATTTCCTTTTCTTTTAGAATTAGACTGTAAATAAAAGCGCTAAGACCGAATGAAGCTCCCTTTCACTGCACTCATGTTGGATTGATAAATTAAAATGGTGAGATGAGTTTTGTATGACCCATCCTCGAGGATTTGGGAAATTTAGCCGATGCAAAACAAGGCATTAATTTGGAGAGGCCTAGCTACTTACAATGCTTAGTATTCTGACAATGATGAATGGCATCATTCCAAGCAAATGGTAATTTCACTTTTTGTGACAGTACTTTAGAGCAAAACCGACTTTCTTCACACAAAGAATTTGCAATCCTATTGAACAGAGGCTGTACCTGAATATCAGAAATCCTTCATTGTTTAAGTATCATCTGATATTCTTGATTGGCTCCAGACTGAAGGTTGCAGTTGAATTAGGGAGAAGGGAGGTTAAGTCCTAACCTTGAAAGATTTAGCAGCCATTGAAACACTGCCTTTGGGCACTTATTGGCCTGTATTTATCAAAAAACTTTTCAATTCAATGAGGGGAGGGAGAAAACACAAAACTTGTCACATTCATCAAGTGAAGCCACTGGAAAGACATCTACAGAAGAACACCCAAAAAGCATAATCTTTCAGAAGAGCTGATAGAAATGGTAATTGGATGGGATGAAGAATAATACTTCTAAAGCAGGGGTATAGAGAATATAGCTAAAAAATCAAGGTCAGGAGAAGAGAATGTATCCTTTTCAACTTAATAAAACTTACATTGCCTTTTGTATTGCAGAAACTACTCCAGGTACCATCTCTAATTTATTTCTGCACAAACACTTCTGAGAGAAAACAGCTTACAGACAAACTGGAAGCATGTTTTCTTTCAGCAGACGTGCAGCAAACATAAAAGCATTGTTAGGAGATACAATCACGAAACAAAAAACCAAACACAAAACAAATTTCAGGACTTCCCTATTATTTGGGAATGTGGCTCAGCCTTCAGAAACAGAGAGCATCTTTAGAAAAAACCATCTCCCTAAGGCACTCGGAAAGCCACCTTCTATGACTGGCAAAGAGCACTGACATTGTCTCCCAAACAGGGAACAGAAATGATGAATCATAAAAACTTGATTGCACTTCTTCCTGCCTCCTAACTAAGAAGCTAATCAGAGACCATGGAGCGAGTGTCATGTGTAAACGGATGAGTTGTACAGGGATGCTATATTGTCCCGTTTTTATCTCGCACAAACACCTCTGGCCTGAACTTTGAAGGCTTTTGGCACATTTCTCAGGTTTTGTATCAGGGGTCCTATCCAGCTGGTGAAGAAGGGGAAATACTGAAGTGCTGTGTCGTTCTGCTCTCCAGAGCTGCACGGATGCAGGTGTCTCCTTACTGACGAAGACATCAGCTAAAGGGGGGGGAAATCTGCAAAAGGTCAGTATCTGCAGCCATGAAGCCTCCAGGCAGCTCCCTAAACAGTTAACAGAAACAACACCTACTACCAAAACATCCCCGTAAATAACTCCTGGAATGAAAGTAGAGATGAAAGCATTTGTTAATTTTCCACAGTCCAGGGAATTTGGCTATCAATGCCTATTAATCTAGGGACTACAGCATTATATTTGTCAAGAGCTTCTCAGGATGTAGGGCTGGAAGAATAACCTGTGATTGGTGCTTTACAACATTTTCTTCACCAGGCCAGGTACCATATTTTAGGGTTATGGTGCATTTAGCCATTGCATTGACTAATCTGCTCAGGGTACTATTGCTCAGCAGCGAGGCTTTCCCACTTTGAGCTACCTGAAAAAAACAACCTCTGCCAACCAGAACTGCAGGTCATCCCCACCTCAAAAAACATCAGCCTCAACACATGGTGGGGTTAGGTCCATCAACATGATGAAAATGGCAAAGTGGAACAAAGATACAGCCGGAAAATCTGTAATTTGGGGTGAAACCTACCATCTGTTCCTCAACACCTTGACATCAAGAAAGCAGTTAGAGGGATGCCCTGGTGTGCCTAGGCATTTGGGGCCATATGGTATGTTTTACTATTAACTGCAAATTTCCTTACTTTTATTGTTTTCTGTCACAAGCAGAATGTTTTCTTTAGTGTGCTTGAATGCATTTATTATACATTTCATGTTTTTCCCAGCCACTGCCCACTTCATGGCTTTCGTGGTCTCCACGTTGGTCCAGGCCATGCCACAGCAGGTGTGGGGACATCAACTGCCCTCTAGGACCTCAGGCAGCCTTTTCAGGGGTAGGTACAGCCCATAACAGAGGTCCGCACTCCAGGCTTTGTGTTTTCCTTCATATTGTTCAAAAACCCTTTTAAATCACAATGCAACAGGTACCTCATTTCTCCTCCTTCACAGTCCTCCTCAGCACATGGGCTTGCCAATCTCCCCAGGCTGACCACCACCTCACGGCTGGCCCATCTCCTCAAGTACTTTCTTAAGTTTTTTATTTTCTTGTCCAAGCCAGACTGGACACATCTTTGGCCATATTTAGCTATGACCTGAGCAGAACTTGCATTGCCCACATTGCACCATGCTGAGTCTCCTTCCTTGTCCCAGCATCATAACCCCACAAAGAAAAGCAGCAGCTCAAGGGAAAAGTCATCTATACTCCCAGGTGACTTAGTCTCATGTATTTGCTACATGGTCATAGCTGACATCCCACATCCACCTCAGTGTCTCTGAAAGAACCAAGGAAGGACTTTTCAGGACATGATCCATAACTACAGAGGCACGAACTGGTTGGCCACAGTCCATGAGATGATGGTGAGACTGGAAAGGTCACACTATAGGTGAGGAAAGGAAGCAGTATTTGCCAGATTAGTGCTTTTAGGTAAAATCTGACTGCAAACGTCTAGAAAATGAAACCTATGCGTTAGCCATAAGAAAGACCTAACCTATTACATCCACTAGAAATTCCTGTATCTCCTACAGGAGATTATTCAGAGACAGATCTTACACCCCACCTCAGCCATCCTCAGAGCTACCCTCTGATACCAGTGTAAGTTTGAACTGAGCAGAAGCTGAGTAAACACCTCAGGATTTGTCTCTCTGACACTGAGCCACTAATGTTCATTTTGAGCACACGACTCCCAAAATACATTAAAAGTACAAGTTAAGGCTTTGCTGCAGCAGGCTCCAGGAATGGCCAGCAAACAGGTCATTATTTGTGGCAATGGTGGTGAGTGTGATTCCTCCCCCCTCCCCCAAATAAAAAGAAAAAAAAGGCTGGTTTGTGGGAAATCAGCGAATTAATCACTGCCCCGGATGAAAGGGATATATTCTACAATGATTTCAGCACGCTTCTATGAATTTATTTATCCGCCCGATGCCACCTGTTTCGCTGCCGGTTCCTCCAGCCACATACCGAGGCATCGCTGGGGGGTCACGCCAAGGAAAATTCCTGGGGACCATCTGCTGATTCATAAACCCCCGAAGCCATATTTCCATCTCGGCATCATATCCGCCCTTATTGCGAGGGCATTGTGCGCTAACGACCATTATTTAATTAACAGATGAAGAAGCCCTGAAAGCCGCGCCGGCAGATTTTGAACTTGATCTTCTCTCATTTGCTGTCATGCAAGACCAGATAAATGACAAGTATTTCGAGAGTCTGCAAAGGCCCTTTAGAACAGCTGCACAGGCTTCACCCCTTCTTTGCAGCAGGTTTCTCACTTAAGAAAAAAACACGCTTCATTACATCGCCTCTTACTTGAGCTGCAAGGGTCTATTCAAGGAAGATAAGCCTCTTAGAAATGAAGCAGCGTTGAATTTAGGTTTTGAGTGACAGGAGGAAGGTTTATCCATTCAGCAGACAATACTGCTTTCTCTGCATTAATCTAGGAGGCGGACAATGATCTGTTTTTTAGGCAGCATCTCATCTCTTTTCCCACAGCAGAAGGTGATTAGAGTTCGGAAGCAGGGACTGTGAAAGAAAGGCGAGCGCTATCTCCCCAGCCCTCCTGTTTCCTGAGCGGGCAGGAGGGAAGTTCTCGGCCAAGTGCATCAATCACGGGGCTGGCGCTCAGGATGTGCAGCTTGCTTGGGGGCTGACGAGGGCTGGCAGGTGAGTCTATGGGCACCCCGGCTAGCCCCAGCCTTGTTATCTCTGCAGATAAACACATGGGCTTGGCATGGGGAGTTTCATAACTCTGTGTGTCTTGTATTTGGGACAAGGGGGAATAACTCACTGGTGTGAGACCAGGGTAGGTAATAGGTGCCAGAAAATGCTTCATGTTAAGCAGATCCAGCCAAGCCATTTCTTAGCTCACCCCTCACAGCAGCACCCTGCGCTCGCCCTCAGCTCCATCTAGGCCACCTCCGAACACTCATGAAGAGGGGCACACTGGTTCTGCTTTGCAGAGAGGGGAACCAAGTAGCCACGAAGTAGAATTGTCTGAGATCACAGCAGTAGAATGATTGAACACAGAAATTTTGGTTCTTCCCTTCTTCTCCAGGACTTCTTGGTGGATTACACACAACCAAAAGGACCAGGAGCTGGCTTGGGAAGCCCACTCACCACATGCACACTCCCATAACGATGCTCAATGCTAACTAAAACTTTTTTGTGTCTCACATCACCACCACATTCCATGTTCAAGGAGTAACCTGTGATTTCAGCTGACTCTCCAGTGGAAAAGCATGCTACCAGGAGC
Source organism: Picus viridis (assembly GCA_033816785.1). Lineage (NCBI taxonomy): Eukaryota > Metazoa > Chordata > Aves > Piciformes > Picidae > Picus > Picus viridis. The sequence continues at coordinate 3,836,676 of CM066589.1, forward strand.
CATGTGAGAGCAGTGTGGTCACAACCTGCTTAGCAGTGGTACCATTTCTCTCTGCTTTTCTGTGTGCTGTGCCCCCAGCTGTCAATCTGGAGGGGTTTTAAGCACTTCAGCTTTTCAAGCACACATGCATAGGCATGAACAGACAAGGTAGTGAGAGATGCATAGACACTGAAGTGTGAATAAATACACCACCCAAATGCCATAGTTTGTGATGGTACACAGGACAGAAGACCAAGCTTTCAGAACTGAATTATTAAACTGACAAGCAAAATAAGCTACGACTTCAAGCATTTTCTTTAGGAAACCACTACAGCACCTAAAGTTTCCCAAATTAATGCTGCAAGTACTGAGTAACCCAAAGAAATCAGTGTCTTGTGACCAGCTGACAGGGAACTCAGAAGAGGTTATGTCTATAAAACTCAGAAGAAGTTATGCTCATAAAACTCAAAAGAGGTTATGTCCATAAAACTCAGAAGGGGTTATATCCATAAGTGATGGCTGTCACAATCCACACGGAACATGAAGACTAAAAAAGCCAATACTGAAGACCCCATCCCTGGCTGTCCAGGGACCTACTTAGAGCACAGCAAATCCAAGTCCACATGAGCTGATCAGACAAAAAGGGGGAAAAAAGAAAGAAGGAAAAAAAAAAATCTCTCTCAAACAAGCAAACAAACACAAACTGCCAAAACTTCCTAAAAGTATTTCTGCCATTTTCTATAATAACCCTTGGATGCTATTTTTAAATGAGCAAATCCTCTGTCAAGGCAAACAGCATTGTCTACAGTAGGAGGACTTTGTTGTGTCCCAGAGTGAAGCAGCTAAAGGGAATCCTTTTTCATCGCCAGGACGCTTTGAATAACTCTTAAGGGGCAACACAGCAACCCTTGCTCTTGTTAGCGACAGCCCACAGATCAAAATGCAGCGTGCTGCAGAAACACGGCCAACCTTCCACAAATAAGGAGAGTATTGACACATTTTCTCTTCGCCCCTTTGTGCTAAGCCTGTGTAACTGCGCGTCGGTGAATGGCTTTTTGTTATTCTTATCTCCGTGTCTCAAAATTCCTCAAAACACATCTGTCACGGCACAGCTTGAGAGCCAGCCCCAAACAACTCCGGTGTCACAGCTCTCCTATCTCCCCTCCAACCTCCCAGGTGGGAAGAAGTTTGCACAGACATTTCTTTTGCTCATCGGAGCATGGCTGGCGTGCCGAGTCAGCACCGCCTGGATCCACAGCCTCCCCTTTTCTCCTGCTTTTCCCCCTCTTTTTTCTTCTCCTTCCCCCCCCCCCTTCTTTTTTTCCTCTTTTTTTGTCTTCTTTTTTCTTGTTTTTTCTTCTTTTTTCTTCTTCTTTTTTTCTTTTTCTTCTTCTTTATTCCTTTTTTCCTTATTCTCCTTTTTGCCTTCTTTTTACTTATTCTTTTTTCTTCCTTTTTCTCCTTTTTTTCTTTTTTCTTCCTTTTTTCTTCTTTTTTTTTTTTTTTTTTTTCCAAGGAGACTTAATTGCTCCATTTCAGATGTTATGTTTAACCTCAGGAAATGGTAGTATAGACATGGCAAACAACTTTCTGGTTGTTTCCAATCAGTACCATATTATAAAGTACAGCCAGTTAAGAATCCTATTCATTTTCTTGCCCTGTCATCTTGATCTTATTTGAATGTCTGGGGAGCAGGAGGTGCTCGCTTGGCCCCGCGTTTCAGAAGTGGGGGCAGGAGCGTCTGTGCAATGTGTTAGAGACACTGAAAGTTTTCATTTTTGACTCCTTAATGAGAGCGACCTTTGCCATGGGCTGATGAGTTCCATACCTGTCCTGGTGTGTTTTCTGAAAACATTTGACACTGCTTGCAGGTTTGACGGGGATATGACTAATGAAGTCTTGGTATAAAAATAATGGGCTGCAATTGCAAGTCATTTGTGTGAAACCAAACTCCTTAAAAACTTGTCTCTGCTCACTTTCTGTTTTCTAAATGAGTCAATAATATGAATCAGATGGCTTGAAGGAATAGACCCCCAAATATTTCCTCTCTCCCTTCTATAAATTAGCTGCCATTTTGTGCAATTTTTGTTGCCTCCAGGCACGGTTTAAATTGGACTGTAGTTACTAAATTGCTGGAGCTATTGCAAAATGTGTAGGCTAATACATAATACCTTGTTTTTGTTAAATGTATAGTAACAGCTCTTCTTGTGAGGTCAAGAGGCCCAGGCTGCTACTACTTAGAATGCATAACAATTTTATGTAAAGTAATGGGGAGGTAGGCAGGAGCGAGCGTTTCTGCTGCAAGTTTTAAATGATCCCAAAAAATTAGGTATTGTTTTCACCTTTCTTTCCTTGTTTTTTTTTTTTTTTTTAATCTGCTGCAAGGGCAGAGGGATGCCTGTTGTAATGTTGAGCCTTGCCTCTAGTCCCTGCTGTGGACCCGGGTAATGCAACATCAGGAGCCTCGCAGCCACATTAAAAGAGGCCATGTTGGAGACACATCAGGCTGGCTCATCCTGCACCATTTGAGTTCAAAGTCTCTTTTTAATTGAATAGGTACATCATGAATCTAACCACCTGGGTGGTCAGAGTATGCAAAACACTGCAGTGACAACAACAAAAATACCCTGGAAGCTCACAAACTGTGCTATGTTCACAGCACAACTGGATGGGCCACCGACTCTTCCAATGTTAGCATCAGGGCTGATAATTTGAGTTTTCCTTTAAACCTCAGCTCTGGGAATCATGTGACTATGTGAGGATTTGTACTCTACTAGAAGCAGCAGCTTACGACACAACAGAAATTCTCATACCTGAAATTCTCCTAAGCTACTTCAGGAACTCAAAACCTTGAAGCAAAACAAGAAGCAGCCCTTGTGATTTAACTTCCATACTTCTGAGTCACCTGATCCATGATTTTTAACAGGAAAACCTGTTACAATAGCTATGAAAACTTCTGCCATAAACTCTTCTGACCACTTTTACTCCAGCCTGACCACTGTTTGATGACCACAGGTCCATAATATAGGACCTAATTTTCCCTAATATATAGATTCCCACACCTATTATTTTTAATCCTCCCTCCAAAAAAAAAAACCAACCAACATTCCACTGGATACAATAAAGGGAAAAGAAATATCTGATGGAAGTTTAGTCACACATTTTAGCATGCTAGCGGAAAAGGGTTCATGTTGTTTGGTTACAGAGCCCACGTGAACTAGAAGGGGCCACTGCTGTGGAGACTGCCAGCCACTGCCGTGAGTTTTGTTTGATGTTGAAACACACAATCAAGTTATTTTATATCAGATACTATGTTAGCCACATTTGGATAGGCAATTGAAAGGCAAAGGTCAACATTTTTCCTTCAGTTCAGGCATGGATATACACCCAGCACGCAAGTACAAACACACATTGTACTCGTGTACGTGCGCATGTACGTGTGTGAGGGTTATGAACGTGTGGAAGAAATAATCTGCACAGGTTACAGACATTTCCCATTACAACCTGTGAGTGCTCTCATTATACCAAAGCTCATTTGCACTCAAAACTTACAAAGGTAGGCACACACATACGCCTTTGCAGGACCAGGGCTCAAATACACACTCAGGCTCCAGGTTTGGACACGCTGTTCTTCTGCCCCAGAACAAACACAAGCTTCAAACAACTAAATATAGGCAATATACAAGAGATTTTGTTTTGTTTTGTTTTGTTTAGCAGCTCCTCTGCAACACAACAGGAGTTACAAAATCAAGTGACTGTAATAGAGCATTCATTCCTTGTGTATCGATGTTGCCTCGCCCTTGGGCAGATTTGCAAATTTCCTTCTACATAATAAAAAGTGGCATGTCCCTTGGTGTGGCTGGCCTGACCGGGGACTGCCACTCAACAAACACAGCCTGCTAATGCCTGCTGAGGACAAAGGCATTCCTGGGCTTGGGTAGAGGTAATACTCATCTGCTGAATCTCAGTGAGGATGGTACAATGGTTTGTTGGTGGTGTTGCCCAGAGATAGGACCGTCTCTTTGTGGGAAGTTTGCTCACAGCATAAACCCACTCTGTCAAGTGGACTCCCAGCTACCCTTGGAAGAGCTGCACATCCTGGTTCATCATCTTTTTGCCTGCATAAACAAAGACATCACTGACGCTTCCTTGCCTCCAGCCTCAAGTGGCTGCCATTGAAGTGACACACAAGAAATCCTCCCACATTGCAGCTGGGCATCAATAGCAAGAGACCAGAAGCCACCGAGCCCACTTTTTGCTGTCTTCATTCAAGAATTCATTAATAAAACCCCATTAGCCACACTGAAATGGTTTTGGTTTTGGTTTGGTTTTGGTTTTTTCTGCCCTCCTGCATCCTGCATGGATGCAGTCCAGCCCTGGAACAAGAGGATACCCATTCTAAAGTGCTTCAGGACCCCATGCCTGCTCTCAAGCAGCACCCACCCCATCTCTAGGTTGGAAGGCGACCTGGCAAATGGTAGTGCTCATCCAGGTGCCAGCATCACACAAAATGGACAATCAGCACAAACTCTGGCATTTGTATCTGTTCAGCTGCCAAATGCTGTGATCAGAAGGTATTTTGCCTAGCTTTAGGGAAGATGCTTTTTTAGCAACTGATCACCCAGCATCCACAGAGGAGGCTACATTAGAGACCTCACCCCAGGTGGATGGGTTCACTGTGGTCTTCCTACTGTCACCCACCAAGAGAGCTTTGAGTGCCACATCAAGCTGGATACCAAACATTCAGACAGCTCAAGCTAGCCAAGATGAATTTCACCCTGTGTAGCAACCTACAGGAAAGTTTTCTCATCCTTACCCATTTCAAAATCTCTCTTATTTTCCTTTATAATACATGGTATCAGCTATGGCAGAGAGAGGGTCCTTGGCCAAGTTGTCCAGCACACTGTGGGATTTTCTACTCTCTGAACTCTGTCTTTGTTTTTCCTGGCTCAGGCTCACTTATAGGTAACTCTGCACATATTTTCACCCTCCCTGTGAACCACAGTGCACATTGTAGCTAAACCTAATTTGCAGTTTGGGTACAAACGGGTAATTAACCATCCACTCCTTCCAACATTTCTGCCAGCAGCTTAAAGCGGTACAGAATTACTAGGTGAAAATTGCACCTTACACCTTGACACCAGCTCTGAAAAGACTGGTCCTGGGACATTGGACATTAAATAAATATATGCACAGCCAGGAAGAAAATGGTGCAAGCCAGCCAGGATTCTTTTTAATGTATCTCCTTAATTCAAGGGGCCCATTATATATAGTGCTCAGGACGGGAAAAGGAAGACTTGTACCCACTTGGGGGGGCGGGCTATGCTTGAGCCACCAACTTTCCTTTTGCTCACACAAGGGCTAATTCATAGGTTAAGTGGAGGATTATAGATGATAGAAATGCAGCAGCCCTTTCCCTTTCCTCCCCTTGCTTTTCATGTAAAGAGAAAGAAGGCTTCTCTCATCCCTTCTGCAAAAGTGTCGACACATTTCCATAGCTCTGTGAGAGGACCTGCCATTTCTGTCACTCTGCTACCCCTTATCCCTTTGTCCCCACAGCATCTTATTTCAGCCTGGAGAAGAATAATTCAGGGCTTCAGAAGATAAGACCAGATTTCCTAGGAAATATTTCTGTAAGAAAAGCCCGGAGTGTAATCGTGCCCAGGATGACATGACCTTAGTCCTCTGTTTCACTGATTTGTGAGTTTGCTTCTCTTAAAGTTGGTGGCAAAAATTCAGCCCTTTTCAAGATGACTCTCTCAAAGCAGCATCTTGCTGAGCACAAAGGCACCTGCAAAGTCACCAGGCACCTCTGAGCATGTTTTGTTAGTGGGAGTAAAATGACACTGTGGAAATTCAAGCACTGGCCAAATACCAGGCTGCCTTTTGGTACCCAGCTGTACTGCCCTGTCAGAATAAGTGTTTGTCTTTGCCTGGCAAAACTATAACTAAATACCAAGTAGATGCTTAGAGAAATTAAATAAATTGTTATGAAGTAAGAGCCTAAGGCTGCAAAGACCCACGCTGAAAACCAATGCATGTATGAACTGACAGGTCGGTCCATTGGGCTGCTGGTGACCCAAAGTTACTGACTGGAGCAAAATTACAAACGTAGGTCTGATTAAAAGAAATCTCTGCAGCCTTTTGTTGCCCTGAAAACACAGCAAAAGCTACAGGCAGATCGCTTATGTGCATCTCAGGGACAGTGTTTACAGGCTGCAGATTGCTGCCTTTTTCACAGTAAGTGATCATACGTTGTTGTAAATAAAGCTCTGATACAAAACTCATGTAACTTTTTTGCTGGCATGAAAATGAAGGCTTCCCCTAGCCTTCCAGTAACTTAAATGCCTTCCTTTGATAGTTTCCCTTTTGTTTCTTTTGAATTTGTTTGTTTTAAATAAATACTTGGAATTTTAGCACAGGATCTGTGTGTCACCTTCTTCTCTCAGCTCCTCCCTGTTAAAACCTTGACTCCTTTCTGAGTGCACAACAAAGACATTTGCTGGATTCCCAGAGGGAAAGAGGAAACAGAGGAAAAAGTGAATTTGAAAACTGTCTGGAGGTGTTGGGGTTTTTTTGGGGGGGGTTGGTTTCTTTGGGGTTTTTTGGGTTTGTTTGGTTTCTTTTGTGGTAGAGAAATGCACATTGCACACTTGTTCTGGGTAAGACGGATGGGAATCCTACATAAAAGAAGCTCTTTGGGTTCTGAAGAGAGAAGTGGGGACCAAAAAAATGCCCTTTCATAAAAAAAAAAAAAATTAGTTTAGGATCATCTATACATGCTTTTTCATGTATTTTCTATGGAAACATGGCCAGAGCTCACAGTTTCCACCTTAGGTACATTTTCCCTAGTTAATTAAACCCTCTTTCCCCACATGACAAATGGGCCCTTCTCAGGAAAGGGCACGATTGCAGGCACGGGTGAAGTCAAAGAGGGCATTCTTAGTGATTAGACATGAAATACTGACTTTGAGAACACTGAGATTTTTAATGTAAAGAGGGAATAACTTACTGCATCCTCAGGGTAAAGATAATTTATGCATCCTTTGCCTAAGTGAGTTTTCTCTATCTGTTTATTTTGGGTTTAAAAAGTCTATTTATCTGGTTGGGTATACTTTTAAAAACCTACTTCCCACGGCCCTCCTTTTCTGTGTAGTGCTCACATGTTTCCCAAGCCAAATTCATTAGAAATATTGCCTGGATGATATGTGAGCTTTCAAACATGGCATGCTTGCAGAGAAAGCACGGGCACTGACGGGCTGATTTTGGGGCCAGTGTCTCTGACCAGTCCCAAAAGCACCAAGCACCATTGCAACTGCCAATGTCCAGGACACAAACATCATTAATTATGGGGGGGACACACGCACCTAAAAATCATGAGCTATTTTATATTTAATGAGATACTGGCCTTTGTGCTCCAGGCTATGTTTTCAAGCACTCCTTTTGCACAAGCATTGCTGGAAATTCACTGTATTTTAAGTGAAAATTGAGGTTGTCCCAGTTACTTTTCCTATGAGGGTTTAGGTAGGGAGGTGTCACCAGCTGAAGCGTAAAGCCTGCAGGGAAATTTGGGGAGTTTTCTCCCTTTCATGAGAGAGGCACATTGAGCATCAGGGAAACAAGAAGAATTGAACTGAGGAACTGAGCAAAACACAGGACAAAGATACAAGCAGAGGTACTGAACATTTTCAAGAGGTACCAAATATATTCTCTTCCTCCCACATCCTGGAGCTCAAGGACCACATTTCCTTAGCAGAGCTGTTTCTCCTTAGTTCAGATGGATTAAGTTCCTCTAGCTTAAATGAGGAACTAGTATGAGCATAAGGAAAAAAGCAAAATAAACAAAACCCCCACCAAGTGGAAAAGCTGTTCTTGCTCTAGTCCAAGTAAATTCCACAAAGATTGGCTCACATGGAGTTCAGAGGGCACTTGCAAATAAAAAACAAACAAAACAAATCATTCACAAACCAACAAAACAGTGATGAATCCATGGTCTTAATGCACTTCCCCTGTTGTGCAAAATGAAGCTGTCCTGAAGAGGTTTTCTAAAGCATAGTAGAAAGTTGTGAATTAGAACTATCTAATACTGAGTGAAGTTACTGAATTCTGAAAATTTGGAGTTTCTGTAAATTGGGGGTTGGAATAGGTGACCTTTATAGTTCCCTTTCAACCCAAAAGACTCCATGATTCTGTGAAATCTGAGGGGTGAAACCTTTGATCTTCTACCAGGAATGAAACTGTGCATTAAAGTGTCTGGTCCACTTTTAAATAATAAAGCAATCTCCCAACTAATTCAGATCTTCCTCCTACTGAGTTCATAGGATCTCCACTGATCAAGTGCTTGTACTCCAGACAGGCAGTGATTTCTGTTCAGGTATGCAGAGGTGGAAAGCAGCCATTTAAAAAAGATTGATTGTGTAACTGGTGTGATTTAAAACAAGGGACTACACATGGATGACACTCTTCCTCCAGCTCTACAGAGATGCAAGGGTGCAGAAACTGGCCATGATCAGAGTTAAGACATGGTGTTTACCTGTGGTTTAATAAAAAAAACCAATTTCATCATACAACAGAAGAAATACATGGGAATGTAGAAGATTCTGAACTAACCCCGTATCTGAAGTGGTTACCAGAACACAGCTGACAGTGCACCACACCCCCACACACGGCACGTATACTGCTCTACCACACAACGTGGTGCTTTTGAGAGTCTCTCTTCTGGTGGTCGGCAGAGTCTTCCAGTTGGAAGCACTGTTCTGCCTGCTCCTCATTCCAGCTTCTCCCCAAACAACCTTGCTTGCACAACTCTCTCTGCAGTGATGAGGGCTCATTGGAGCTGACCCACCACTCACACTAGCTACCAAAGGGGATGTTAACCGCTTCCTTCTGGTGATTACCGCATACCAAGTATTAGGAATTGGGAAAAAAATACCCCAAAGCCAGGCCTAAAACCAGGAATAAGCCCAGCATATATACACAGCTCTTTTCTGCCATACCTTAGGGACTGTAAAACACGCCAGCAAACTCAGGCCCCATTCCCCCAGCCCTCACTCATGTGGCAGGGGCACTACTTGCATGAGTTGGCAACAACTTACACAGCCAGAGTGTTGCAGGATCGGGCCCTTAATTGCTTAAAAATACACTACCCACCAATAGTTACCTAATTTAGCAGAATATATTACCTCTCTGCTTCATAAATCTTAATTAAAGCTGTTAGTTTTCCTATTACATGATCAAGAAACGCCCCATTAAAGTTAAGCAGTTTCTCCAAGTAATTATATACATTATGCGGTGCGAGTGTAAAGATGCATACAGCATTCCACTTCCAATTATTCTGCATACCCTGAAAAGCACTATCTATTAAATAAAAAACTTGCAGGATTTCATTAATGCACGATTTTTTAATCCCCCCAAAGTCCAAGCTGTCCCACAGGAGCGTAACATACTCAGTGTTGGCTCCTTATAATGCAATTTAATTCTCACAAGCACAACTAAAGTATTTAAGCATTTACAGAGGTTGTCATAAGTGCTTTTCTTACTTTTGATCAAATTCAAGTCTACACTTAATACAGTTAACTGTAGTTATTTAATTTCAAAACTCAAGAACCCAACCTCAAAAATTTATAACAATATAAATTTAGTTACATTGATATGGGATATGTGTGCTACTGGGAAACCATTTTTCAGCACAAAGTGTAGAGCAGTGAGATCTAAAGAGAGCTCTTTTTGAAAGTAAGCATTATTTCAAATAAACCTTGTCAGATTTCAACTAATATTTTCCTATTCGTCTGCAAAACTATTTCGTCACTTTGAGTGGTACATTTCAAGCCAGTGCTAAATGCTACCCCAAAGCTAAATGTATTTTAATTGTGCTTTCGCTTTTGATGAGAATTTCATGCAAATACAGAACAAATATTAAACTAAGACACTGCAAAATACCTTAAATACATTATTAACCAAAGCACTTCATTTCCTAGCAACTGGCTGGAGAGAATGAAATTTGGAAAATTATTCTTAGCTCCCCTAAGACACTGAATTTATTGCCTGACCACATTAACAATTAAAAAGTATATGCAAGATGTTAGATGTTGAAATATAATGGAAGGAGCTTAACATCTGCTCATTTAAGGAACCAGCTCCCGCCCTTAGAAGTAACTCAATCAGGCTTGCAAGAATGAAATATTTCACTTTTAAGCAAAATATTATTCTCCAGAAACTGCAGAGTCGATTAGACATTGGAAAAAAAAAAAAAAAAAAAAAAAGAAAAAAGAAAAGAGAAAAAGCAAAGCACAGAGAGATGCAGCCCTGCCTGACGCTGATAATCTTTGATCCAGTCCAGCTTCATATCACCCCTCCAAGCTGACAATACATTATTAATTGAAACATTGGGGCTGAACTATGTCCTCTTCTGTAGTAATCATAATATAATTATATTCCATAGGCAGATATACCATTGCCACCTCTGCCCCTGAAAAAGTAATCTACAAACTGGCTTCAAAATGTGTGAAACCAAGTAGTACACCACCACTCTATGCTGTCAGTACTCATGGTCCATAAATCATGATGTATATTCTGAGGAAACAGATGACTTAAAATATGAAATACAATTTTGTCTATAATCCATTACGAAATCATCTCGGATAACCTGATTTCAAACTCTCTGGCTGGATTTCTTTTAATAATCTTTTTTTGGGGTTTGGTTGGGTTGGGTTGTTGGGGTTTTTTTGTCCCCCCTGTTTTTAATCTTTGCACAGATGTTGCTATATAAATAACAGTATTTCCTGGAATCCCTGAAACGTCAGACCAAGTGTATTTTCCAATATTAAATGATTGCATTCCATTATATCATTACCACGTAGAATAGGCTATAAATTCATTGACTGAAGAGTTTAATAGCAATGCCTGATCTTTTATATACCATACTTTCACTAATAGAAAATCGGCCTCTTCTGAAACATTAGCGAGTTACCCTTTCTAGTAAAGCGTATCAAGTCACATCAGTGAAAAAGTTGCCAAGTCAAATGGAAGTTTGGTGCCAGTTTTCCTCCCTTTTTTTCCCCCTTTCTTTCTTTTTCTCAAGAGGCAGAGAGAGACTGAGTGAGCAAGAGAAGGCAGATTAAATTTCTTACTAAACTTGTGGCAGTGAACATAAAATATAATAATACTCCTTTAACATTCCTATCATGATTTCAGTCCTAGAGCTCAAACCAGCTGGGGACTGAAGGAGTTAATGCTTTAAAATGTGCAATAATTCAGAGCTAGCTTGCATGATTTGCAATACACTTTTCTTTTTTTTCACTTTGCAAGATAGACTCCGGAGCAGACAGATCAACTTTGCAAAAAAAGAAGTAAGGGGGGGGGGGGCGGGAAGGGGACTCTACAACCAATCAAACCAAATGCCAGAGCAGGGGGCAAAGGGATATGGAAACTGAGAAGATAGACTTCCAAGTCCTTTCCTGAAAGCGCTTGGATTTTGAGGAGAGTCCAACATCGCCTGACAAAAGTGTCTTTGTGCAGCGACACTGGGGAGAAGGGAGGAGAGCTCGGGAAACCTAATGAAAACAGGCCAAGCCTTGTACATTAGACCCCATGGAGAACTTTGAATCATACGAGCTGCAGACAAGCACCAAATATGTAATGCCAAATTAAAGACCACCAAACATAGGGAGCACTGGGGCAGCACTGGGGCAGATGTGCTCATGGTGTGGGCCAGCACATTGCTCCTTCCTTCCCTCATCTCCCATCCCATCCCCTGCAGAAAGCAGAGTGCACCAGGCCAGCACAGTGTGCCTCCCACTGGGGACTTGTGGCTCGTTTACCTACTAAGGAAAATAAAATGCATCTTGTAAAGCCTTTTCCTGCATCTGTCTGAACGAGAGCCGTGTTAACATGCTAGAGAAGAGGGTGCCAAGCAGCAGTTCCTGTTGCAAAATCCTGGCGTGGGGCGGAGGTGTCACCTCCTCACCTGCTCCGTACCCAAGCCTGCCTAGCATTCCACCATCTCTCCTGTGTGTTTTGTGATAGTGTGTTTATTCTTGCCTTTGCAGACAAAAATCCCCAACATCCAGCCTCATGCTACTGTCCAAGAACTTGTCAAGAAGGTGCAGTCATTGCAGCTCTCTCCCGACTAAAGTATGTGCCTCGTGATTTGAGCAGCAAGGCAGAAACATGCCAACAAATGGGAAGCTCCTTGTGCCCAACTACCAGGATGCTTCAGCACAAAGACCTTTGCCATCTGTCTCTCACCCTCTCATCCTTTCTCACCAGTAACACTTCAGCACAGTATGTGCAACTTTCACATCAGGCAGGGCTTGCTTTGCACAGCACCTGGGCCCAAACCTTTACTGCCTGCCCCCCCAGGTTCCCTACAGAATCCTCTCTGTACCATCCACTTAATGTGACTAAGATCCCAAACTCATTAATTACTCTTACACTGCCACCCACTTCCTCCAGGGAAGAGCAGCTCAGGTCTCCCTGGCCCTGCGTGGATGAGATGGTACAAAATACTGTGACTGAGCTGTGCTGAACTCATTGTAACAGTGGTTAATAATGTCACAGTGAATGTAATCCTGCTTTCACATGGATCAGCAGAAAAAGCTGAGAGCAGAGGAAGGTCTTTCATGTGCTTTCCTCTTTGAGTGATGCTCCTCAGCTCTTTCTCAGGTTCCCCAACTTCTACTCCAACAATCCACTCAGGGAGATGAGCCCCAAGCAGGGTACATGTAAGCAGGGGACATTCCCACCACCCCATGCTGCAACACAGGGGTTAGTCCTATGAAAAGATTTGTCAGTTCCACCCTAAAAACACTGGGGAAACCTGTTTTCAAATAACCCAAGCACTCTGCCCAGCATTCTTCACCAAGCAAGGGTCCTGGGCAAAGGTCCTGGGCAAAGAGGCTGGGTTTTGCCCTCAGCAATGTTATTGGAAACTCTTAATTTCAAAATGTTCTTCTAAAAAATAATTCTCAAAGACTTTTAAATCTTTCCCCTATGAGAGCAACACAAACCAGGAATATCAGCTCACACAGCAGTGAGGTGGGGTGAGAGCCAGCTGAAAAGAAAGTGAAACAGGAGAATCCACCATGCAGATGAGGGGATGAAGGGGCCATTTGTCCCTCCTTGTCACTGTCCTGTATTACATGAGATTTGAAAACTCCAGACCGAGATCTTGACTGGTGGCTACTGGCACTGCTCCTTAGTCATCAACAAAGCTAAACCTACTAGCAGGAGAGCAAAGGGCTTGCTCCTGTTAAATCCAAAATGTTGTTAGAAAATATTGAAGTGGCTTGTTTGGAGTAGAGGAGAAAAACAAGGGACCAAAAACATAAAAAATACTCAGAAGCAATATTTTGATGCAGCTAGAAAAGACCAGAGCCACTTTTGGCTCTGGATAAGCAAGGTGAAAAGAAAATCCCCTATATTTAACGTAACACTTGGAAAAACGACCACTGTGTTTCCTCAGCAGCAGCTGAGCCAACTCCTCTCAGTCACCTCCAGTGTAGAGCAACACCAACCACGGTGAGGTCGTGCTCGTGTGAGCAACCTCCGTTAGCGGAACCCAAGTGTCCGTACCCAGCGGAAAACCAAGGCAACCTCCAGCTTTGGTGGGATTGCCCTGGATTTGCACCAGTGTCGCTAGGGGAAACTTTTGGCCCACTAATTCCTTACAAAGGAAAGGTGGTTGGATTTTTTTCCTCCCACTGACTGTGGAACTGCAGTGAAGTCAGTGATGTTGCATAGACTGTAGACAACTACAGGTTTTGGTGCTTTGTTTTCTGCTAGATATTTCCTGACGTTGTCTATTTTGGCCAAAATTGCCTTTCATTTATGCACACTTCATGCTCCCCAGGTACCTACCTGTGCAGACTGGACCTACATGGTCAGAAACATCTGGATTTTTCTGAAGTCTTATAAATCCAGAACTTTTCAGTATTATTACCCTTGAAATTCAGCAACATCCTCTTTCTTTACCTCTTCCTTTTCTGCCTGTCCACCCTCCTGTCAGAATGTGTGCTCCTCTTCACTACTCCAAGAGCTCATTTTCTCTAACTTGGCCTAACTCGACCCAAACTACTCCTTCTCACAGCCCAGAACTTCCTCCATCTTGCAGCATATTTTTTCTTTCACTTTCTCCATCACAATCCTCCCAGACCTTTGTATCACACTGGATCTTTGCAATGTTATCCTCTAATCTGGGACAAGAAGGTTGTTCATCTGTCTCTCCTTTTTGCTTCCAGTTTCTCTCATTCTCCTGGTATTGCCCACATTTCCTTCCCGCTACCCCATCTGTAGTGCCACCACATTTAAGTGGTTCAACACACCCACAACAGGCCTCCTCCTTCAGCATGCAGCTAGTTACATGTATAGATCAATACACAGTAAGATGGTTTATATCTATTGATTTCAAGACAATTTAAAGTGTGCTTGAAAATACTGTATGAAGACAGCCCTACTAGATGATTCCTCAGCCCACTAAAGTCTATGGGACTGTTCAAGTCAACATCAGGAGCCAACACAGACTTTTTTTGGATCATAAACCAGAGACTGTCATGTGGCCTTGAGTACTCCCTTTCAAGCAACCAAATGGACAGTCAGCCTAGCCCCAAAAAGCAAGTTTGATTACTAATAGTTGCTATGCTCATTGGGCCACCATAATACACTGATCCTACCCAGTCAGACATGAACTTTCACCATGGATAGCCCTGTTTCAAATGTTTTAGGAGGTTACTTTCACCATAAAGATAGTCATGGATATGGCAAGGAAACTCCTCCATATTATTTGTGAATACTACTAAAAAAAATAATTAATTCCCTATTTCAACACTGGTAGACGAGATGGAGCTGAAACCAGGCTCGTCCTTCTGATGCCTGTGGCAATCTACCACTAGTATTTTATAAAGATCTTTTTATCACAGAATCAACCAGGTTGGAAGAGACCTCCAAGATCATCAAGTCCAACCAATCGCTCAACCCTAACTAATCAACTAGACCTAAGTGCCTCATCCAGTCTTTTCTTAAACACCTCTTATCAGCATATCCCTAAACTTCCCTGTCTACCATTTAGAGTTCAGTTAATCACAGAATCAGCCAGGTTGGAAAAGATCTGAGAGATCATCAAGCCCAACCTATTACCTGACATCACCTGACAACTAAACCATGAGCAATGAATAAGAAAAAAAGTCCATTGTTCACAATATGGTAATTCATGGAATCACCAAGGTTGGAAGAGACCTCGAAGATCATCAAGTCCAACCTGTCACCACAGACCCCCTATTAAAATAATTTAAACACAGGTGGGGGACAGTAGAATATGTAGCCTTGAAATCCACCTAATGCCCTTGCTACAGGAACAGAGATGATAACCTCTGCATACCTGTACCACACATCTGTCCTAAGCAAGACAAATACTGTCTGCAGCAATGGAGGGATGGAGTTGACAATCCCAAGCACTGATATAGGCTGGGCAGTGACTGGCTTGAGAGCAGCACTGAAGAAAAGGACTTGGGGGTGCTGGTGGATGAAAAGCTCAACATGAGCCACCAGTATAGACTTGCAGCCCAGAAAGCCAGCCAGATCTCAGGCCGCAGCAAGAGAAGCATAGCCAGCAGGTTGAGGGAGGTCATTCTCCCCCTCTGCTACACTCTGGTGAGACCCCACCTGGAGTACTGCATCCAGTTCTGGAGCCCCTATTACAAGAAGGATCTGGAGGTGCTGGAACATGTCCAGAGAAGGGCCATGAGGATGATCAGAGGGCTGGAGCTCCTCTCCTGTGAAGACAGACTGAGAGAGTTGGGATTATTCAGACTGGAAAAGAGAAGGCTCCCAGGAGACCTTATTGTGGCCTTCCAGTATCTTAAAGGAGCCCCACAAGAAAGCTGGTGAAAGACTTTTTAAGGTGTCAGGCAATGATAGGAGTAGGGGGAATGGAGCAAAACTAGAAGTGGATTCAGATTGGATGTTGGGAAAAGTTCTTCACCACGAGGATGGTGAGAGACTGGCACAGGTTGCCCAGGGAGGTAGGAGAACCCTCATCCTTGGAGGTTTTTAAGGCTGGGTTGCATGTGTCTCTGAGCAACATGATCTAGTGTGAAGTGTCCATGCTCTACCTGCTACAAAATGGGGGAAAAGAAAAAAAAATCTATAAATGGGGAGATTCAGATGGATGTTGGGAAAATGTTCTTCCCCATGAGGGTGGTGAGAGACTGGCATAGGTTGCCCAGGGAGGTGGGAGAAACCTCAGCCCTGCAGGTTCTTAAAGCTGGGTTGGATGTGTCTCTGAGCAACCTGATCCAGCGTGAAGTGTCCCTGCCCATGGCAGGGGGTTTGGAACTGGATGGTCTATCAGGTCCCTTCAAAGCCTGACAAACCTTTGTCCATGCTCTACATGCTACAAAATGTCCATCACCATCATCATCATCATCGGCCCAAATTCTGCAGAATCCTGGATTTGTCTCAGAAGCTAATTAATATTTCAGGGGTATCTGGATGCAGCATTTTGCTTCTGGTCCTTCTCTAGGATTTCTAGGTAAGTTTTTCCATCCCTAACACAATGTCCATTCATTTCACTGTCATTTACTAGAGAGGGGACATACCTTGGGGCTAAACAAAGAGCAAAGATGACAAGGCCTTCGGCTTCACAGGCGAGCAGTGGGTGAGGAAGCTCTTTGCCTGCTCACCTCGCACCGCCAGGGCTTTCCAGCATTGTTATTAAACCAATGCAAAACACCAACAGAAAGCGTTCATCTCATTCTTTAAAGCTGCGAGTTTTCCGAGCTGCTTATTCAATCATTTGAACAATTCCTAAGATCACAACTCGCGCCGCACGTGTCCTTTCGGTGGGAGCCATAGGTGATGTGATCAAAGTTAGCCTACACCTAATCAGTGGGTGAGAAATAATCAAGAATCTTTTTTTTAAGACGTGTTCAATTCAGCAAAGGGCAAAGACTATTAGTCTTTTCCTTATTTACTACAGTTAGGGTGAATTTCACATTATTTCCATTAATATCATTCCCACCATATCAATTATTATAAGGTGCACTCAATAATGCAGCTATGTTGTACCCCGAGCAAAGTGTCTTTCAGTGCAGTTTCTCAAGCAAACAAGATTTACATCCTAATGCAAGATACATGGCTCCACCAAACTAATGCCATATGTCTCTTTTTTTCAGTCATCGTCCCAGTGACATAATCCACTGGATAGATTTGACGTGGAAAAGAATGTCAGGAACTCCACAAAGGGGAAAGCAGCACCCAAACAGAGAGTTGGATGGGATTGATTAAAGCACCACTTTTAAGTGTGTCAAAACAACAAATTTCTCCTTACTGTGGGAGGAGAAATCTGTCGCAGCAGATTTAGTTATAAATTGTCCTATTGATAGACAGAGAGGAGGAATTTCATGCAGACAGAGTTGGTTGTATGTTGAACGTCCACAATCTGCACCCATCGGGTGACCTACACCACCAGCAGCGCTTGTGTGTCTCTCTGTAAACCAGCATCTCTGCCTTCCCTTCATACAAAATTCCTGAACACCTGGATGCTCCCACATCATGAAAGAAATGCTCATAGAATAAAAACTTACAGTGCACATGCATTAAATTTGTTTAAACACTTTTTCAAAGCAAAAGCCTTCTTTTTTTTTGTCTTTTTTTCTTCCCCCCCCTTCCTTTTTTAAATGGTGAGCTGTATTTTATAATGGAGCGCCAGCTCTCCGACGAGCCTCCATTCTTCCAGTCCTGACAGACTGTTTGTCAGCTAAACTCCCCTTGTCATGTATCCCCACCACTGCCAACTCATGCACGGAGACCTTCACTTTTACTGCTACCACTTGCACCCTGCGCAACCTTTGTCATTGATCACTGATCCAACCCAGTGCCCACATGTTCTTCAAGTGCCTACACAAGTAATGAGGTACTTGTGGTGTAAAATTAAACTGTCAACTGTCAGCGATTGATAACCACAGCGAGAGCTGACCTAGAACACCTGCACCCATGGCCAAGACAGGTGTGACACGTTTGATCGCTGAGCCCTACTAGTCAGCATGACCCGACGGTGTCCCTCCATGGATTTTGTCTCTGACAGAGATGCCGTATTTCAGCCCCAGGTTTCCGTTGCCAGCATGGGAGCAGCCCCCTCCCCAGTCACCACAGACCCTCTCCTCCATCTCCTCCATCATGGTGGCTGCAATGTGAGCGATGCCAGATTTTGGTGGTGACAGATATGTATGGCTTTGGAGCATCTTTCTACCTTCCCGTTTCCTTGTTCCCCCTCCTGATTCCTCTTCACCCCCGGCTTGGCAGCAGCCCCCACATTTATCAGTACTGTCACCTCCTTTATCATGCTTTTTGTGAGAACCCCAGAGCTCAGTGTGCCTTCATTCCCCTACATGCATTGCTTTAAGAACAACTTTGAGCATCATTTGTGGCTATTTTTGTAGTGCAAAACCTCTAGTTCTGCTTCAGCCACTTGTGTGGTAGGAGTGCAGAGTGGAGTGTGGCTTCCACATCCTTTAAGCAAACTCAGCCTGATGCTGTAGGGGGCACTGAATAGGAACTCTCCATTCTCCCTTCGCAGCTGTTCCATCACCGCCATGGAGAAACACATCTCTCTCCCCCCAGATGTAATTAGTTTTAGCTGTGGTGACTACCCAACATGTAGCCTTTGGTTTACATTTGAATATTTTTATTACTAATTTTTGAACTATTGATTTTCCCTTCAAGCAAAAAGAGAGTATTTAAGGCACACAGTCTTTTACAACCCCTGAAACACATCAGAAAACAATGGCAGGAGGCTTTCTCCCCTCCCCTCCAACAGTTGCACTATATTAAGTTCATGTGATGAGAAGATAAAAATCTATTAACTTGCTGCTGACCTTATCGACACAAGGATCTCTGCAGACATTACAGGAACCATATCTCTTCTGACTTTTACATCCAGAACCTCATGCACCAGCGTCCCAAACCAAATATAAAATCTTCATGATGAGTGAAACAGTGACACATACTCCAACTCCAGTCCTGCTGCCTGGCAGGAGACACGGGGTCCTCCGGGGCCTGGGACCAGCCTCTACTTTCAATTTGACTTCAGGGGCAGTTTTTTTCACCATATGCTGCTGGGGGCTCTGAATCAAAACAGTTTCCATAGGACCATATGCTACAAGGCAAATGTGCTGGATACAGAACGGCTTTCTGCTCCCCCATATCACCATGATGTATTGCAAACATAATTAAAGGCGAGTAACGCAGGCGCTCCTGTTTGGGTTAACCATTCCTTTCTTGCAACTGAAGCTGATATAAAACAAACCCATTTTCAAATTAGACCAAAAGTCCATCTAAATACACATTGCTCTCACATTTCCACCTATGTACCAGCCTCTGCACAGACAGTAACTCTGGAAAGGCAAAGGATTCATGTTTGGGGTTTTTTATTGTTGTTGCTGTTGCTATTATTAAGTAAGAGCTCTTTCACGCAGAGGAAGGACTCTTGCCTCTCTCCAATACTTCTTCAATTTCAGCAATCAGCAAGACAGGGCCATCACAAGCACTATCCTGCTCTAAGTGCTGGAAGGCAGGGACAAGGCAATCACATGGTGGTTTCCAAAAGGCAACAAAGGAATTGGTGGCAGGCAAAAAGGTGTCACTGGGACAATGGCAGCAGGGGTTGTTGCTCATCAGCTCTGCCTGCTGGGTGGCAGTGGATTCTCACACAATTAGGAAGGAGCCTATGCAGGGTGCCAGCATGGCTGCACGCCAAACAGCCCACAGTTGGGTTGCATCAAAAGAAACTGCAGTATTATAACACCATCAACCAGCATCCATATGGTTTGCTAATGTCAACAACACCCGAATTTCAGAAGAATTTTGTCCAATACTGTATTTAAGGGGAGTTTACTTGGCCTGAGCCAACTCTAAGGCTAATTCAGGTACGAGCTCAGAAGGTGAGGTGCCACATACCCCCATCACACACCAGAGGCAGGGCTCTGTATCAGCAAAGGTCACATCCTTCCAACCCATGAACATGAACAGCCCTCCTCCCATCTCATCCATGCCTCAAAAGACAAATTCCAATGCAAACAACTCATGCAGTAGCCACATGTTTTCAGAAGGTAGCTGGAACCCAAGCTAGCTGCCCCTGAAGTCGTGAAAACACACGGTCAAGCCTGCAGTGCAGTTTCCTCGTGACTAATCAGCGCATGCAGTTATCTCCTTAGAGAGGATTTTGGTGCCAAACGCAGGAGAGTTTTCTGGGACATCCCATGACTCATGCCTCCTGTCCTTATGCCCTGCTCCGGCCACCCACCGCAGGAGACGGGACGCTGGGCTGGAGAGACCTGTGGTCCAGCCCAGAACATCTGGTTTTACATTTGGAAGCGTGCTCACGTAATTTTCTAGCAGTACCTGGAAAATCCTCAAGTGTGCTATTAATTTGAAATGCCGGTGTCCCTCCAAAGCTCCTGGTATGCCAACACAAACCGCTTGAGGAGCTCCAAGCTGGAGCAGTGCCCATGCCCCATCCCTCCCCACGGCTCCAGCCCCTCACACATGTTTCACTCCAGAGAGCTTGGAGGAGCTCGTGGTTAGGATGAGGACTGGCCAAACCACATGCTGTATCCCCATTTCAGCCCCCCACGTTCCTCCAGGATCTCTAGGAAAACGGTTTCATTTCTGTGCACCCCAGTTTACTCTTATTTTACAAGAGCTAGTAGCAACACCCATCCCAGAGAGGTGCTGGGAAGCGAGCTGCGGTGGTTAAACATGTCTAAGCCACATTCATATCGTGAGTAATAAAAATATATTACAAATGCCTAACAATAAAGAAATAACATGGCTCAAGCCACTGCTGGTTGTGGTTGTGGTTTTGTGAAACAAAAAATCTTACTGATGGGGAAAATTGCTGATGATTTGCTTCACAGAAAGAAAAAATAAACAAGTACCATGTAACATGGAACAAAGTTAGGGTTTGATCAATGATGCTCTTTATATTAGCAGCCGATGGAGGATGAAAAATTTGGATGCCAATTCAAATGTTTTCAAGGCTCAGAGATGTAACTCAGAGCTCTGCCTGCTGAACGCAGTGAACTTGACAGGAGGACTGCAAGCAGCTACTGTTCATCACACAGCCCAGGCTCTAACATCTGATGCCTAAACTGCAGACTCACTGGATTGTTGACCAAGCCCTGCTACGTGTATTGCACATGCAGCTTGTGTGTTGCTTTACTGCAAACAGGTTCTGCAATTTGTATGCTGGAAGGAGAGCAGATCCGTTGCTTCTCACCGATGCTCCCTGCAAGACATGCTGAGATCGGAGACTGCAAACCAGCTCGAGGAGAGATCAGTATGTAAAGTATGTCTGGAGCACCACACACAGCTCACTCCAGCATGCGCCATGGAGGAGAAATTAATGATACGTGGAAAGCTCATTCCAGATGATCACAGTGACCAAAACTCTTGGACCTAGAGCCTCTTATTTTTTCTTTTTCCCCCTGCATCCAGAGAGAATCCCTCTAGTTTTTATTCTAATCACAGAGCTGACTGGAAAACCAGAACTTCCCCAGCCACCCAAGTGGAAACGAGAGAGCTTATTTCAGAGCAATAAGGACAAAAACAGAGTCCAGACTATGTGCCTCCCATCCCGACATTTTTAACTCAAGAACAGTGCACACCTTCTGGCATCAAAAAGAGATACATAAAAGCAAATTTAAACAGCTAAACTCTTGGGCATTCCTTGGGACACAAAAAAGAAGTCAGCAAGAAGTGACATCAAAGATAGGTTGTTTACATACTGGGGGACCTGTCTGCCTGTCTCTTTGCATTGATTTTTACGGTACAAAAATATTATTTCAGTGACAAGGATGTAAACCTTATTCAAAACAGGATTTAAACCATATCCTGCAAGTGAGGCATCTCTTCAGATAGCCTGCCTGCACTTACAGCATACCGAAGGCATGCTGATTTTCGGCCGTGGTGTTTGTTAAGAGGGTCACAATATCAGGAAGCAGGAGAAGGCTCATCAAAGCCTCGTTGCTCGCCTTCACCGCTCATCAGCTAGACAGTACCTTGTTTTTTAAAGCGGAGCGGAAATGCATCTCCAGTGACCCATTGTTAGAAACTTCCTTTTGTCTTTAAGTTTGCTGGAAGGAGTATGGGGGCCTCTTTTAACTCTTTTCCAATAGGTAATTTCCCTTAATTAGGGCTCTCATTACAAGTGAGAATTTATCAGACGTGATTAAAGAAGCATCTTGTCTCTTTCCTATAGCCTCAAAAGGGACATATTTTGATCTCCCAGCGTGTCTTGCAAACACAGATAAGCACAGGCACCGAGCTGGGAGATCACAGCAGAAATTTGGCCTGCCCAGAAAGTTCATGTTTGGATCTCGGCATCCTCAGAGCTTCCCTCTGAATTGCAGGGTGTCAAAGCTGCTGTGGCTGGGGAGTGGTGGGGCTTCCGGGGCAGGCAGGAAGCTGGACAGATGCAGCGATAGATCTGAGTTCCAGGACTTTGAGGCAAGACGTAGCTCCTCAAAAACCCCACATGCACTGCACAAATTCCCTTCCTCCATGTCCCTACACTTCATTCCTTCAGAGCACCCATTTCAGGCAGATCATGCTCAATATAAAAGGACAACTCCTACCCATGCCCACAGGATTTTATTGAAAAATCTTAATATAGTCTTTTGGAGCATCCCTAAATATATTTCCCTATTCTACAAGTGTGAGTGATCTCATACAGATCTCACTGAAACACAATCCTGCCCTTGAATAAGGAACTTATTTTACAGGTGCAGCCCTCTCTGCCACCAATACCTTGAGAAGTGGCCCTGCCCCTGATGTCTTCTCAGTGCCTGATCCATCTTGCTTCGACAACAGGAGTAAACCTCCCATTGACTTCAAAAGCTGCTGGATTGGGTTGGTATGTTAAAAATGTACTTGTGCTCTCAATAGTATTGTTTACTTTAATAAGCATGGGTGATAAACTCACAGGCAAGTGTATTATTTTATAGGGTAACTACAGGGATGCAAGTAACTGTTCATTACTGGTTAGCCAACAGCCAGCTGGCTGGTTAGCCAACAGCACGAAAACTCAGATTATAATAGCCAAAACATTAATCTGCACCCCTCAAAAAGTAAATGCTTTCCCACCTTCAAATTATGGTATGCACTTACCCTCATTAATGATCGAGTATTTACACTCACATTGAGGACAGAGTGAGCATTCATCTGACAATAAAGCAGCAAGGAAGAATTTTCCAAACATTAAAAACATTCATAATCTGTGAATCACCTACAATCCGAGGTGTCACAAACATTCATCTCATGTGTCACCCAAGAACATCTGTCCCTCCTTCCTCCTGCATGAACACGCATTCCATTCAAATACAGATACAATCAGGCTTTAATTTTATTTTTCTCACATAATGTTAATCAAGAGCTAAAAAGATAATTTCCTTCTACCACAAAGCAATTCCACTGTGGTGGAACAAACTGTTATCTTAAGTTTCACAGAGCAATTGTTCAATAATTCCTGTTTGTGGCTCTTTTCCAAATCCTTGAGAATAGCTCAGGCTGCCAAACCTTAAAAAAAAAAAAAAAAAAGAAAAAGAAAAAGAAAAAAAGAAAGAAAAAAAAAGAAGAAGAAGGAAAAAAGAAAAAAAAAAAAAAGGGGGTGGGGGATGTGTGGAAATCACAACAGAAGCCGAAAAGCACTTGCTGTCACTCAGGGGTTCAGCAGTGGCAGGCTTGGCCATTTCTCAGAAGAAACTCCAGCCCTGAGACTCCGACACGCAGAAATGCACTGTCTGTTTGAAGACAATTGCCTGGAAAGATATAAGCTCCCAGACTGTAAATTTGTCGCAGTGCTGGCCCTCCGAGATGGTGTTATCTTGGCTTGGTGGATTCAGTGAATTGGAAGCTCCAGGAGGAAAGAAATAAGAAGGAGCCTTGGCGTTTCTGGCAGTGTTTTCTACATGCAAAGCACAGAACGAGCTTGAAGCAATTAATGTTTATTAAAGAAGAATGGGAGGGCGTGAAAGGAAACTGATAACGTGTATTTCTTCAGTGAAAGTAATAAAATGTTCTGTTTCTATGGGAAAAAATTAGAAATAATAACAACAGTCCTTACTAGGAGCACCCTACATTTCAAAATCACTATTAACTTCAGCCTGTGAGCTCACTGAGGAAGGGACAGTCATTTACTACAGCTTGTACAATGCACAGCACAACAGGGTGCTGCCCTGCCCGTCGGTGGGAGTTACCAGCAGACAAATATTAGAGCAATATTAATCATCACAAGTGAAAGTGCAGCATTAAGCTGCCATTTCAAAGTTTCTGGGTCTGAGCCGAGTGAGGAAAAGGCAGGGAGGGAGGTCCGGGGGCTCAGCCTGGCCAGCACAGGGCACCACGCACAGACCTGGGCTGCAGCCCAGCCTCCTCCAAAGCATCCCTGCATAACCCTACAGCATCCTGGCCAGGATTTCCCTGAGGATTTGACTATGGACTGCAGGAGGTAGTGCCGACTTCCTAGGGGCAGACCTAGCTGCTGAGCAGGTCTGGGGTTACCAACACCACACACACATGTTGTACAACCCCAGCGCTAAAAGCAGGTGGAAGCAAGGTGCTTCTCATGCCAGAGCATAGGTATTTGCAGAGGTAATCTGTACAAGTGGATTAACCACAATTTTTGGCTTCATTTAGATGTTTCCTTACATTGTTTCCCCTTTGATGTAAGTGCATATGTCCCAATGAAGCTGTTTTCACTCTACAGTAGAATTAAATTGAAGAACTGCACCCAGACCCTCTTTTCCAGCCAACAAGGGAAGAAAGACCAAAAAAAAAAAAAAAAAAAAGGGGAGGGTGAGGGGGGAGAAAAAAAGAAGAAGAAGTAAGCCACCACCTTCTGGTTTTCAGAGCTGGAATACAGTTTTACAAAGTCTCTCAGAGTACAACAGAGAACAACTTGACCGTTCTGGAAAGATGCTTTCCAGGCCGAAGAGGGAAAATAAATAGATATAAATAACCAGCAGCTTCAGAAGAGCTTGGCTGCATCCGTACCTACACACTGCACAAAGGCAGTGAGATTTAGACAATGCACAGCTGAGATGAAAATGATACTGTGGAGCTAAGCAGGACGACACCTGGCTTGCCACTAGCCCAGTGCATTGGGGTTACCTCCACCCCACAAAAAAAAGAACAAGCACACATATTTCTTTGCAAAGATAGACTTCACATTAGCTTTTTTGACCTGTTTGAGCTCACATACAGAACTGCCTCAACAGCAAGCATCAGCATGCCCCTTGCCATGTGGCTCAGCTTCCTCGCTAGGGGTGGGACAGGGTCTAGCCCACATACTTCAGCATCTCTGCTACAGGTCAAGTGGCTTCTCCTGCTGCCCATCTACTCAGGATGAAGCTCAAGAAAAGCAAAATTGATACGGATGGGGAGAGAGGAGAAGGCAGATCACAGGTTATTTGCTGAGACACAAATCAGGTGTTGCATTTTGAAGGCTTCTGTTCTCAGTCCCAGAGGTACTATGTTGAAGTAATTGTAAGGAATTAAGATATATTTTAATTCCTGTTCTCTCCCACAGCTTGCCCAGCAAGCAATGTTTATAAGGCAAAGTTCTTCCTAAAAATCCTTGTGGATAAATCCCACTGAAATCAGCTGAGGTCATGCACAAGCCTCCTAGGCCATAACATGGACTGAAGACCACCCCTCCCTTTCATCCCAAATGCAGGTCCCCACATTCAGTACTTAACTTATTACACTCCAACAAATCCTCCCGAATTAATCTCCCTGAGCTTACAGGGCCCTTCCCTTTAAGTTCCTCCTGGCTCAGACATGCAGATGGGAGAATGGCCACCCTGGGCTAAAACACACATACACGCACATGACTTAACACCCTGATCCTCCGGGATAAGCTATGAGCCTGTAAATCACCACACTTCCAGAAAACAATAGCTACCTCTTGTTTAAATAAAACTGCACCTGCTATATTAACATACCAGCAAACAATCACTTTGTTTTTCACTAGGCATCCAGGCTGAAGCCACTCTGCTTCCTGACCCATATACTGGAAGGCTTATTCTTAGAAGGGTATAGGGGTTTCATGCCGCGCAGCAGCATTTCGTGGTGATCACCTTCCTTCCTTCTTTTGTACTTGGGGTGGTACGTGGTTTTGTTTAGCTTTCAACAGGTTTATTTCCATCACAGCCCTTCAAGACCTTGCAGCCCTTCTTTGGCAAATGTTCCTTCTTTCTTGTTTCCTATCTGGGGCTATCGCAAGCAATTTATGCCATTTTGAGTCATTTTTCAAAAGAGTTTGGGCAAAGCAGGCGTCGGCTGAAAGTTTCTTTGCCAAATGTTCAATCATTGCTAAATCGTTTTGCTCTCCCCCAGCAGGTTAATTGTGATGCCTGTTTCAAGTTTGTTTATCTCTGCTCGATGCTTGTTTATTGATTGCACGGGGACCCTTTTCTAATGGAGTTATTTTGCTCAAATAAGGTGCTCAGCAGTGACTGAATAATGGCCTGCTTGAAAAGGTTAGGTCATGGATGTAGGGCGCAGTGAGAGTTTTGTAGGAAAAGTACTGAGTGGGTGCAAGAGCAAACTCCTCTGCTCTACTGAGAAGTGTGGTGCCTCCAGCAAGGAGCATGGATGGAGCATTCTAAGCCCCCAAACCAGTTTTATTTCTGAATCTGAACTCACAGCAAACCCAAATCCAGCCCAGCTAGCATGTTTCCATTTTGGTGTGCATCTCGTGTCCCACAGTCTACTGTGCTCAAACCAAGCATCCTGCCTCCACTTGTCACCTCCACCCATGCCTGGGAGCGATTCCTTACAGCTGGCTTTCCAGGAACACAGTGCCCACTCCTCCTTGCATCCTTTTCCTGGATGCCTTCCCCACACCACACTTCCTGCTCATCCCACACAGCTCCATGATGGACCCGGCACCTCCTGGTTCACACAATCATTTCCACTCATGATTGCCTGAAGCCAACAGACTTTGTGGGGAGTTGCACTCCATGGCACCATTCTACAGTAACATCAAGGCTTCAGCTATTTCAAAGTAAAGCTGAGCTTATAGAACACCATCTGGATGAAGACCATCCTGCTTAGTTATTTTGGAAATTGCAAGAATATTTGTCCTGCTCTTGAAGACACTACTATTAGGTTACTCCTCTTCCTCTTAATCCAGTTACAACACTGCAGTCTGAGCAATGAGTGACCTTTAGTGCAACAGCTCAGAATTAAAGAGAATATTATCAAACTGCATTTCGAGGCACTACTTGGAGTTCCTTGTAAATCCTGAAGCCAGGTTGCAAAGATAGTCTTCAATGATCTGGCCAACTCTGCCCATAAGGGCAAGTGCGATTTCCTCTTACACAAACCCACAGACACACAAGCCCACACCACTATCCTACCACATGACTCTTTCATAAGAGCAACAATCTCTCCACTCCCCATCTACAAAGTCTCCATCCAGCCCACTCTAGTTATTGCTCCTTCCCAATCAATATATTAAATGACTTTTAAAAAGCTTCCATATGCAAGCCGTAACATTTCTCAAAGTCCCATATAGAGGAAGAAATTACCCTGAAAGCCAGGTTAACCTGCTGATCCCTCTATCAGTAAGATGTGTAACTGTACAGTGGAGGAAAACAATGCCTGAAGACCTTCTGAAGACCTGCCTTGGCCAGCACTTGCCCTTTGACCCATGACATGGCCCCACCAATACCTCTGCCCAATGCCTTGGCCAAAATCTCCAGCAGCAACAAGCGATTCAGCCCAGAAAGCCCAAACTGAGGTACAAAGCACCTGCTGTGCCTCATACCAGGTCCAGCAACAAGAAGACCGATGTCACCAGTGCCTGCAGAGCTGCACCTCTGCAAGTCTCTTAAATTTTGCAAGTCTCAGCAGTGACCACAGCCACTCACATGGGTGCTGTCACTATGCCACAAGAGAGGTGTCCTGTGGAACAGTCAGGTGCTGGGAAGCCTTTTCAGCCCAGCAGCAGCTTGGGTCAGGAGGAACCAGTACATCTTACAATGAAGGGAAGCTGAGCCAAGCTCTGGACCAGCCCCTCCCCGACACAAGGGCATTTGAAATGTGGACCAAGAACAAACCTCCCTGTTAATAACGGCTAGTTTCGTGCGGTGAAAAATGTGCAATATTGGGTTCACAGCTGAATTCCAAACTGCTTGGCCATTTTCCCTTCAGCTTCCCAAATTTATTGAAGTGTGAGAGCTTGACTCTTTTTATGGTGTTCAAGTGACTGGCACATCACTCAGTCTGGAGACTCGCATCCCTCATAACTGGTGTGTCTGAGGGCAGACTCAGCTCTTGCATTTACACATGCTGGCCAAGTTCAACACCCACTTGTGCATCCACAAGACAGCTAATTTCTGCAGAACCATCATTTATCAGCCTTGCTTTATTTTGCTGCACTGGGAGCTACTTTCCTGTCTTGCTTTTCCTTCATTTCCAGTCAGCTCCATCATTGACCCACCCAAACACAGTGATGATCCCACAGGAAGCCACCGCTCTCAGCATCTTTCAGATTCACAAGGGTCAGGGGCACAGGGGGAGGCCATTCCTATCACCATTGGAGGCAAGAGAGAGCCTTTCATCCTCACAAAAGATGGTTGTCTGCTTACTGTAGACATCTGCCAAGCAGAGGGACCGCTTTATGTCCCAAAAGGGTGAAGAGAAAAGCAAAGGGGAGGAGGTTGCTGAGCCTCAAGAGAAGGACAGGTGATGCAACACTCTGCTCCCCATGTGAATCTTTGGCCCCCACACCCTTCTCCTGCTGTAGCCACTAGAGAGCACTTCTTCCCTTCCCTTTTATCAGTCAGGCTCACAGATTGAATGTTATCAATTGACAGCTTTAAAGCTAAGGAATTGTATAAATTAAACACAGTCTGCAGCAAATATACTGAGGAGCTAGAATTTATATACACACTAGATATGGGAGCTCTTAGTTATTACCCACTTAAGGCCATGGCACTGATGAATGGTAAGGCCACCCTATCCCTGAAGGCACTTTTCATTACCCACAGTATAGGAATATTGAGAGAGTGTGTGTATGTATCCAGCATGACTGCTCATTTCCATAGTTCTCCATCAGGTTTGCATTCAGTTTATAAAATAAAAAATTACTCTGGGGACATATTTCACTCATTCCAGAACCCTTTCTCTCTCCCTCTCCCGCCTTCAACCCATATCCCAGCTGCCTCTTTCCTCCTCCCAGCCCTGATGCTGTAACAATGCCTTTAAATCTGATGGTGCTTATTAAATGAAACAACTTAATTACTATCAATATATAATGTTGTGTACTTCAGCCTCAACTGAGACGTCTGATCCCATTCTGCTCCTGACCTTTAATGGCCATCAAATCAAAGTAATTTTGGTCAGCTCAGTACAGCCCTGACACATGCCCAGGTCAGGAAGATGAAGGGACACTAATCTTCCATGTTACCCTGCCCATTGTTGAATACCTTTTTCAATAGAATCTAATAACTGGAGAAACGCCAGTTTTCTGTCTAGTTTGGGTTAAAACCTCTTTTGCTGAAAATAAATAATTATGGAACATTCTGAACAGCCCAGGGTTTACATAATTGGTGCCTCTTAGAGCAATATACTTGCCTTTGAAGTTTGCAAGGAGAGGAATTTTGGAATTCAAATCAGCAGTAGCACTCCTGAGTACGCTCCACTCTCCACCTTGGAGGGGCCAGCGCCAAAGGAGGCTTAATTAAGGGAAGTGAAAACCACTTTCGATTCACCAAGGTAACACAACAAGTGCATTGCTTCCTCTGAATCGAGGGGAAAATAGCAGGAATGCTTCCACTCAACAGCAGCTATTCTGCAGGCTGGGATCCACAGCCTTTGGGGCGGGGGGAGACAAATAAAAAGTGTCATAAAATGACCAGTAACACAGCAGCCCACGCATTAGGACAACAGGAGTGTTTAGGTTCAGGCATTACTATTTATACATATTGTTTCCCCAGTGCTAAACAAGTTTTCCCATGCCAAAGCGAGGGACGCTGCCAGGAGAGCTAGACACCCTGTCTGGATGGGACAAATAGCTTGACCTATTGACAGGGCTCCTGGATGCAGCAATATTTTATAGCAGGCTCACTTTGCTAATGCACTTGCACCAGGCAGCTCTCAAAGCAACCCCACGCTCCGGAAAAACTAAATGCAGCATGAAAATGTCACGTCAAGGCAGATACTCTCTGGATAAACCAGCCCTGGCTGCATCAAACACGGGGGCAGGAAACTAGGGAAATGTTCAGGAATTGCCAGGTTTCAAATCAGCCCTGCCTTCAGCGTTTGTGAAAGAGGGAGGCTACAAATCATATCTGCCCAGCTTTTGAAAATGCCAGTCACGGAAGCTGAGCAGAAAACACAGAAGGATGTTTTTGTTAATTACTCAGTTCTCCAATACCCATTCTTTACCTTAAGTCATTAGTCATGTAACATAGCAGGTAGGTAACAAAACCCAGCGACCGAGATTTATAGGGCATCTCTCAACCGGAGGGTCCTGCAGCAGCTTGCAGGGTTGGGATTACATCATGCCAGAGCTCTTCAAAGGCTGAAGGGCCAAAACCACCTTTGGTGCAGCCTCCATCACAGTGCAGGTGCTGCTCCAGGTCACAAGGAGCTTTGCAGATCTACACGGACAGGCTCCAACCCTCCCAGCTCCCACTGGAGGCAAGTAGGAGCAGGATGTGACAGGCACCATACAGCTCAGCCTCCCTGCACTGCTGGTGCAAAGGAAATGGGGAGGAATGCCATCAGCTTCGGGGGAGTTATTGGGGGTAACTCAGAGTAGGATTTGTAATCCATCCTCACCCAGACACTTACTTGAGAAGGAATCCAGTGTTAGGCTGCGCATACACCAGAATCACTTCACAACCACTGAATACATTTATGGTGTAATTGAATCCTTCAGTGATTTTTCTTAAAGGGAAACCCTGTTCATTGAGGGTCAGTTCTGCATCATTAGAGTTTATGGAAGTTTTGCCACTTACTTGGTGACAGTAGGGCTGAGGAGGGAATCAGGGCAGGGCAGATGGCTCTGTGAAATACATCAGCAGCACCTCTGGCTGCCAGCCTGAGAGTCATGAAAGGAATAGCTTTGCTTTATTTTGAGGACAAGTTTACTCTTACATTAAATAAATACTGAACCACGGTCAGAGGTGTGACCAAGCTTTGCTCTCATCCACACTGAAGTCAATCTGGAGGGAAGCTGCTGATATCATTGAGGAGCCAGGCTCAAACCCTGCAGTGGTCAGTGCTGGACATGGAGTGGGGTTAGCACTGCCATGACTTGCTTCCTCCACACTGTCTTTGCAAGAAAATAGCATCTCCTCTCCACATGCACAAGGCTGGAGTACAAAATATTCTTTTGAATCAAAAGTAGGCACACAAAAGCATTCTTCCTCATAAACTGCCATGCAGACCTTTTCCTTTTCCCAGCCAGCCGTTCTCTGCATCTGATCCCACATCTGGTTGCCCTAAGTGGAAAACGCTGGCAAGTTTCAATGGCGTGAGTCAACTCCCATAACCAAGAAGGGCACAGCCTAGACCACCAGCTCACAGCTTATGAGTCTTTCCTAGAGAATTCAGAGATAAAAGATCCCTGCTTTATTCAAAGAGAGCCAAACCCTGCTGATACCCAATTTTGCTTCTATTACCTCATTAATAACCTGCAGACGTTTGCAGCTTACACTTCTTTATGTCTGCATTGTGGTCGTCATACGCAGGCACGAGGTCTATTTCTTGTCATATTTGTTTTGGGTTTAATTCCCAGCTCTAGTCTATGCCTCTGCCACCTTTGCAGGGCTGGGCTTAATTAACCCTTTTGTGTTCTCTTTGCAACGAGCTGCCGCAGTCGACAAACAATATACCATCTTTTAACAGGTATTAATGCATTCACATGAAAATATTCATTGACAGCTTTATGTAGCATGGAAATCACTAAACATGGGATTTAAAGCACAGAAGTGGCATTTAGCAGTTAAGTGTAAAGGCATGTTCACATGTCACTTAATTGTAAACACATTTAACGTGTGTATATGCAGCTAAAACCCAACTCACAGCTTTAACAAATATTTTTCATGTTGGCCAGACTGGCAAAATTGAAAATAAGTTAAAGTCATTTGACCATGTCAGGTAAAGTCTTTAAACAAAAAAAAAAAAAATCATTAAAAAAAAAAAATTTAAATGTTTTAAATGGGGGATAAAACTGTTTACAAGTTTTTAACTGTAAAATATTTCTTTTCTTCTTGTATCTTGCCAATATCAATAAAGAAACAACATGTATAAATATATATAAACAGACACTTGGCATATGAACAGATTTCATGAAATATGAGTAATAGGGCAGGCAAATTCAAAGTATATTTCTTTTTTACTGTATTGAACAGACAGGTTACCGTAAAGAATACATTATGTGCAGATGGATGAAAACACAAAGAGCATGCAGGATACGTAGGATATGAACAGGGTGTTCATTTCCAGGTAGAAATGCAAACATTTTGGTTCATTTCAGATCTCACTTACACTGCACTATTTGGTGTAATTTCATTGACTCCCATGTATTTGGACTTCAGTCCAGCAAAGCACTTAAACACATGCTCAGCTTTAAGCGCACAATAGTCCCCTTGAAGTCAAATTAAGCACATATTTACGTGCGTTGCTGGATCGGGGCCATACTACAGATTTACACAGATGTAAGTGAGCTCAGATGAGCTCAAGCCACAATGTTTGTGTCCAGATTCAAATCCAATTGGCAAATGCTTTCAAAAGCCAGAGGTATTTGGATTAGGGGTTTTGGTCCAAGCCAATCTGTAACTTTAGTACCTGAACCCGCACTTCTTGTGCGCCCAAGACTCCCATCGGCATTAGTGGAAGCTTTGGAGGCACAAGAAGTACAAGAGCAAGACCTCTGGGACTGAAGAGCCAATTTACTTAAACCCAAATTATAACATTTTTTAACCTTTAGATTAAACCAAACTCCCACCAGAGTTCAGCCCTCGCTCCATTACATTTCTCACCCAGCATTTGGATTTTTTGTTTATCGTATTACTATTGCTTTTGGCTAGCCTTCACTTTATTATATAACATTAACCTAGGAAAAACTAATGGGCACCATCAAATAGCTGTTAACATCAAGCACTTACAAACAAGTGCCATTAGAGAACCAGGAGAGAGCACAGGAACTCATTTACATTACATCTGTTAGCATTGGACAAACACAGATTTACCGTTTCGAATGGTAAATAATGCCCCTAGCCTGGGCAGAAATTAACTTCCAGGTTTTTCCACAGACTTCACCAGTCCAGCAAATGGACACCACATGCTGTACCCCTAGCCACAGGATAAGCCAGCTAAGAGGTGCTTAGAGCCCACAGTGACAGACACTTTTGCCCATGTGTGTGCACCAACCTCTAAACATCTCCTGCTTCTTCACCTGGGGCATCAGATGTGCAAGTCCCTTTCCACATGCTCATGGGAAAAATACATTTTAAAAAGTCATCAGGAATAGAAGTTGTCACCTACCACTCTCTAGCATGCTCTACATGGATCAACAGGTTCTTGCTTCTGGTATTGCTCAGAGCAGGGGTGGCTGCTGGCTTTGCAAAGCCTGCGGTTCCCATAAGCGTGGGAAACACCATCGCCACCATGGGAAATCCCTCTGGCCCACCACTGAGGACAGCACAAGAAGCTTCCAGCAATTCCTGTCCTCTCCAGAGGATGCTCCTCAACAGCAACTGGCTCCACCACACATCTTGCCCCCACCATGGTCAGCAAAGCCTCTGTGGGATGGCACAGCCTGTCTCTGCTGTCTTTATCAGGTGCTCGTGTAGGATTAGCACAGCTTTGCCCATTTATTGACCAAAACCACAGTGACATGGTGCTATTCAGTCACCTCCACTGCTGCAAAGACAAAGAGAAAAGCTCTCCCACACACACAGCGCACTGTGAGCTTTCAAGAGAGAAAGTCTCAGAGTATCTTCAGTCATCTGCCTTCTCAATGCTATTAACCAGGACAGTGTGAAACTAAAGAAACACACTGGCTTTTGCTGCTGGCTGCTGGTGATCTAAACCTGCAGCCAGAAATTAATTATTCCCCCCCCTTTTTAATATGTATTTCTATACAGTGAGGAAAGTACCCAGAACATGGCAGAAGCACAGAGCTGGAAGAGGAAACAATGGAGGTGTTGACACTCAAGGCTGCAGCAGAAAGTAAAAAAAAAGACATGGCATCCAACACCTATTCCCATAACATTTTAGCTGTGGATGGGGAGATTGCGCTGGGAACAGAGCAATTTGTCGTTCCCCCGAGCTAATCTCAGACATCATCTGGAAAGCACACAGAGGAGGGAAAAAAGTTTTCCTCCCATTGCTTTGGGGTTTTGTAACCAACACTGAAAAAAATCAATGCCAGTAGACACAACACTAAATAAGTGAAAACTTTGCAGGAAAAAAAGAAAATTAGGTATTTCCTAAGAAAACATCAGATCATTTCTCATAGCCTTTCTCCAAATTCCATGAGGAATAGCATTTTGTTGATACCAGTTCTGGAATAACACCTTGAAACTGCAGTTACAGAATGTAATTACACTGAGGAGATGGAAAGAGCTTCAACTACAGGCAGCACTGGGGAAAACTGAGGCAATAAAGAGGCAGCTTCACATTGGGCCACAGCCCCAAAGACAGCTCAGCCCCAACTCTGCTCAGCTGTGTGGAAGTGAAGCTCAAGAGAGGCAGGACACACCCTCAGAATCTCTTTTTTTCAACTGAGTAATCTTCACTCCTGTATCTCCCATCACCCTTACATCCCATCATATTTCAGGCCATCCAGCATTGTGAGGTGCACGAGCTGGGTAAAATACTGATGCAGCCACAGGAAGAAATCAGCTGGGCAGCCTGGGAACCTGAAAGGCTGCAGAGGACAACATCCCAGCTCTTTAGCATGTAATTATAAAAGCAGATGTCCTGCTCTTCCACACTGGTTTGTTTTTTGTTGGTTTGCTTTGGGTTTTTTTTTTTTCCCTTTAAAACCTCCACAACTTAGTTAACAGCCTTTCCTCACTTGAATGTTCAGGAAGCCAGTAAAGATATCACTCAAGCCTAATCTTTCGCTTCTCTTCAGCTGGTGTTGCAGATCTCAATAGAGTTTTTTAAGCACTTTATACCATTTTTTCTTAAAGCCACCAAAATCAGTGTAATACTAGAAAGATATCCTAAGAGCTGATAATGGCACTGAGGGCTTGGAAACACAAGAGTGACTGATGGCTAGTCTTGCTAATTCTGTATATCGGGTAGTGGAGTGAAAGATGGATAGATAAAATAATGCTGTTATGTAGCCATAAAAACAATCCTGTAAAGATATTCCCAGAAATTAAAGCCCAGGCTGTCTCACCATGATCCTATGCTCTGAAACAACTGACACTGAGGGAAGAATACAGTCCCCAGGAACATCCAGAAATCCAGAAGGGAGGAAAATATACTTGTTTTAAAGAACTGTATATATTTTCCCCTTCTAAATGTTAGAGGCTGGAGAAGACCTTGACAGAGTGAAGCTTGCCCTGAATCTGCTTTCTCCCCATCCTGATGGATACCAGGCAAACAGCCAGCAGAGCCACATTGAGCCCATCCCCTGCCAAAGCAGGTTCTGCTCTCACACCAGTTTTACACCAGTCTAGCTCTGTGTGCTCTGGGGCTGTTACTTTAAGCATGCTAAGAGGCAAAAACGCCTCCAGGCCAGTGCTATCTGTGTGGTTCCTGTGGCTGACAGGAGGTATGGCTGGGCAGGCCACATCTGATCGGCCAGGGAAAGTTCTGTCTGCCTCTGCTCTTCTGACGGTCAGGCGAAAGGTATCTTGGAGAAGAAAGGGACAAGAAACTCCAAGAGTGAGAGAGTTTGGCTGAGAGCCCCACCAGTAAAACACAGTTTCTCTTGCTAACCTCCTGCAGAATGTCTTTAAGCTATGGGCAAATTTGAATACAGAGAATATTTTCTGTATCGAGATGACCCAGGTAATTTCTGAAATTAAGTACCTTCTTCAAACTTCACTTTTATTCACCATGTACTCCCGTTAACTCAACCCAGTGTCCAAATACAGCAACAGAGCTTACTATTTGGATGTAGCTGTTTTTCTAGCCATTCATATCACTTTTCTTTCCTTTTTGTTCTTTCCTCAACCTCTTTTTTACTGCTGTTAAATTCCTTGCTTTCATTTTTGCAGGAGTTCAGCCTTCCAGCCCACTCTCCAATGCTGTTAGACATCAGCTCAGGCTCAGACTTATTACTTCTGATATGTCACTCTGCAGGCAGAGAGCCTAAAGCAACACTGCTCCCTCCAGCCCTCGCAAGCTTCAGCTGGATCTTCACCGACCCACAGAGCAGCACAGCTATTTCTGCAGAGCAGGAACCTGGAGGAAGCATGTGGACCTGAAGAGTAAGCCCAGCACCTTATTTTACACTGAGCCACTGAAACAGGAGACTAAGCAGGAGGTCAGAATGCACGGAGGTGATCGAGCCGTGTTAGTTTGTTGCGTTCGTGCATGTGTGCACATACAAAACGCTATACCACTGGGGAGAGGAAACCATGGAGAACAATGTACTCAGAGACTATTTAGCATTTGAAACACACTGATCATCTCTTAAGAGATGTCCTGAATTCCTTTAATATTCTGGTGGAGAAAGGTGTCAGCAGAGCTGATTTGTCTCCTTTTATTAGGGGTCTGGCAACAGTCCATCAGGCATGTCCCATCTCCAAGTCCTCTCCCTCACCCCATCCCTGCCTACTGTCTGGTCACTTCCATCTTATTTCCAGTGCTACCTTTGCTGCTGGCAATGAGAGATAGCCTTTTCCTTCCAGTGAAACCTCCTGGCAAGGAAATACAGCCATCAGAATGCATTGAATACTCCTTTTATTCCTCTACTTTCTTCCCCCCTTTTTTTTTTTTTCCTTTCCCACAGTGGTCTCTGCATTCCCTTATCTCATTTGAGCTACATAAACAGAACCAAGTGCTGCTGAAGCCTAAATTCTGTTTAAAACACGAAAAAGAGCTTTTAAGGTTATATTTGAGTCCTCAGACCAGTTGTAACTGGGAGAAGAAATGCCTGTGATTTAGTGTCTAATAAACAAACCGCCAAGGTCAAGATGGCATCTTGTCCCATACCCGTAATCACTTCCCTCAACAGTCTGAGTTGTTGCATGTATCAGCAGTGCTCCCTCTGATGCCCAGCCACATTTAATTTTCCTTTTATAAATGACTTCCCAAAGAGAAGTGAGTGTGAATTATGACACTGTAAAATAGATTTTTAAAAGATGAGCCAGGCTGGGTGTAAAGTGATGATTTGTGTGAGGAGCAAACATAAGAGAGGTTTATCTTGTACATTTCATCTATGGAATTCTGGACCTAGAATTCCATACATGTATTTGGGACTAAAGGTTAAGGGACAAATGATTTTAACAGCCTTTGTTTTGGACGACGGGTCTTGAGATTGTGAGGATCACCTCACCTGTAAAAATCAGAGCTCTTAAATAATTAGGAATACTTTGTCCTTCAAGAATAAGTGTATGTTGCTCATCCCTGGACCTGGGTCAAACTATTCAGTTAGCTGTAAAAGGACTATTCCTTCCAAGAGCTACCCAGCCCCATGCTGGGCTTAATGCACAGCTTTTTGCAGCAGAGTGGAGTACTGCTGCCATGTCCTGTCCAGTGGTTTGATCCAAAAATCAGACATTTCAGGAACCAGGAGTGTATGACACTGCTTCCCACAGCAGGTCCATACTGTGCACAAAGCCACAGCACCTTGGCTTCTAAGATTTCTCTCTATTGACAAAATATTAGATTTAAAACCATTGTACTAGTAACAAAATTGCAATCAGAACTTAGGGAACTGCTAAATAAAGCCTATTTTACTGTCTAACTTCTAGGAAAGCCATAAAATTATCAGTCCTCTCCTTCCTCAAAGTGTTTTCTTTGCAGTTTGTGATGCTCTGTGGGGTATTTCTCTATGTGAACTCCGTGACGATTTGGCTCCAAATTATCTGAATGTAAAACTGAGCTTACGAAGCCTCACTCAGAGGTTGTGCGGACCCTTTTTATTGGCATAGACTTAAAAAGAACCTTAATAAACCTTATAGGCTTGGGGGACTATTTGGTTGCTGGCACTTGCCAGCCGCAGTGCTCACATCCCTCTTGCAGCGCCCAGGTGGAAAGCAGGCGGGAACCACAAGATGGGGATTTTATAGGGCTGGATTATCTGCTGGTATTGCCCTCTTCCTTCCCAGCAAATCTCAGAGCTGTTTTCTTTGAAAGCAAGTGGGTGATGCTGCAAGGATACTCATAGCTTAATGCAGCTTGGTCACCCAAGGTTACTGACACAGCCAAAAATAATAGGGTCGTCTTAAACGGAGCCGGGGGCCATTTGCTGGCAGAGGGAGAGGTCTGATGGGATTAAAGCTGAAGCACATCCACCCATGTGCAAGAGGAAAGCCTAACACTCTGCAGTCCCGACTCCATGGATTTTCCTCAAAGCATCCATTTCTCCTTGGGATCTTATTACTGCCTCCAATGATGTTGTAATTGCATACATAGGGCAGCAGGCCCGAAATTTAATCTGCATTTCTTAGGGCCTAAGCTCTGTGCAGGCTGCCCATGTTTGCACAGAGCTCAGCACAACAGGCATCCAGTCCTGGCTGGGTTCTGCGGTTGCTGCTTTAATTCAAGTCATAATAAATAATAATGCCAGGTTGGAAATAAATCTTCTTGGTTTGGTCCATGGCTGATCCTTCAGCGTGGTACATGGTGAAAGCACCAGTTGGGAAGTTATGCTGTCCTGGGTCTAACTCTGTGCCACCCCTTCTGGCTCACTGGGTTGGGTTTCCCTTGGGGCATTGGCTCAACATAGATAATTTCAGCTTTTCTCTCGTCATGAGCCTGGTCACTGATCCTAAAGACACTGCACAGCTTCATTACCCAAGAGTTCTCTGATCTGCATCATCTGGAGCGACCTAGTGTGTCATTTCTGCATTTCTCTGTTACCTTGGATTTCTCTTCCATCACACCACATACCACAAACTCCTGGACAGTAATTACTCAGGAAGAGAATAAGTGCTTAAGAGCTGGAAGAACCAGAACAAATATATAATACTGTTTACAATTAACAAGTCTTCATTACTGTTGTGAATTATGAGACAGCAACAATGAAACAGCAAAAACATAAAGCAGTGCTGTTAACTTGGATGCAGCTGATATCCCTTTGCTTTTTGATGTGTATTCTTAGACCAATCCTCCACGCCAGTCCCTGCAGCCAAAAATACATCAAGAAAAATAGAAACATCACTTCAAAATTCTTTCAAGCATGTTTCCTTTTCTCCCTTTATACAGCACCACAAAGAGAATGGGAAGGATTAAAACTCACAAATAGCATTGCTTAGTTCCTCACCAAGGTGCAAGCAAATAAAACATGCCACAGTAAGTTCAAATTGTGAAGAGTTTTCAAGAGGGGAAGGTTAATCATTTCTGTCAAACATTGGAAATGTTAAATGGTTTTGAAAACAAAAATACAAGCACCACCAGTGACTCAAGCTACATTTTACACAAGTTTGGGGTGATATTTTTCCAGCAGACAGTGCTTGTCTCCCACATACCCTCTGTTTGTCTGAGATGAAATTGGGAAGCATTTAATGGAGTGCTTACTAGAGGCACCAGGTGCTTGCAGCAGCAAAGCTCTGTTTAGAAGGTACAGACTCAAGCTATTTGGAGAACCACAGTCCTTAGGACATAGACCCTGCAGCACAAGCCAGGGGTGCTGGACCCCTCCTGCACCCTCTAAGCACCCACCTCATCTTCCAGCAGTCCTCAACCTACAGGAATGATGGAGAGCATGGGGAATGGATGGGGCATGGTGGGAAACAAGCATAAAAAAACACCAGTCTCCCCATCAGTGGTGTTCGTATTTCATGGTAATGGCTAAAATGACTCTAAAATAAGGCCAGATTATAGGGCCAACCTAATTCACTTACACTGATGTAAATTCAGGTATCTATTACAATTTTGCATGTTGGGGCTCACCACAGAGTAAAAGCTGCTGATAAACCTCCTCCCAAGTATCAAGAGAAGCAGATTCCTCCCATCTAGACCAAATCCAAAGCCCGTAGCAGTCGGTACGAGCTTCTTCAGCTCCAGTGGGTTTGGGATAAGGCCCACAGTGAGTGTTGAGCCAGCTTTGCTGCCAAAATGTAAAATCCTTTTCCATTAGCTTTGCCAGTTTGGTGTTAATACATGTGTGAAGGATCTTCAGAGGGAGGGGTTTGAGCATTTTTTTTTGAACTGAGGAACGATTTCACCCATGCCAGCACATGGACTTTGTGCAAAAGCACAGGAGAGGGGTCAGGAGATGCTTTTCTGATGCTATCAATTCACTGCTGCAGCATCTCAGGGAAGGGTCCCTAGGGCTGGGTTAGTCTCTGTTTTCCACTGCAGAAGGGTAAATGTGGATTCATGAGTGGGTGTGGGTGCAGAGCCCTCCTCACTAAACCCAAATGAAATAAAAGCAGACTTGATAAAAATGGGATGCAGGAAGCAAAAGACCCCTTGGACACAGGTGAGAACCTCATCCCAGTACAAAGGGACCTGCTGGGAGCTGGTATCATTTTAATCCCATTTTCCTTAGTAAACAACATTGCCCTGAACCCTCCTCCAGTTTTCTCTACTGTTCAGCTCTTCTCCCACTGCCAGGACTTTTTGTTGCACATGTCCCATACAAGATGATGTTGCCTTTTGGCTTTCCAGGGGAAGGGCTCTGTCTTCCTGTGGCTTTAGGAGCATGTAGCCCAGCCAGTCTCAAGTTCTGCTGGGGCCTTTGCAGGCTGCCACAGTATAAACACTTTCAGCAGGGCACATGTTATGCAGTAAGATCAGCTGAAACCAAACATTTTCCCACTGCACACAATAAACATCCATAATAAACTGCATTATACAAATATATATTTATGGCCTTTTTTTGTTGGTTTTTTTCATGTAAACCACCTGGGAATTTCCTGTCAGATGGGTTGATAGGAAGGTCTCAGTGCTCTGCTAATCTAATGATATCTAATAGACAAAATAGTATGATGTTACAAGGGTCTGAAAGCTTTCGTTTTCTGTAGCCCTCTCAGAGATCAAACTGGCAGAACTCATATTTTGTGAAATTTTATACATAATTGGTGATGCAATTGCCAAAAATAACCTAGTCACAGAAGTCTCGCTCTTCTGGTTTCCAACTTACAGTAATCACAAAACAGAGCAGCACTCTGCTCTGCAACGGAATATGGGCTTGGGTCAGGGAGCAAGGGCTATGGTTGTGTGGCAGTTTCCATTCTGCAGATTATTTTACAGGCAATTTAAATTTAGTTTAGAGCCCAGCTTAAGCAGGGCTCAAAAGTAATGCACTCATTCAGGCATAGGAGCAATTCTTCAGAAGAGGAATAAAGCTGTAACTTGGGTATCTCTCTTTTCTGAACCAAAATTTTGCTCCAGTGTAAGATTTTCAAAACAAAAGTTGTTGGTGCCGAAGGGGACAGAGCACTTCCAGTACACAGATTAAGCCCAGACCTGCAATTCTTTCAGCATAAAACTCTCCTGCTCATCACATACCAGCCAGGATTTCCAAAAATACTTGAGATCATCACAGTTCTTCTTGAGCCAGCCTCTCTCTAGTCAGTACAAATCCCAGCTCAAACTGTGCTGTGTATCTGCAACGAGAGCTGGCGGCTTGGTAGTTGCTGCACTCGTTTTAAAGTGCAGCCCATACCTCTAGCTACTTCCTTGCCTCCTGTTGTTCCTGGGACTTGGAGGCCATGTGGTACATTTCAGCCTTAACTTTGAATTTCCTTTATTTTGCAGATCAAACTTGGACATTCCCTTAAGGTAATGGGGTTTTATGTCGCTGCATATATCCCAGTTTAAAAGATAATGCTTCACTGAAACAGACCACAATATTAAACCCTGAAATAAAATGAATTGTATTTCACTTCCCCAACTCCTGTTGCTGGATTAGCTCATATTTCTTTCTCTTTGTTACATATTTAGCACCAAATACAATATTCATTGCAGGCTAGCTTCCCTCCTCCCACACGGCTCTGTCGTTGCCTTTTCTTCCAGCAGCACTGGAGAAGGCAATGCCTGACTAGAGCCTGAAAATGCAAACAAAAGGGAGGGAACATGAAGTCAATGAGTGATCATGCAGGGTTGTGTTATACCCTGAGCATTTTAATGCTTTGATTTAAAATGGCAATGCTAAGAGACAGAGTCCTTGGGATAGTAGCATCTACTTCTTAGCTTCTCAATCCCCTTCCCTACCTTGATGCTGCTTAGCTGGGTTTATCTGCTAGCAAACACCTCCCTGAAGCAGTCCCTGCAGCAAAGGGGGCCTAGAGGTGCTTTCTGACACTTACTGGTCTATATCATGATTTATACTGGTGTTGTCTGGTCCCTGATCTGGGTGTTAATAACTGTAGTAGTAACCAACTGCACATTAACATGGCAGGAGCCCACCAGAAAGCCATGGCAGAGCAGCAATCAAACCCCTGTGACCTCAGACCCCTTCTATGT
Source organism: Picus viridis (assembly GCA_033816785.1). NCBI lineage: Eukaryota > Metazoa > Chordata > Aves > Piciformes > Picidae > Picus > Picus viridis. The sequence goes on from CM066589.1 coordinate 3,879,267, forward strand.
ACCCTGACCTCCCTGTGTAAACCCCTATTCCTCCTTCTGATCTTTGCAAAACTCCTCTTTGCCTTGCTCTTAAATGGAGAGACAGAGGTGAGCCCAGCATGGCTCCAGGGATGCCTGTGATACAGGTAAGTAGTGGTAAAGGTAGAAAAGACTTTGAGCCAGACCTTGAACCAAGGTTTTTAATGGCCATTTAGTTTTTAAGTGCATTCCTGCGATCCCAGCCTTAAGCTTATGTCTCCACATGGAACAGCACTGCTTTAACTAGGTGCATAGATTATAAACCCAGGAAGAGTGGTCTGGTCTGCCCCCTTGTATAGCACAGGCTACAGGAATTCCCTAAATTAATTCCTGTTTGGGTTAGCTCATATCTTTTTAGAAAAACAGCCAACCTTAATTAAGACAAAGGAATTCCAGTGATGCTGAAGTCCACCCAGCTCTCAGCAAATTGTTTTACTGGTTAAATACCTTCACCACCTAAAATATAAACTGTATTTCTAACCTGTATTTGTCCAGTTCTGGTTCTGCTCACTGGATGCTATGGCACTTGTATCTGCTGGTTTGAAAACCATGTGGGATTAAACCTCTTTCTGCTCCTGGCCTAACTAAATTGAGATGATGTCAACCTGATTGTATTAAATTACGGCAAAAGAACACTGAGTTACTCCAAAAAATGACAGCAAGCCTAGTTAAATTTTAAACAAACAAATATCAGGAATTCTTGGTTGGAAAACAAGTGTCTGAACAAGCCCTTCCAAAATTAAAGTACATCAGTTTAGAAAGCGGTTTTCTGCAAAGCAAGGCAACTTCTGTAGACAAAGTTTCATGAGCTGAGATTCATAAAACTTCATTTGCTTCCTCACTGTCCTTTCCTCATTCACCTTGGGCTGAAACAATCGCCACTGCTTTCCTTGATACTGCTGCACCACATGCTTGTCCTGGCAGAAAATTCATTCCACTTTTTCTCTTGAGCAACTTAGTTGATTTTATCAGGAAGCTGTACGCCCCAGGACAGACAGAAACACTTTCTCTGTCTGGCCACCTTTACTTCCATGTGAAGTCAGCAAATATTTTACATCCCACCACAGAAGTACACAATTAGTACATCTGGCAAGCATCCCAGGGAATTATATATATATATCTATATATATATCTCCTCTGTCTATGTTTCCAGTATGCCAGTATGCACCCACAACCTTTCAGAGCCTGCGTGGATGTACAGCCATCAGGACACAGGCTGTGAGCACCCCAGGAGCCTATACACACCATAAACCAGCACATATACTAATTGTGATTGTTTTTGTTTCTGCATGTGCAAACTATCTATAGGTATTTCAATAAGCACATAGATATATACACACACATATAAATATATCTTTGTGGCATAAACAGACATACGTGATATAAACACACACATATACAGCAAGCACAGACACATACACACTTATGTGCACTTAAATAAGTAGGTGAATAGGTGAATATGAACACTAATAGCCATTTATGGCAACAACAATGAAAGCTGTCCCTGGAGCCCGCCTGTGGTACAGCAGCCAAAATGATTGAGCACGCAGAGGGCACCACTGCAGCAATGGCACTCACATGGGCCTCCTTTTAGAAATGATTAATATTTAACCAGCATGGTGAACCTGGCTTTGGGTTTAGTCACGATTAGATATCAGGGTGAGTAGAGCAGCTCCACTGAGGACGTCGTGGGATGTCCGAGCAGCTTCCACTCATGCTTCACGAGGAGACAGACAGAAAGTAAGAAGGGAAGAGAGGTAGAGATAGGAGGCAGTAACAAAAACACCCTCGTGCTCAGCTCCATTTGTGTTTGTTTGGAAGGAAAAGGGGGAAAAGCAGCCTGAGAGGCCAGTGTAATAAGATGCTGTAGCTTTCATGAAAGAGGTGAAATAATTTTAAACACAGACACACAATGAGTTTATTTATTTAGAAAGTTGTTAAATAGAGTCTGGGAATTCAAATATTCAATGTTGACATTGTACAGAGCTGGCAGGGAGCCAGCCCCGGCTCTCTGGAGGGACCCAATGGCCACGGCGCCCAGGCCCTCGCCCCTCCCAGCCCACTAACTAGGTAAAAGCCATTAGTTATACCCACAAGCAATATCTGAATCCCAGTCAAATAATGTTGCCTCAGCCAGCCAACTTCAAAGGCGTGTAAGTGTGTTTGGCTTTTTAGTGCTGGAACTGCAGCAATATGTCACACTTTTGAAAGAGTTTTGTAAACAGTTCCTTCCCCTTTGTAGAAACATTTCTTAAGTTTCTTGTACCCCATGTAAACAGTGTTAATTAACAAGGGTTACATTTTTCATTTACAAGCAGGGCTGTATTAATCAGCAGCTCGCCTTTCGGACCGTCCTTTTCCTTTGTGTCCTTTCCCCGCCCTGCACCGCGGCCGGCCCGAGGTGGCCGGGGAGCAGCCTGGAGGCACTGCAGAGCTCGGTCACGGGCAGCATCGCCCGCCACAGCACCACGAAGTTGGCCCCAAATTCAGTGGTGACTGCTGGCCCTGAGGAAGAGATAGTGGGAGAAAGATAGAAAATGAGAAAAGAGAGAGATAGAAAAAGAGGGAAAGAGAGAAGAAGAAAGAAGGGAAAGCAAATGAAGGAAGATAGAAAGCAAATGAGGAAAGAAAAGGAAGGAAGAAATACATTTTTCTTTTAAAGGAAGAAAATGAAGGAAAGGAAGTAAGGAAGAAAAAGGAGGAAAAGGAATAAAAATAAGGAGAAAGAGAAGAGAAGAGAAGAGAAGAGAAGAGAAGAGAAGAGAAGAGAAGAGAAGAGAAGAGAAGAGAAGAGAAGAGAAGAGAAAGAGAAGAGAAGAGAAGAGAAAAGAAAAGAAAAAAAGAAAAAGAAAAGAAAAGAAAAGGAAAGAAAAGAAAAGAAAAGAAAAAGAAAAGAAAAGAAAAGAAAAGAAAAGAAAAGAAAAGAAAAAGAAAAGAAAAGAAAAGAAAAGAAAAGAAAAGAAAAGAAAAGAAAAGAAAAGAAAAGACAAGAAAAGAAAAGAAAAGAAAAGAAAAGAAAGGAGAGAGAAAGAAAAGAAGAAAACTAGAAGCACAGGCAGAAGGAGGGAGCGCACAGCCCCACGCAGGCTCTCCCCTGTGGCAAGGGTTAATGCAGTGCCTGGTGTCAATGTGCCTGGCATGGAACAGGATGGTCCCTCCCGTTCTCTCAACCTCCCATTCCCGCAGCCGCCGCCTGGGAACGCCGCCGGGCTGGACATTGCCGAGCCAAGCCGAGCCGAGCCGGGCCCGGGGCGGTGCCGGGCCGGGCAGGGTGCGCGGTACCGCCAGTGCTACCTCCCCCACTGCGAGGCTGGGCTAGAGGGGAAACAGGCACTGACAGTCGGTGCCAGCGGCGGTAACGGCGCAAAGAGGCAGAGGCGATGGTAAAGCGACGGCAAATAAAGCGGCTCGGCGAGAGGGCCGAGAGCTCCGGCACGGCAAACGTTTCCCTGCTCGAAAACAAATTCCCGGACAGAGTCTTTAACAGGCAAATAAACTCGCCAGCGCTGTTTTTCAATCAAGCCTTTTAAGTACTAGACTGAGGCAAATTACAGGCGCAGGAAAACCTGCTGAAACTTAGGAAAGTGTTATTTTACTATCTCAGATGGTTAGAGGGATCTGGATCTACCTTGGCTGCACTAAATTGCCTGTAAAAAACTGGTGATAAAGTGTAAAAGTAACAAGTGCCTCCTTTATTCACGTGTGTTCCCCTAATCTGATCACCTTCTGTCTCTTTATGAGGCTACTGGGTGGCTGGGGGCTACCCCGGGCCGGGCCGGGGGTTATTCGGGGATACGGTTTCAACAGGCGGGCACGAACCCACCCGAGTGGAAAAGCCGCTGCCCCGGGGCCGGCCCCTGCGCGGAGCGGAGCGCGGGTGTCCGCGCAGGTGCAGCGCGGCCGGGGCCGTACCCCACTGGGTCCGCACCCCCCATCCCCCGGGCCCCGCTCGCCGCATCAGCTGCCTCCCGAGAGCGTGGCGGGGAGACAGGATCCGGCGAGTCTTCTCCCTTATTTCTACAGCTGGGTATTTAAAAATTCGCTGCCTGTGCCCCGCGAGGCTCTTCTTGTTTCTTCTGATTTTTTAAAATTATTATTATTTTTGGGGGAGGTGAAGCCTCATAATTATTTTTTATCATTTTTACAGTGAGGCCGAGGCAATGCGCGGTCCAAGTAATTTCTGCAGTGAACAGGGAAAAGCTCCTGGAGTGTCAGCGACTCTGAGCAATTGGGACGACTTTTCCCTCATGCATAAAGTAGTAAAAGTGAAATAATAAAAGAATTGCGTTTAATCACGATCTAGACCGTTTTCCATGTAAAAGGGTGAAGGCTACAAAATATTTTCTATTCCCATCCCAGCCAGAAAGGACTAGAAAGCTGAAAACTTTTCCTCGCGAACGACTAAATCAGAGGGGTTACCTCTAACCCTTCTGCCACTTGCCAGGGAACTGAGATGCTCTTTGAGGGGGGAAAAGCCTCTCGAAACACACACAAAAAATAAATCCCAGCTTTTTAAATATGATTTCCTTTATGAGCGGATTGTAACCAAAGGATTATTTAATGCAACGCATCTGTCTGGGGTGGGGGAAAGTGCTGCTGCTGCTGCTGCTGCTGCTGCTGCGAGAGCCAAGACGCGCAGCTCAGAGTAGAAACTTTACAGACGATCGGATCTCGCCCGCGGAGCAGGAGCAGAAGGAGCCACAGCCCTGCATCTCTTAGCAGCGAGAAAAGCAAGGGAAGGATTTTGTGGGGGACGTGAGGTTTTGTTCCGTAATTAGCTCCAAAGCAGCGATGGAAACCTGAAGATCGAACAACAGATTTGTTTTCAAACTGTGGGCGCTGGATTATCCATTTTAAAAGCACCTCATCAAACGCAGGTTGCTGCTGTTATTGTTGAGGTTCACAGAAAAACTGATGATGATCCGGAGACATCTTTCTCTTCCCTTTTCCATGCTCCTCTATTTCTTCTCACCCCACCACCCGTTTCACAAATAAAGAGTAAATAAGCATCTGCTTTTTACGTCACGCAACTTATGCAACATTTACCCATTTACCTTTTTTTTTTTCTGCCTGCCTTTTTTTTTTCACTCGGAATGCGAGTTGCCAGCGTCATGGACATCAACTGAAACTTGCCCAGATGTGTCAGAGAAAATAAAGACATCAGCTGCTTTTAAACTCGGACCCGAAAGCCGGAGGAGTTTTGGTGTTGATTCCTTCTTGTTTTTTGGGGTTGGGGGTTTGAGGAGTTTGGTTTGGGTTTTTGGGTTTTTTTTAGAAAAATAGCAAGAAAAACAGAGCCACGGCACTGCAGCAGTTAGAAGCAAAGATCTCTATCATAAAAGAGAAACAGATGGGGTGAGCGTAAGGCAAATAATGAGCGGAGTCGGGCTTTGCGTGTGGACGGCCGAGCCCGAGCCCCGCGGCACAGAGACCTTCGGGCGGCCAAACTCTGGAAAAAAAAAAGTTCTGGAAAAGCGCCTGAAATTACAACATTTACATCAACTTGTAGCGGGGGACTCCAGCAGGCTGGGAACCGCTCCGCGCTGCCCGGCTGTCTTTTCCCCACCAACTTCTAAACCCACCCGGGACAACCCGCGACCCCGCCTCGCCCCGCACCACCCCACGCACGGCCCGCTCCCAAGCGGTTTCGTGGCGAGGAGGTGGAGGGAGGGTAGAAAGGTGATTTTTTTGGCACAAGCCCGCGGTCGAGCGGGAAGCCCCGGCAGCTTCGCACCGGCTACCTGCGCCCGGGGCTCGCCGCCTCCCCGCGGAGCTGCTGCTGCCCCTCTATGCACACGCACGCACACACTGACACCCCCACCCCTCACCCCCCCCCCTCGCGTCCCCCTGCCCTGCCGACAGCCCACAGCGCCCACTATAGGGCCCGGAGCCTCTCGCAGCCCCCCCCCCCTCTTCCCCGACAACCCCCACACACACACTTCAGCCCCCGGCAGCAGCAGCAACTTCCAGCGCTCGCCGCTGAACTTTTCCTCAACTCCTTCCCCACCTCCCGCAGCCCCCAGACCGGCTCCGGCCGCCGCAACACCACCCCCCCGCCCCGTTACCCATCACCGGGCCGAGCCGAGCCGAGCCGGGCCAGGTGGAGGGAGAGGGATGGAGGTTGGGGGGGTATGCTGCAGGTTGCCTGCGGGCTCCGCGCCGCATCAGACACGTCTATGCAACATGGCAGAGAGGGAGGGTGAAAAGGCAAGAGAAAGGGGTATTGCACCTACTTGCGGCCAGCTTCCTCGCCCTGCCTTTGGATCGCATGCTGCCAGTCCCGCGGCCGATGCTGGCGTGGGCTTGGGGTGTGTGTGGGGGGCTTTTGGGGTTTTTTCTCCTCCCGGAGCTTTTCCTCCTTTTTTCGCTCCCCCCTCTCCCTCTCTCTTCACCCTCTCCCCGCACACAGACTCTCCCTTTCTCTCAATCCCGGCTCGCTATCTCTCCAGCATTGTCAGTTTGGACACCTTCGCACATGCGCACGGGCGGCTCCCCCGCTCTTCAACATTTCAGCGCCGCCAAAAAAAGTTTGCAGCGATCCATCACCGCCGGTGGGGACCCTGACAGCCGGCACCGGGGCCGGGACGGGCCGGGACAAGGCAGGCAGTAGTTGCCGCCGGGCTCCGGGTCCACCGGGGAGCCGGGAGGGGTTGCCGCGGGGAGAGCTGAGCTACCGCCGGGGCAGGGGCTGTGGGGCGGAAGAAATGACACCTATTTCTGTCCCTTTAAATTTTTTAAAAGTGGTATATTAATGCTATTCTGGCGTCTGTGCAACGTTTAAATAGTTTATTCTCACCCGGCCGCAATTATGGTAGATCTCTGCGTGTATATATAGACAGCGAGATAGCATTTGATTATGCGTTTTATTATGTATGCGTACCAGTAAACCGTGCACTCTGTCAGCGCGCACACACTTTCCCCACCTTGAACTCGGCTCAGCTACCAGCAGTCGGGCAGAAAAAGCGACTTTAAAACAGTAACACCGACCGCTCTAATCTGTTTTAATTACAGGGTTTGCCAATCAAAGAGGGAAAGCGCAGAAATTGGGAACTCCTTTAGGGGATGGCCGTGTCCGAGGTGTGAATCAATCCAAACTACATATAGATTTTCCTCTGGTACAACCTCCTTGCATTAAACAGTTTTGTTCAATACCTTCCCTGCGCTATTTATGTTCCCATTAATATCTGTTGCAAATCCTGCCAGACACCATAAAAGAAAATTACAATCTTTCAGACTCGGGGCTGCGCCAGTACATACACGTTGCTCAACTTTTTGTTTTAATAAAATCCTCAGCATCGCCCCTTTCCCCTTCAACACCACCCCCTCCACACATACACCGCCGCCCCCCCCCACCCTCGGCTGCCGCTGCTGCAGACTGAGGCCGCCCGCAGAGCCCCCCGCGCCTCGCCGGCTCAGCCTCCCCGCACCCCACGGGTGACAGCCCCCTCGACTGGGCCGTGAGGCGGGGGCATGGCGTATCCCACAGTGCTCCCCAAAACGCCCGGCAAACAGGCGCAAGCTCTTGAACCCGCTCTGCAGAGCCGACCTTGATGCCCCCTGCTATTTGTGATTTGCAAACTTGATTTATTATTTTTTTCAGCTCACCCCATCACCCCCACGCTGCAGGGCAGGGTGCACCTCACGCCTCCCGAGCAGGAGAGGCAAGAGGGTAGGACGCTGCGCAGCCGTAAACGTATACCGGGTTTGGCCTCCGCCGGCCACAGCCCCCGTACCCCTGGGGTGCCCAGCCCGGGTCGTCGCCGGACGGGGTTGGGCCTCTCTGCTCCGGAGGAGGATACAGGGAGCCGGGCCGGGGCTGACCTCGGGGGCCAGGCACTAGTTGACCCCAGATCTCGCTCGCAGGCATCGCCTCTCCTTCCACGGCTGCACCGGGGTGTACCCAAATCATCCCCCACATCCCCGCATCTACCCGTGGCTCCGGTTCACTCGGGAGAATCGAGAACACCCGAGAACTTTTCAAAACTGTCCCCCGCGACTCCCACTCCCCGGATTAAACGGAGCCCCCTTCAAGGCAGTCACCCGGGCAGGCATGAGCGACCCTACTGCCATCCGGGCAGAGAGACACGCGTGGGAGCCCAGTGGCCAGGCCGGACGCACAGATGTGGGTTTCCCGAGCGGGCAGCCCTGACCCCGGCAGCCACACCCGCCTGTCACCGCCACCTGCCCGCCGTCCCAGCCGGCCCGGGAGACCGGCAGGTGCCGCGCCGCCAGCCCGGGGCACCCGGCCGCCGTCCCGTGCCGCCTCCCGGCCACCTCCGGTTGCCCGCCCACCTGCCCCGTGGTCCTCGGCACCCCCGCCGCTGCCCCACCACGTCCGTCTCCCTCCCCGAAAGGTCCCAGCCAGTCCCCCGGGAAATCCGTTTTGTTCGTGAGGGGAGGCTCCTCCGCGCCGGCAGCCTCCGCTCCCTCCCGAGTGGGAAGCGGCTGCTGCGGGCTCGTTTGCCGAAGATCCATGGCCAGCAAGAAATATTCAAATTGGGGTTTGTTTGTTGTTGTTTTTTCCCGAATAAAAGGGTGGAATTAAATCCATTTCTAACACAGGCTGGGAGACCAAACGCCCTCCCTCACACACAGGTTTCAGTGCATTCCCCGTAACAGGAAATTTTCTCTTCCTTAAATTATAATTGAACGAGCCCCGCAGCCTACTTGGAGAAAAGTTGGAATTCTTCATCGAGGTATTTGTTGTGCTATTGTCTTTGTGCAGTGAACTTTACATCGTGTTATTCAATCTCAATCTATATTCTCCTAGCTACCAGTAAGATTAATTTAATCATTGTAATGCAATTATTAATACTGTTTACCCAACGCTTGATTTCAGGTTTGCTGTTAAGAAATGAAGCTTCTTGCTGGGTGACCGAAAAGCCGTGCAGAGATTTCCAGTCCCCCTCGAAATGAAACAGTCCTCTTTATTTAGTCTCAGAACTCCAGCTTTCAGCCATGGGCTCAATTAGCCAAAATGGAAACAATTTTCATTCATTGCAATAACTCACTGTTCTGCTGATCACTTTCAAAATATACACTTTATTATTATATGCTGACCTCGGTGCCGCGGAGTGGCAAGGCTAGAAAGAGGCAGAGGGATCTCTCTAGCCCCCTTGGGCTGTAATTATTAGAAATTAATTGGGTTCAGGACCCTGGGTAGCATGGGTAAATTAATAGCTTGTCTGGTTGTTTAAATCCGAATTCTCAGTCCACAGGAGAGCAGGGGAGGGAGGCTCTCCCTCCCCAAACCCGCCCCGGGAGAGCGCGGCGAGGGCTGGGGCAGTGCGGACCCGCCGGCTGATTTCCCTCTTTCTTTGCGCCGACGCATTGTTTTCGGGGAGCTATTTAGGGGTTAAAAATCAAAAATAAAGATCCTGTATACTTGGAGCTGTCGTGCGGGAGTAAAAGTGAAAAGGGAGCCTTAGGCAAAAGGAAATTACTGCAAGCCCGCGTGACCTTTCCGAGAGGTAATCAATCAAGTGATCAACAGGGATATTTATCATTGCTAGATGGGGCTACTTTACAAATGCACAGAAGCGGGGGGGAATACACACACACACACACGCACGCACACAAAAGTTTGGATAAACCCGGTAAGTCTGAAGACAAATACGGAGAGTTTAATCTCTGGGAAGACTGCACATTTTCTTTTCTGAGCTCTCAGAAGAGAAGGACAAAACCACTCCAAAGTTTCCCATTAGAAAATGCCTCCAGTTCTAGGTGGTCACATGGAAGCTGTCCACTTTGCTCTGCAGTCCTGGGAACGGCTGGGAACGGCAGATGTGATTTTAAAAATAAGAAAGAAAGAAGAAAAAAAAAAAAGGTGGAAAAAGCCCTCATCAAATACAAGATAAAATAATAGAGCGAGATTGAGGGTTAGATAACCGGGCTCGGTGTTTAGGTTTATGCAATGTGTTTTTATTTGCTGCCTCGAAATTCGGAGGCTGCGGCGCCCAGACCTGCTGCCTCTAGTCCCCGAAACGGTTAACTCCGAAAACAACACAAAACAAAACAAAAAATCCATGCCCCCTGCTATATGAAATCAGCGATCTGGTTCAATTAAACTTGCTCTCCGTAGCATAAAGCATCCACCACAATACAGGCAATGAAAACCAACAATAAAAGCCCATGCATTTTCTGCGCAGTTTCCTTCTCCCTTGTAAAACATGCCGTCGTGTAAGCACCAGACATTTAATTTTCCTTCCTATAACTTACCGGATTCCTTAACAAACCTACTACGACCACTTTTTTTTTTTTTCCTGTCCCTCTTTTGCACTGCACTTCACGCATACGCCTGCACAAAGCTGCCCTGTTTGCGCCCAGTGCCTTTAAATGACTTTAGGGGCGGCATGGAGGGGGAGCGAATGCTGCTCGGCCAGTCTTTTGGGGAGAAATCCACGGCAAAAGGCGGCGGAGCCCCGCGGAACTTGCGCGGCGGCTGAGGTTGGCCCCGGGCCGTGCGCGCTCCCTGCGCAGCTCCCTACGGTCTGCGGCGCCCCCTGGCGGCCGCGGCGCATCGCTGCGGGCCGGCCCCTGGCGGGAGTGCGGGAGTAGGAGAGAAAATAAGGAGACAGAGGGATGCTCTGGAAATCCACAAGCTTGGAATTGTCCCGTCCTTGGTGGAAGTGCCACTGAAAGCACCAGGGCTAGGAATAACAAAATGCATTCTTAGGTTGAGAGACACTTGGAAGCCATGCAGATCACCCCACAAGAAGTATTTCCCCATGAAAATGATAGAGGACACCAAAGCAGATCTTGTGTCTTCCTATAGGAAGGACTTGATTTCCACAATATTGAAAAACAGGGGATTGAAAGATCAGTGAGGAGGTGAATCTGGTGAGTGGGGACACGTGGCAAGCAACTGACTCACATTTTCTAGTTCATCGCAGATTTCCTGGGTTACTTTGCATTGGTCCCTCAGACTTCAAATTCCTTCACCCCTCACCTGAAGTGCAGAAAAACTTCAGGTAACCTTGCTTTAGCAGGGTGAGGGGGTTGCATTAGATTATCTCCAAAGGTTCCTTCCCATCCCTACCATTCTGTGATTCACCAAACCCAGGAGCTGGAGGACTCTCTTTTAACGTGCCACTGCAGGGCTGGTTTGCTTCTGCTCCCCCATGGGAAGGCGACAACACAGGACCATCCCTGAAGATGCAACAGTGCTCAGGTATTAACCAACCACAACCAAAAACCCCTCATCTACCAAAAGAGATGTAATCAATATGCTCAGCCCAAGCTCTTCTCCAAGACTTCAAGCAATTTCTGGCCAAAAAAAAGTTGTATCCTTCAGAGGTTCCACCCAATAGGTCTCACTCTTAAAGGAGCATCAGTGGAGATGTAATTGAAAAAATTAAAGAGAAGGCGGGGGGGAAGCAATTACAGGCCTAGAGAAAACCAAACATGTTCTGAATGTAGACAAAACATTGACCAGAGGGGAATTAATAGTGCTACAAATCAAGAGGGAAAAATGTCAGCAGAGATCAGAAGAAAGTGAACATCCTATGAACACTGAAAATAGAAATAATCTAAATCATGACAAAACACAGAAAAGGGAAGGAATTTAAAAAGCAACCTGGAAAAAAAAATCAAGGAGTGGGGTAAACTTGACTTGCTTCTCAGCAATGGTTAAAGCTGATGTATGAAGGTTTTAAAAAACAAAGCTTCACCACACAGGTAGGTCAGCAGGAGAGAGCAAACCTCAGCTGATTAGACACAAGAGTTTTGGGAGTTATATGAATGGGGTCAGGCAGCTCCCATTATGCAAAGTGAGCCGGGCAAAGCTAGAAAATCCTTGTAGAAGATGAAAGAAGGTTTTCTGGTATGTCCCATGATCTTCCTCTTCCATCCTGGCTTCCCAGTAGGAAGAGGCTGGGGTCCGGTGGGATCTAGGCTTTGAGGAGCTGCTGTTGCCTTTGGACAACAGAATGAAGAGAGTGCAACAAGCACTTCTAGACCCTAACAGGTCAGTAAAACGCTCTGCTGTGGCATATTTTCTTTTGCTTATGGCATATTCTGAAGCAGGCCTGTCCCATCCTGTGAAGACTGGGGAAAGTCGAGTTATTCAGCTGTTCAAAAGAGGATAATACAGCAAAATGAAAAGGGGGGGAAATGTGACGAGGTGAAGGCAGAAAGGCTTCTAGCTAGTAGCCCTGAAATAAATGAAATTCTGAAGTAAAAAATAAAATCATCTACATGGAGTTTCTTTTTGTTGAGGCTTTATCTGCTCTCATTCAGTGTCACTACCAGGCAAAGAATGCCTTTTTCCTGCTTGTCTTTAAAGGAACCACAGAGGCAGCTTAACCCATCAGCCTGTATAACATCCACAAGCCCATTTTTCCCTTTAAAGCATAAGGAACACATTCATATTTCACTCCCATTTCTCTCCAGCACAAAAGCGTGGGGTCAGAATTAATGAGTAAAGTATTTGTGTGACGTTTTATATTGTATTGGCATTTATATAGTGCTTTTCACAGGCTTCATGTCAAAACCCTTTACAGGGCAATAAATCATACACCTTTCCTGATGAAATTGTGTGTAGGCAATTGGGCACCTATCCTGCCCTCAGCAACGTCCCACATGCAAGACATGGGAAGTGTGATGAAACCTGCAGAAGTGGGTCTGAAGAAAATGGATGCAGGTCAAACCTTCCCCCCTTAATATCCTGCAACATGTTAAAAAGTCTTCAGAGTCCACTTGAACAGCCACAGGAGAGACCTAACCTTAACATAACAAAGCTTCTAGTACAGTCTGAATTACTCAACATGCAAATTGAATTGTGGATCTTATGCTTAACCCCAGGGTTTTTTGCCTCTGAATTTAAACAAGATGGCCATTTACATGGAAAATAAGCATATTTTTTTCAATGAAGCTCATTTCTAAAAGTAGTGTTTATTCACAAGACTGAAGCCAAGAACCAAATTTTGGATCCTAGGCTTGCTGTCAGCATTCACAACTCTCTCCCCTAACATGAAGTTTGTAACATGACAACGCACCTCTGCCCTGCTGGCATTTGCTTTATTTGCAGTTCTTCAGATAACGAGGAGTGAAGTTCTGAGTATTGAATGCCCCATTAGAGTGACTCTTTTCTATGTTCATTTGCATTCCTGCCGTGTACCCAAAGCCACTTTTGGGAAAGAAAAAAACGGAGTCATTTAAATTCTTTTTGGGGAGATATGTCTGGGGCTGGTGAGCAGCAGTCAGAGCTCTGCTCCATTGTCTGTCCAGGAGAATCTCAGCACTTCACCCAATGAAGAGCCTTTTGGGCACCATGGGTGTGAAAAGGAGCTTTGCAAAGTGTCCCTTCTGCAGACCATACCCCCTACCATTTCAATGCCATCACCCTGTGACTGTGCAAAGGCAATGGCTGAGAAGCAAATGGAAAAAGTTACCAGTTGCTTAACACCATTTTAAAACAACTTTTCCACCTCCCCTATCAGTAACACACAAAACCTGATAACATTCTGCACACACCGGCTGATAGTTCAAATGCATTAGAACCAAACGTAGTTATGATTTATTAGCCAGAAGGGCTGTTAGAATCATTTATTGGAATGAAAGAGTACAAAACCCTACTGTTCTCCACCGTACAGACCTAGATTACTTAATCTAAAATCAAACTAATTCAGAAGTAAGCCAAAAGTAAACAGGTGAAAATACACTGCCTGGTTCCATTAGCTGGCAAGGGCTACGCTATAGAAGCAGAGGGTTCTGGCATCTTTTTGGAGCTGATTAATGTCTCATGAGATCTGAGTGTTAGCTGTGTGGATGCATTGCCATGGAACCAACACTGCTTTCTTCTGATTATTGCATCACGAGCTCTCCATTCACAAGAGCTCAAATTCACGCACTGCTGCTGGGCTCTGATGGCAATGCGGCATAATTGTACCTCTTGTTCCTGTCTAGGTATACAACTTATTTACTAGTTTGGAGATTGATCTGTAAATAATACACATGCAGAGACTTCTCCAAGATGGATGGCAACGATAATTAAAATGGTCTTTTCCATGGGAGACACCATCAGCATCAACAGTTAAAGCAGAATTTTAAGAGTAACCAATACATTAGAGGCTGCAAGCTCTATTCTTTCTGGCAGTAATACTTTGGAAGATTAAATTAGACTAAATGTTTGTTACAACAAACGGATTTCTGTTAGTGCTCAGGATTATGCTCCTAGCCAATGTTTATTATGCTTTTTGGTCATATTTATTCTAAAGGTCTCATTTTCCTCCTTCCACAACTTTTTGATCAGTTTTATTTAAACTGGAAGCCTTTTACTGTTCACTTTAAAAATTACTGTTTCTTCTTAACCCTTCTAGCAGGTTACAGTATCTGGAAGGAGTACTAAGAAAAAGGAAACAAGCTAAAATAAATTACTATCTAATCTAATCCATCTGACTAGTTTTAAGCTACCTATTATTGTGGTGTCAAAGCACTGGATCTCTGATAGCATGTGATCTTTGATCTGAAATTGGATCTCCGATAACATTTTTTAATTAAACATCTTATTTGATGCCTGCTGTAGCTAAGATGCAAATAGCATCACATCAAGAACAAAAGTTATGAGAGGAGGGAACAACAAACAGTAGCTAGTTACAGCATGTTTATTGTACCAAAACCAAGGAACCCCATCCTACAGCCCCTACTGAATTAAAATGATGAGGTTCAAAGACTGAGTAATGAAAAATGCTTTTGATTTATTACAATTAAAAGTGAAATAAACAGTTTGTCAGGAGCAAATCTGAAAGTACTCAGAACAAGTCAGAAAAACTGAGGGGTTTTTTTGCTTCCTTTGTTCTCCAGTTCCCAGCAAATATCCCATTCTAGGAATTTTGTTGAAGACTTCCATGCTGTCTGAGATAAATCACATTTGTCTCTTTGAAAGATGTTTCCAAATCACTTTTTGCATAGCAGTCATTAATATGAAAGCACGAATGCACTGACAAACTTTGTTCAACTCTGTTCCTAGTCTGATAGCAGTTTCTAGGAGCCATTAAGAAGGAAGGCACCACCAGAGCACTGCTATTTCAGTTTGTGGAGGCGTCTATGAAAGTACGTATCGACCAACACCTTATATCAACACAGGGCACATACAGACAGCACTTACAGCTGACAGAAGTTGAGTGTGCTCAATTTCCTCCACATCAGCCAGGAATTGCTCCCTTATATGTTAAATGCTGCTACTCCTGCTTGGCACATAAGTACAGATACCACTGCTCAGACCTTTCTGCTAGATACAGAATCCCAAAAGATTTCAATCACACTTAATCCCAACATATATTAAAGCCCCACTGTCCTAGATGAGAGCCATCATGTACAGTATCATCATACTGCGACTGTCAAGATGCCCTTTTTCAAAATGTCTTTGGAAAACGTTGTGAAATATTCCTCTTTGCTTTTCTGTGTTGTTTCTTTCATTCTGCACTCATCACCAGAAGATGAGCACACTCCAAGAGCACACTAAACAGATGTTCAAAGTTTCTCCCCCCAGCATCTTCCCAGAAGGGGATGTGTGTACTCTGTAGTGATTTGTAAGATTAAAGTTTTTCACTTTTGATACAACCCTGTGTAAAGATATCACCATGAGTTCTCTGACAGCTCTGAAGCCTTGAGCAGTAGCCTCTTGGTATCTGCTGCCTGAAGAAGGCAGTGTATAAAAAGTCAGTAGTTAGCTCACACATACTGGGGTCAAAATTCAGTCCTTTCAATCATCACACAGATAATCACAGTATCCCATTATGGTGAAGGCTGGAAGGGATTTCTGGGGATCATTTAGTCCAAACCCTCTGCTAAAGCAGTTTTCCCTAGGTTAGGTTGCACAAGATCATGTCCAGGTGGGTTTTGAAAGTCTCCAGACAAGATGACTCCACAACATCTCTGTCAGCCTGCTCAAGGGCTCTGTCACCCTCAAAGGAAAGAATTTTTCTTTACTTTTAGGTGAAACTTCTGCATTCCAGGTTGTGCCCACTGCCCCTTGGTCCTATCACTGGGCACCACTGAAAAAAAGTCTGGCCCCATCCTCTTGATCTCTTGATACCCACCCTTTAAATATTGTTATAAGATATTCTCTCCTCCGGGCTAAACAGACCTTGGTCTCTCAAACTTTCCTCATCAGAGAGATGCTTCAGTCCTCTCATCATGTTTGTAGCCCTCCACTGGACTCTCTCCAGTAGTTGCCTGTCTCTCTTGACCTGGGGTGACAAAATATGATAGCCATAACCACAGCAAACAGTAATTAACATAAAATGTGTGGTTCCAGAAAGAACAACAGTTGACATTTCCATGTGTTCATTTTACAATGTAGTGAGCATTCCTAACTGTAGTAACAAAAGCCATGAAGGTGAAGAGCCCTGTCAATTTGGGAGCCCCTTAGATGAAGCAGCAGGGGAGGCACTCATGAAGGAACAGCAGAGCCATGAGGGCACCAGCTCAGAACCCCAGGAGACCCTCCTTGGTAATAGAGCAATGATCTACCCACAGCTCATGCGTGTCCCGAGCAGAAAGCGTAAGCAGTGGGAGAACCTGGATGAAGAACAAATAACAAAAGCCTGCAGAAGAGCAAAGATCTCATTTTTCTCCTTCCTCACATTTGCTAAGATAACTGTGGTTTTACCTTTGGTTTTCATTTTTCAGGGAAGTCCTTAAGCCTGGCTCACAGCAGTCTTTATGGCTGAGAGCTCATTCATTAAGAGCAAAATCTCAGATGCACAAATCATGACAGAGCACTGAGGTGCAAAGTTGATGGAAAAAACCCAAAATTTCCCATCCTAGAAACCATTTCTAAATTTCAGAAGCATTCCCAATTACAACAAGATGAACTCAGAGGTGGGTTTTACTTCTTTTTTTTTTTTTTTGGGGGGGGAGGGTTGGAGAAGGTTTTTGTTTATACAAAAACATAGAGAAAGAGCACTCTGACAATATCGTAATCCAGAATTAGGGCTCTCCTGGAATGTGAAGACTTTGGGGGTTAAATCCTTCTTCTCAGACAGTCAGATCAGAGTGAAAGCATGCTCCCTCTAGATTTCAGCCTGAAAGCAAACATTTTATTACAGAAGTCTCACTGAAACTGGCATGTTCCCACAAAATGTTTCAGTGGTGAGAAATAAAGGGTTCCTGAATGTAAAACACTGCCAAACTTTCTCCCGTTGTTTCTAGCCCCTGAGCAAGCAGATGTCTGTCTTTGCCATCAGTGGAGAAGGATGTCTCTGTACCAGTGGTGATGTCAGGTCCTGCTTCAGCTTATCCCTAGCAATTAGTTTATGCACCTACACTTCTGGGTACCTAAAATTACACAGGGTCATTTTCAAATGTGTGCAGTCTGCACTGCAAATGCTTGCAAGAAAGCAGTGGGCATGGCTAGAGAACATAGATAGAAAGCTGCTGTGACCTCCTTTCTCTCTTTTTACAGCAATCTCCATTCCCTGCATATACACATACACACCCATTCGTGTTGTGTGAAGAGGTTCTGGAAATAAATCTTCCACAAATATTTACTCTTCAAACCTATATGCTTTCCAAAGAGAGGTGGGATTCCGCTTTCACCTGTGGCACTTCAGCATTTGCCTCTTGTTCAAATGCCAGTAAAGGCCATAGAAGAGAAACTCTGCTGCTGCCTGAAACTGAGAGCAAAGTGGTAACTCCCTGATCTGTCAAAGCTCAAGGTCTTTCTGGAGAAGAAATCCTGAAAAGGAGCTGGCTAACATAAAACAAAACTGCAGTCATGAGTCTTGTGGAAGGCTTGCCAAGGACAATGGGAGTCCTCTATATCCGCTGAGCACAGCTGGCTATTTTGGAGAGGACACACTTTTATTAACCAAACTTAGTCTGTTTCAGAAGCTGGGGTGCTGAGTCAGCACTTTTAGAGACCACTCTTGTCTTTACAGCTTGTGAATGCTGGATGCAGTTAAGCATTTCATATTAATATCCCCATGCTAAGTTTACACATGCTACTCCTTACTATACTTAGTCCCTAACAAGAGCAGTGCTCTGCAGTTAGAATGCCTCACTCAGCCCATGCTCACTCCAGCTTTTCCCAGTTCCTTTGCTATCCCCAAGCAGGCAACACAACACCTGCTGTTAACCCCAACAGTGCAAGCAATAATGGAGAGGAAAAGCATCTCAACGTTACAGGCAAAGGAACACCTCCACTGGCTGCTGATAAGAAAATGCAGCTGAGCAGAAGAAATCCTGCTTCATCTCTGACAAAGACCTTGCATGCTCAAAAGAAACTTGAAAGAACTCAAATACTTCATATAATTTTTAATTAGTTCTATCTAGACACACATCAGTCTGAGAAGCTCTACTGTGATATATATAACCTCCTTACATTTCACTATTTATATTGGGTTGTTCTCTGGCTGTTTCCCAACCTTATTCATTCACCCCAGAGATCAATTTAAGCACCAAAATAAAGTATGATCTTATCTTCTCACTGTACAGAAAGCTGAAACAAAATTTCTCACGGGAGGCAGGGGTTAAGGCACTGGACTGGGTGTCAGAGAAGTGGTGTTCTATTCTTGGCTCTACCACTCACTTGCTGTGGGAGCTTGTAGAGCAAGATATAGAGCAGGAATGGAGTCCTTAGCCAATAAATTCCTCCTCTGTAACTTTTCCTCTTTCATTATGCATGAGAGTGAGTTTTTCCAGCATTCAAGCATACATCTGAAAGCTAGGGAAACATGACTCAATCAAAATGCAGAACTAGTAGAGAAAGAAAATGAGTGGAAAACATCAATTAGAAAGTTTTCTTGGGTGCCTCTGACGTACTGAAACAGAATCTTGACTCACACAGTAAGGGCAGAGGACCAAATTCAGCCCCAGGTTCAGTGGACATGCCTCCAGCTATTGCATTAGACCTTGCAGAAGGGCTGACCTTGACCTCTGCTACTACCCTTGATGCATTTTCTGTTTCAGGTGTTTTCTGAGACAGCAAACAGTAAGGCCAGGGGGATAGAGGTGTGGGTTGTACTTTAAATCCTTGTTTTTAAAATAAGCAATCTGACTTCTAGAAAGTACAAACAGCATTTATGAGGACAACTTGGATTCAAAAGTGAAAGCTAAGACTATATCCAGCCTGAATTAAGACTGACAAATTCTCAGTTACCTCCTCCTGGAAGCAGTATTTCCATAGCCTTTGACAGGAAGAGAGCAGACAGTACTTCTTGGTTTAGGTAATAGCTGTGGTCCAATGCACAAGGTTGATACATGTCAGTTTGGGAGAACTGAAGAAAAAGTGGAGCGTGGAGCTCCTCAGTCAGGCATGGCTGGGACAAGGCTCTTGTACCACTGTGCCAGCTATGACTGAAGAGACATTTTTGCAGCTGTGGTGTTGTGTGTGTAAAATCAATTGTCACAAAACTGATTTATCCTGGGCTTTTTAATTCTCTTACCATCTACTCAGAGGATCCACACCACATGCCACTTTGAGCCATGTTCTAGATGTTTGCTGTAGACCCAACACTAACAGTTTCATACGGGGGTCTTGGACCCTTTGGGCTCACAGAACCAGAACACAAATCTAGTCATAGACTATTATTGAGTATTAACTTTTCTCTAAATTCTGAGTAAGACAGATAGGAATAGCACAGAGCTTGGTTTAAAGTTTTAGGAGTTGTATGAAGTCAAAGACTGACCAATAACCTCACAAATCAGCTGCTCTATGGAGTCAGTTCTCAACCCCTGGTTCTGCTGAATAACAAAGCCTACTGTCCAGGCCAGGAGAGAGGACAAAAAAAAAAAAAGGGGGGGGGGGGGAAAAGGTCTTATTCTGACTATCCCTCCAAATGCCAAGTTTCCAGGCCCACTGGGGCTCCTTTATACAGACTATATCCATCCATAAGTAATTTATCAGAAATATTAGCAGCGAACATTGTTCTCCTTTCATACAAAGTGTTTGTTCCCTCCTCCTGTTTTCATGCCAAATCTAATTCAGTTTTTGGGGCCCATAACAAGCTGTCCCAGCTGGTTGCTCAGGAAGGAGAACTAGCTTCTTGTTATTCAAGAGCAATCCTCCACATTTCATACTGCCTAACATTTTCTATGTTATAATTGCTGAAATATTAGGTAACCACAGTCTTTAATTTTTTAACTTGATATATAGCAATTATTTCTTAATAAAATATAATTACAAAAAATCCAAGACAGTCTCAGAGAATGTGCAACTGAAACTGCTCACATACCTGAGGGATTATTTCCACACTTTATGGACATAAAGCATTATATAAAACCCAGGATCTCCTGGGACACTATCAACAAAGGAGAGGGGTTTTTTTAACCTGCTTTTTACTGATTGCATTATCAAATTCAATTTTATTAGCTGGAATCTTTTGGGAAGGATATGGTTTTAATAATGCATAAAAGGTTTGCCTAGTAGTTGGCTGTTGGCTTTCACTTGATACTTAATGTAATCTGTAATTACTATAGCAGCTCCTATGCTGGCCGGTGTGTTAAGGTCACTGGAAGGCTGTACCATGTTGTCCTTGGTGTACAAGAACATCCTCCCGGTGATTGATGGCAACACCCCATGGAAACAGTTTCATTTTGTCCTTGAAGCAGGCCTTTAAGGAACAGTCAACAGTATTCTGCCCTGCACGTGGCTCTTAGGATTCTATAAACAGCCCAAGCTCTGTCTTTCTACCAAGGAGCATTTCAGAACACCCCTTTGGATTTCAAATTCGGTTCCCCTGTCTTCACCAAACTTACACATCTTATGTATTAGGAAGGGCTTGTTTAAAAGGCAAATTTTACTTTGCACAAGCCTTAAGATGGAGAACACTTGAAGTCCTCACTGTACCTGAAACAAAGGAAATGCTGCACAACTTGGCTTCAAGCTGGTAGACCTTCACCTTTTTAAACATTGTTCCTTCTTGCAACAGTTTTTCCCTGAATTGTGTTCCTGAACCGTCTGAAACACTTGGTCAGAACTTACAGCTGAGAAACACACTTAAAGCATTATTTAAATTGGCTGTTATTACAAGTCTAAATTGTATTTTAAAGCAGTTTAACATTACCATGCTGTAGCCAAGCCCTGTGACACCACAGGCTCACAAGCCAGCAAGTCACCTGCAGCTTCACTTGTCATCTGCTTCACCACTCCTACAGAGATAAACTTGAAACAGAAGCAAAGTGCTGGAGATATTCCAGCAGTGCAGTACCCTCAAGCTTATTCAGCTCAGGCTTTATGCTCACAAGATTTCCATGAAATAGATTAACAACTAAACTAATGGTCAATATTAATCACAAAATCAGCAATTTAACTAATAGTCTGTATCTGTTCACGATCCTGAATGGATGGAAACCAACTTTCTTGTCCTGGTGATACAAGTCTTGTTGCATTAAAAATGCCATTCCCGAAGGAAAAAAAATCTATATGAAAAGCCCTCTAATTAGAGAAGGAAAAATCAGCTTGGTAGAAAACAGATTACTTTGAAAAGCTGAACAATTAGTTATATTTTGGTATGAAAAATGCCAAGAACCATCTTCATCTCCAATGAAACAAACTCCAAGTTGGGTTTTAAAGATTTATTAATATTTTTTTCAGTAAACAGCTTCATGCTTTAGTCTGTCGGCTACCTCTTTCTTAGTGAAATTAATTCATGTGATGATCACTAAGTGCCCTGCTGCTCTGTGGAGATAGATGTGCTCAGCTCCAGTTCTAGCCAAGAGTGATTCTGTTTTTCCTGTATCTCCTACCTCACATTGACACTGATACAGATTCTCCGTGGCACCAGATGCATGTAAACTGTGGACAAGAGTCCAGAGGATTTTTTGTGGTATCAGTTCAGCTTAGCTCTTACTGCAAGTTCCAACCTGCTACAGGACTAACACAGATGGAAGCTAAACGTATCATTGCCCATGTCCGAAGAAGGAACAGGGAGCTTTTAGTCCTAGCTAAGCACTAAATGACTAGCATGCACAGACCAATAAACCTCTGCCCTTGAAAAAGTCTCAGGACTCCCTCCACTGAAAATTGATGTTGTTGTACTCATCAGCTGTCTAGTCATCAGGAAAACAACAAAACCAAATGCAAGCAAACAAAAAAAATCCCAAACCCAAACAAAACACAACAACTAACCACAAGAACTCAAGTAACAAAACATCTAGTATGTCTGTATCCTGCATGGCCAAGGCTGCAGCTTGACTTTTTTGCTATAAATAAAAACAACCTAAAAATCAATATTAATGCAGAAGAAAACTGCTACTGAACACATCAGTGAGAACCCCTGTTACCTGTGAGGCCACCACTGTAATCCCTGATAATTTCTTGGGAACAGAATCAAAAGGACTACAGCATGCAACTTCAATTAAAAAAGAATCCAGCCAGAATAAATAGAGAAAACATGAAAACAGTGATTTTCTGGCATTCTGTTTGAAAGGAAGAGTTAAATTAATAAATGAAAAGATCCTGTCAGCTCTGCCTTGTCCGAGTTATTAATTGAACACCTTCTTGGAAACATGTAGATAAAGACGTGTACCTTAGAGAATACGAGATAAGAGTGAAAGGAAAGGAGAGAAATTAGCAGTTTTGCCAGTCCACTCCTTTAATTGTCAAGTTAAGGTTGTTCAAAGCTTCCTGGAGGAACGGAATATGAAACGGTAACAAAAATGCAGGCTGATGATGCAGAAGATAGAAACTTTGGGATTATACTGAACCACACTTATCTGTAGACACAGAAGAGGCTGTAAAGCCAGCTGAAGGATATAAAGCTGTTCTAAACCAAGACAAATGTATACTCCATGTGTTGTAAGCAGTTCAAGCTGCTTCCTGTGATGAAAAACATGGACTGTACGGTAGACATACTACAGCTAAGCACAATAGATCCCATGATACAGTTGTTTAAAGGAATATTAGAGTGATGAAAGAAGTGATGGAATTCTGCTCTTTAGGAGGCTCAGAGGCTGAACCAGAGAGAAAAGGTTTACGCGGGCAGACTGGTAAATTTTCCTGATCCTGAAAGTTTGTGACCTAGAAGACAGTTTTATGTGTGAAGAGCCCTGGCCTTTCAGGAAGCAATACAACTCCACGGGTCTATTACCCTGGGCCAAAGAAGAAGAGGATAGTCCTGCTTAGCACTTCTCACCCGCAGCCACCAAAGGAGGTCTGTATCGTTATCACCGTTTTATAGATGAGGAATCTAAGGAGCTCAGAAGGGCACATCTGGAGTCAGTAGCCATCCTGGAACCAAACCCCTTCATCACTTCATTTCAGTCAGTTCTCTTGTTTCTGCCTTGTTTTGTCCCCCACACAGCACAGCGAAGCGTCCAACTGTACAATTCAGATAATAGCAATACAGTAATAAAACCCAACCTTATTAAAATACTAATTGCAGCACTAAAATGTTTGCTACGAAATTATCACAGCTGCCAATATTCCATCATTAATGGAGAGAAGTCTGATTATCTTTGCAATAAAAGCAGAGAAATGCTAGTCTTTAAACTCGTTATCGTGGCAAAACAGAACGCTGTGATAATGCACCAGAACTTTGGTTTGCAGCTGGAAAATTCCCCAAAGTCTTGTGACTGTGCTCTAACTTTGCTAGAGATGATTACCTTCCTCACTCCCACAGCTCCCCACGTTCACTTTTGGGACACACAGTATATGTATTCCACAAAAGCAAACAGTAAATGTAGTGAAATAAATGAGAAATGGGGAGGGCAATTTACCACACGACCGAGAGCTGCACACTAGAAAGGCGAAGGTTTGCACAGCTCTTTTCAGATGATGCAGTCCATTTTTAGAGGCAAAACTGAAGATCTGCAAATGCTGGCACTAGTTCAGTTGAGGTCAAAGTGTCAAACTAATTTTTCAAGGTGTATCCTAAAGTTTATAGACATGAAATACAATTTGTGCAAAGATATGTTTTAATTGGCTTCTCAACCAAATGTGAGCTGAAAATTACTCCCATTTCGAGCAAGCTTGAAAAGAAATATCTAGTGTAGATAGACCAGTGCCTCTAAATCACTTGAATTTATCTTGAGTATAGAGTGGAAAATGAATCTTTACATAGCTTTCTACATTTGTTCCTGTGAAAAACAAATAGCATCCTTCAGTATATTTGCTTTGAAGTGAATCGGGGGTTTTTTGTTTGTTTGTTTGTTTCAGTTGCAAAGGTTCCTGTTTATTGGCAGTTTAGCTGCACTTGGGAAAAGTGTACAAGCAGTTTCGCTGACACCCCTACCCAGGAATGATCCTGCTTGCAGGTTACACCCTGTTCTCCTCTGCTGTTTTACAAATGAACGGCTGTTGCCATCTACTGTTGAAAAAACTCTGCTCAATAGCGCATTTACAGACTCTCAGAGCGCAGATGAGATGCAGAACACAAAGGCTTCACCCACGAAAGGGGAGCAGCTCACCATATTGAGATCTTTGAAATGCAACATTCAGCTGGACAGAGTGGCAGAAAAAAAAAGTATTTTCCATTCTCAAACCATTATCACCTTTAGGTCTGATATCAATCCAACCATTGACAACTGTTCTTTTTGTTCAGATGTGAGGGTTTGCCAGGCTCCCCCAGCGACTGAAGCTAGAGTTGAATACATGCTCATTAAAAGACTCACTAAAAAGCCTTAACTGCACGTTACCACTAGGCACAAGTTACAACCATGCCTCCACAAACTGAAGATTGCAAATGCAGAAGGTAAAGCCACCTCCTAGTTTTCTACACAAAGCAGTCTAGGACTCCTACTTAAAGATAGACCTCATCTAACCCATCAAGCTGGTCAAAGTCACCGAGCACAGTATCAAGAGCCAGAGCTCTCCTCTCAGGCTCTGGTGTCAGAGCTTTAGCACTGCCTGGGGTTGGTTTCTCCAAGCTTTTTTTGGATAAAACAACTCCCCGGCTCAGGTGTGTTAAGCCGAACAGAGAACAGGGCAAAGAAAGGCACAGGAAGTTATTGTAAACTTAAACCATCTTTAGTCCATGTTTTTAGCATTTACAAAGATTTGACTGCATGACTTCACTTTACCATTAAGTCACCCATGTGACAATGATTGAGATGTGTGCTTCTTCAATTCCCCCTGCTGATAAACACCCTTAGATACCACATCCAACCACAAATTGAAAGTCCCCCTTGTTGAGGCAATCTACAAACAGCATTGGGGCAGGGTTCTATTAATGTTTGCCAGACCTGTCGGAGGTTAAACAGCCTTTGAATTAAACCATTCTTTACTCTTTGATACTTATTATTTCTCCTCAAGACACTTTTGTTGTCTCATAAGCAAGGTCAACTTGAACTGCTTTGTTAGACTCAGTATCATAGTTCAACACTACCTCTGCTTGCAGTGTTCTCACACAGCCTGCATGTGCTGCCACCTCTGCAAACAACTGCTGGAAATACCAAGCAGAGTTTTCAGTAAGGGGAAACATTCATTTTTTTTCTGCTGATCATTTCAAGTAGGCAGCAAAGTGTACCAAAGTTTACATATAAAGTCATACCAACATGTGAACCTAGGCTAATGTACTTGCCTGTCCATCTTTGTATGTAAACCTCTGGAAGTAAATCTCCCGTTTTGGCTTGTTGTGCATTGGCACATCACATACAACACAATCACATCTGGCTTGAAACTAATGCAAGAAAGCTAAAATGTCAAGTGGAAACAGATTAATGAAACCACTGCAAGATAAAACACTGCTGCTTTCTTACACAGCAAGTTCTTCAGCATGCAGAAAAAGTGTTCCTGTTGAGTCTGAGAGGGGTAACAGTGTTGAAAGGTAGAGCCAGGAGTGAAGCACAGCTCAAGACCCCTGCATGCCACACACTGCCACAGCTGGAATAAACCACAGCCACCTCATACTTAGAAAAGAGTACTTGAAAATGTGGTCACAGGGAGGTACACTCATACTCCCCAGGGACCCCAAATCTGGCAGTTCTTGAAACATCCTCAGAAGACAGCAATATTACACCTCCTGCTATCCTGTCAGTTCTATGGGATCTCATCCACATTATGCTGAGTTTTTGTCTTGGTTCTCCACAGGAAGGGTGCAAATCCCCTTGGGGACAGAAAACTCAAGGGTGTTCAGAAACAGCATACTTGCAAAATGACCATGCAAAAGTAGGGCAACCTCACGCACATTAGTAGAGCGCAGGGGAGTCATTCCATACTGCTAAGGCGATGGACGGTGTTTTATCTTCTTTGGCCAAAGCACTTCTCACATACCTAACATGATATGACAAAT
The DNA here is from genome assembly GCA_033816785.1 of Picus viridis. Taxonomy (NCBI): domain Eukaryota; kingdom Metazoa; phylum Chordata; class Aves; order Piciformes; family Picidae; genus Picus; species Picus viridis. The sequence continues at coordinate 3,905,459 of CM066589.1, forward strand.
GTTGTAGGACTGAAGTCAGTGAAAACCTTCACCCTAAGCAGAGGCAAGCAAGATATCCTTCACATTTCATCACCTAAACCTTTGTTACACGACCCCCCTTATGACCTGGTGTTAATTTCTGACATCCAGCACTTGAGAGCACATCACTCAGGATGCATGATCCCAGCTCCCAAACCATCTGAATGCCAGTCTGGAGTAGGAACCTCGGTAATGTGCTTTCATAATTTTATTGAGCACAAGTGCTCCTCTTCTCGCAAACATCACCTTACTCTGTACCACTCTGCATCACAGCCAGCATTGATGATAAAACTCCTCAGCGCACCAGCTTCAAATGAACCATCAGATTTTTAAAGCCAAACAAACCTGGCGATACTAACAATGGCTCCACAGGGAAGAAAATCCACTTTATGCCTTGTGATTCAAACATGGCACAGAGGAGGACCTGCTTCCATGAGTTGCTGACACTCACAGGTAACTGCTACTCACCAACAGCTGAGTTCTTAGAGAAGAACCATCACATATGGTGTATCTTTGACACATCAAGGTGGCTGCCACTTAGAAATTGTTTTAAATTCTTCAGGGATGAAATTGCAGGGAGCTTCCTTAGAGATTCCTAAAGCAGCACCTTCTTTTGACTTGCACCAGGGTGAGGAAGGTGGCTGCAGGCTGCTCAGAACCAGTAGCAAGCTGGAGCAACAGCTACACTTGTTTTGAAGTCTCCACAATACTGTAGCTTACCAAGTTTTCCTTGCTAGCCGAAATAAACAGAATCGAAAGCAGATCAAGTTGTCAGTTTCTGAATGTCCCTTCTCTGACACATGGATATGCAGAACACTTTTCCTGCATTCAGAAAATTGGCAGTTTAAGCTTATTGCCTCTTCCAGAAGTGACAATGGGGAAAGGGGGGGGATTGTAAATGCCACAAACCCCAACATGTTTAGGGAAAAAAAAAGTCTTTTTTTTTTTTTTCATTTGGAAAAAAAAATGTACTAAGCACATATCTTGGCTTCACAAAGCTTAGTTGCAAGTCTAAAATGAAGTCTTTGATGCTAAGTGAAAGCTGTTGCTCAGAAACAAGATAAAACAAGGAAAACACACAAGTTTGTTTGAAACAACAAAGAATCTTTCCATTGGCAGTCAGCTGTGTTTTAGCTAGATGGGGTTTACCGAGCAACTTTCAGATTCTACTACCAGAAACGACCTTTACATCTTCAAGTGTGTGATGTTGGACTCTCCTCTTTTCGCTTATTCTGGCAACAGAACGTTTTCTTCAAGAAGAATTAAATAAAGTACCCAAGTTCACCCCCATCCTCTGTGCAAAGAAAATAAAAAGGCCACAAGATGGCACTGGTCAAACATTCAGGAAATTGCTGCAGGGCTGGTAGAACGTGAACATTGAATCATGCCCAAGCCCAAGTTTCTAGGGCCATGCCTGTTCCCTTGCTGAGGGGAGACCTGTGGTGGGGCAGCGGTGCTTGCTTTGGCTTCGGTCACAGGGCATGAACTTCCACTTCCAGTGCATTAACCTCCACTTCCAGTGCATTTTCTGACCGGTTGACAGTGGCTAGAGAAGCACAGAAAAGGCCTGGCCTATGGCAAGAACCACCAGCTGAGATAGCCAGTCTGCTTCCATGCTGGGGAGAGACACGCTATGGACTCTCTGCATTATTCCTTCAGGAAGACAGTGCTGTAGATTGCCATACAACAGGCAGGCTGGCAAGGGCAAAGTCTCCATGTAGAGGGGAATGGCTGGGGACAAGCCCTGGCACTTTCCCCCTTCACAATCCATTCCTCCACACCTCAGCCAAATATTTATCTCCAGTTCCCAGTACGCAGAGGCTCGCATGGTTTCAGAAAACCGTCTCCCTTCTGCTAAGCTGCGGGAACACTCAACCTTTCTCAAATTCCGTGCGCAAAGCTCAACCTTTGTAAGTTTCCATCCCCGCAGGGCGCTCCCAGATAAGAGCATGCGGCGCGGTGAGCCCAGCCCGGTGGGCGCCCGGCCTCCGGCAGGGAGCGAGACGCTGGGGCCCCGCTCCCCCACCGCACCGAGCCGAGTTCCTCCCTTCTCGGCGGGCCCCGCGGCTGGACCCCCGACCGCCGCCCGCCCCAGGGAGCTCGAGCCGCCTCACGGCGGCCCTAACGGACGGGCGCGAGGGGGAGTGGGGATGTCGCGAGCCCCCACCAGCTGAAAGCGTGTCGGAGCGAGCCCGGGTGCACGCGCCCCACGGGAAGGGAGCGCGGCGGTTGGAGCAGGGGCGCCGTCCTTTTGCTCTGCTGGAGTCTCCCGTTGCAGGGAACGAGCCCACTCGCTCCCGACCGCCACTAAGGCTGACAGAGACGAACTCTTCGCGGCGGCATTAGCGAGAGCCGGCCGACCGCGGCCTCAGGGATGTGCGGCGGGAACCTCTGCGGCCAGCCCCCGGCTGCAGTGGGGGCTACACGGGGACCCCATGGCGGGGGTGAGGAGAACCCCTCGCTGACCTTTTTTTATTTTTTATTTTTCCCCCCTCCCCCGAGCTACTCCCATCATCCGCTGAAAGTCAGCGAACAAAACAGCGGACTGTAGCGGGGAGTGCACCCTGGGCCATTAGGGTTAGTTACCCGAGAGCCTCCCCACCTGCCACCCCACGCGGCGACACCCCCCGGCCGAGCTTTTAAAGCATCGCCAGCCACGAGCACTGCGCCTCTCATTGGTCGGAAGGGCACTCTTCTGCGCCACCATTTGCTGTGGCTGGGCGAAGGGGCGGGGGAAGACAAAGAGTGGCGGGAGTTTGGAATGCTGCGGCTATTCAGCTGTCGGACGCACCATGTGCTCCCGGGCGCGCGCCTGGCCGGGGACTCCGGCTGTGCCGGGACGTGATGCCTGAGCCTGGGTCCAGAACCTGGGATCCATGATCCAGAGTCAGGTCTAGTGTATGGAGCCGGGATATGAGTGCTGATGCATGCGGTTTAGGGACGGGTCTTGGGGCCTGGGGTCTGAACTTAGGGCCTGGGCCCGTGTTTATGCCCTGCTCAGCTCAGTCTAGGACTTCTGCGTGAAGAGCTAGGCCCAGAAACTACCCTCGATCCCTCAAATAGGGGTTGTACCGGCCCCCTGTGCTCTGCTAGAAGAGAGCATTTATCTCTTCCATGATTTTTCTGTGCAAGGCAGTACCTGCTTCCTGGAGCGCTCACCTCGGGCAGGGCTCTCACCCCAGCTGCATCATATTCCTCAAAACAGTTTTTGTGTGTTTGCTTTTAGACCTTGAGTTTTCAACGGAAAACAAGGTGTTTCAAGGCAGCATGCTTTGGCTGATGCAATGGAGTACGAAGAAACAATGTAGACCTGTTGATCTTTCTTAGTTGTACATACACTGCACAGTGTTACCGTGGTAAAAAAAAAATCTTTAATAACATACATGACACTTCTTCAGAAAGAAGTGTTTGTGGACTAAGGAGGAAGTAACTGCAAGGCTATGATTTTTGTTGGGGTTTACAAAAGGCATGCTACATACACAGGCTTCCCCCTAGACACTAGCTTCCAGGTAGCTGTAACATCAAATTCTTTTCTATTAAGTGAAATCTCTTATAAAATTGCATGTATTTTAGAAGCATTCTCTGTGGTCCGTGTTAGGTTCAGCCTCCGTGTACTCTGTAATGGTAATCTGCATTCAGGGAAGCCAGTTCAAACTGAAAACTTCCTCTTAGGAGGAGTACTACCTTTGACCTTAACAGCAGCAGGGACCATACAGACTATCTCTTTGTTTAAGCATTCAGCTTAATTCCAGGAAAGAGGCTAAAACCACCAGAAAGAACTGGAGTGGAAGTAAGTCCTTACCCCAACATCACCACAGTGATTTGTCCAGGACTGGAGTAGAGCCTGTCAATATGATGATTCCATGCTTATGTCAGGAGGGTGAAAGAGAGTTTCAAGGCAATAAAACCTTTGATTCTGAACTACAATTTCACCAGGGAGGCGGTAAGCCTTTTGCACTACATTAGGATTCTTGTTCGTCTCTTCCTCAAAGCTCAAGCACATTAAACAATTTCAACTGTATGCCTTGTAGAAGCAGCACCTCAGCTGTGGTGACTTGTGAAGTGGTGCTTGCTTTCCCAATTTCTGTGAGGTGCTCATATCACAGCTATCCAGGTAAAGCTGGAGAATATCACTGGGCAAGTAGTAGCCTTCAAAGATTGGTACACTGCAAAAGATTGTGTGACACCATAATGAGATTCTGTCACACAGAGCTGGGACACCAGGTGCTCAGGGAAGACCTGTCATTTTCCCTCAGTTAAGTAGTGGGTTAAGTGTTATTAACCAGAATTGATGTCTGCTTACTACTGTTCAGGTCATTGCCACTGACATTCTTCCCCACAGCCTCCTGATCTTCCCAAGACATGGGTATCTAGAGAAATCAAACAAAATATACTGGCACTGGACAAGGACTCTTCAGTTTCTAGTGTCCTAAGTGTCCATGGCAACACCAGAAATCTCCCTTTGGTCAAGGCAGTCTGTTTGGTGATGTCCCAGGTAAAGGACATTAGGAAAAAAGCATTTTGTGTACATTTAAAGTATGTGTGTTGTTTTGAAAGGACCCTGGAAAGATATCTAGCCCTTCCACAAGCAACATCAGCAGTTGTGAATGCTGAGACCATTCAGCTCCTCAGACAAGGTCATGGCATCTTACCTGAACAGGACCCTCCTGTGTCAACTATGGTTGTCAAGCTGTGACTGAAAATATTATGGTATCCATTATAAAATATGTTAATTAGTTTGTATTTTATGCTTTATTCATTTGCACAACAGATCTTGTGATCTTGGTGTGCCACTAAACACAAGTGCAATTCCCACATGGGTTTTTCCACATGGACCTGAGAGATGTTACAAGCATGAAAGGCAGTGGTAAGGCTGTTTGTTGTTCCCAATTGCTCTTTTGTGGCTCCTCTGACACATATGTCCTTGCAGCTATTAGAAACCTCTGCATGATGACAGCAGTAGCATCACTGACAAACTCAACAGAACATTGTTACTGCTTGCTTCCACCTTGCTTGTTTCCCCTCTCCTTTCCCTGTCACTGCTTCCTTCTGGAGCCTTTCCTGTTTCATTCCTCTTAGCTTTTCCTTCTCTCCCTCCCACTGGCTAGGACTTGACTTGTGTTTCTCTTTGCAAAGGATGGCAGAGCTAAGATCTTTGCTAACACTCCTTCCAAGGCATTTCAGTGCTTGGTGTAATAGAAAATCCAAGAGGATGGGTCGCTTCACCATCTTCCAAACTCCAGCTGCAGCAAGGGGTCTGCAAAGGAGATGCTGCCCCATGTAACAGTGTGCTGTGGGTTCAGCTCCTAGTTTGCCTGCATGCTCTGCTTTACAATGTCCTGCCCTGCAAGGCTTGCAGTGCCAAGCAACTCCCTTCGTGCCCCGTGGCTGCGGCTGTCTCACTCTCGTTTCTGTTAAACATGGACTGAACCTGCCTTGCTTTGTTCCTGCAGGAACTGCAGTGCTTTGCTTCTCTCCTTGGCAGCCTCATTCACCCTGCTCATCACACCTGCGTTCACTGGCACCAGCAGGCATTGATCAGTCATACTCTGTTCCGCTCATTTTCCTGGGCTTCGCAGCTCTTTTTGTCAGTGTCTTTCTCCGTGTATGTGCTTCATTAATGGCCTTCCAGCCTTTGTATCTGCGGCGGGAGGTAGGCTGGTCTAAGTGACACTGTTTCAGAATGACGCTTTGGTGTGAAATACTAACCAAGGGTATGGTTCTTTATTTACAGATGTGTTGAAAATCAACTAAAGCATTTTAGGAAAGATACCATCTTAAAGTTTGTCGTTCACATTAATGTCATTACTCGTAGTATGTTTGGAGAAGGGGCAGGAGATGACACCTTGGAGCACCCCGCAGCTTGTGGGGGAACCTGCTGGCTCTGCAGCAGGGAGAGGAGGCCATTGGAGGAGGCCGGCTGCGGGGAGTTTTGGGGGTGTTTGGGGAGCTGTCAGCACGTGTTTCCATGGACATGCAGATCCTGGGTGAACGTGGGTAGGGAACAGGACTCGGATGAGAAGGTCGCAGGACAGGAAGGTATCAGTAGCGATAGAAGAAAAACGTTTCCAAGCGGCGTTTCCGTAGTGTAGTGGTTATCACGTTCGCCTAACACGCGAAAGGTCCCCGGTTCGAAACCGGGCGGAAACAGCAGCAGAATGTTTTGTATTTTTCCTTCACCCAGGCCTGAAAAATAACCCGACCCAATGTCTTTTGGGCTGGGAGCAAGACGCAGCGCAACGATCTTAATTACTTTTCCTTGACTTCTCCCTAACTGTGCGCACGGACAGCGCGAGACTCCTCCACGCTGCTGCACTATCAGTCATAAGTGCATTAAACTTTATTTACAGATCCAAGGCGCAGGGCAAGGATCTACTCCCAGCCGCTTGTCCGTGGCTTTACGATCCTCGGGCCGGTGTAACGGCCCCACAGGCCCCGCGCCCGGCGGCTACGCGCCCTGGCATGCACAGCGCATCGCCGCACTAACGGCTGGCTCCGCCACGGCGCGCTGCATCGTGGAAGTTGTAGTCCGTGCCTCCCCGACACTCCCAGGAAGCTCTTCGCAGCCCAGGCCTGCCCGTTCCCTGCCTCACGAGGCAGGTCGTGGCTTTCGTTCCCCGCCCCCGTTTTTCGCCTTTGCCGTCGGTGCCGCCGCCACTCCTCAGCTACGAGGCGACCCCGGAGCAGGACAGCGGAAGTGCTATCCCGGAAGCGGCTTGCGATACGTCATCAGAACATGGCGGCCTGAGGCAAAGGCGCTTCTTCCTTTCCCCTCCGCAGGTGCGTGGGGCGCCGCCGCCGCTGTCCTGCCAGCCGCGGGGCGGCCTTGCCGCCGTCGCAGCGGCTTTCGGGGTGGGAAGCGTTGGGACCACGGTTGGCTGGGGGCATGGGGGTGGCAGCGCCAGGTCTGGACGTGAGCAGTGGCTCGAGAGGGCGCTGCGGGCTCCGACCCGTCCAGCGGCGAGGCCGGGCCGGGGCGGGCCGCGGCCCCTGCGGCTCGCAGGCACCCTGTTTGCTGCATTGGCGTCGAGGCAGTCCTTCCCTCTGGGTTCTGGTGTCCTCTCAGGTCGACTCTGCACCCGGGGTCTGCCCGTGTCCTTCCCCTGCGGCCGGAAGCAGGGCCTTGCCCGGAGGAGCAGCTGTCTCTGCCGCCTAAGTGCAGTTCGGTCCGAGCCCCGGGTCCCTCGCTGCTGAAAAAGTGCTCCACGGAGACCAGTTTTGACATGACAGCTCATAAGCTTAGACAAGCTAATCCTCTAAACTGCGTGGGGAGTTATGCACGTCTCTGCCCTCTGTCCCTCGTTCTGCCTCTAAAATTAGCAGCTCCCCAAGTAAGAAGGATCCACCCATTTCACTATGCTCGTACAAAAGTGCTGCTAACCCACCAGTCCTGCAGTGATCATGCATGGATTTGGACACTGGCTCTTTTGTAACCATTAACTTAAGCTTTTAAAGGGGAAAGAAAGTTAAATCTTACATGTAAATATTTTTTTCACCCCAAATTTCCCAGATCAGAACAAAGAGGCTGCAGCTGGTTATCAAAATGCAGTATTCCCATCACTGTGAGCACCTTCTAGAGAGACTGAACAAGCAGCGAGAAGCTGGCTTCCTGTGTGACTGCACGGTGGTGATCGGGGAATGCCAGTTCAAGGCGCACAGGAACGTGCTGGCCTCCTTCAGCGAGTACTTTGGTGCATTTTACAGAGATGCATCTGACAACAATGTCGTGTTGGACCAGACTCAAGTGAAAGCTGATGGATTCCAAAAACTCCTGGAGTTTATTTATACAGGAAACTTAAACCTTGACAGGTAACGCATGCTACTGAAAGGGGGAAGAGAACAGGGAAATAAACTTTCTGTTAAGGCAGTGCTGGATCTTTTTGTGTTCGGTGATTAGCTGTGGAGGAACAAACTGTGGCTGTGGTACGTGTTGACAGATTGAAGATCATCTGTTTATGTGCTTTAAAATGTCACATGAGACGTGAGTGCCAAAACAATGGTCTGTTGTCTGCTACTTCAGTGATTGATAGTTTCAGTCTCCCAGTCTTTCTGTCTGGATTGGAAGGGATTAAACATTGTGCATGGCTACCAGGAGAGGGAAGGACAGGTGTATTCTTTCTGAAGTTGGATTGTAAGAGTCTGCTTTTGCAGGGAACACACAGAAACTTTGTGGTAAAGACTGAACCCTGAGGATAGATGAGGATGAGCACAATTTTTAACAGTCAGGTTTGTTAGAATTTGCAAAATCTGTTGCTGTAAGTCTTGTATTACAGTGCTCAAAAGGACTCACAGAAAAAGTGTTTCTCCCCCTTGCTGCATTGGGTTTGTGCCTGCTGTGTTGCTTCATACACAGTGAGGATCCTTTGCAGTGGTTTTCTCTGTGAAAGAAAGTGGTTATTCTTTCTGAGGGATGTGTGACTACTTAGAAGCGTGTAGGCCAGGATTTTTACTCCTTGTGTCAAAGACCAGTTTCAAACCCTTTGTTTCTGCTGGAGCCTGAAAGCTCACACTCTTATGATTTCAGCCCAAATATGCAGGTTGGGGAGGTTTTTAGATTAGCTACAAGTACCCACAGTACCAGAGCAGTGTAACAGCTGTGCAGTGTAGGTAGTGACTGGTGCTTGACAAACAGAGCAGAAGTGTGCTGTCCTTCATGGGTCTGTGACCAGAGAGAGATTGTTTGTTTGTGGATTCCTTCAGAGCAGTTGAGATCTCAGAGGGAAGAGGAAGGTGAAAATACCATTTTCACCCAGGGAGAACTGTTTGACTAAAGATGATACCTGCATGTGCACACATCATCTTGTACTGCATCGCTTTAGGTGACTGCTGCAGCTGTCTAGTGTCTTCTGTGGTGGTGGTGCACAGCAGACACCAGGAGGGTGTACTTTGGACTTGGCTAATCCAGTTCTGTTCATGGACAGAGTAATTGTTGCTAGTTACTTATTGTTAAAGTACTTTTACTGTGCACTAGATGGTTAGAGTGATGCTGTTTGCTGTTACTCTTTCTTTACAGTGCCATAACTCCATAAATGCATTGATGGTACATGTTGCCAACTTTTCCAGTGCAGTTCTTTTCTAAACCAACAAAGCTTGTGTTGCAGGAACTGAAAAAATCAAGTGTAGGGGTTGAATTGAGGACTTCCCTGGTGTTAAAGTTGTCTGTACTCACCTGATACAGAATTTGCAAATCATTTTATAAAGCAAGATCAATACCTGTCTCACAGGACTGTTGAGGTGAATGTGCTGCTTGCAAGTTGGCAGAAGGTTTAGAGAATGGTGGTTTATGCATTTTGTTCTTGTGTTTTGTCCCTTTGTGCTATGATTTCAGAGCTTTTTTGGCCCAACAGCGTCATGTGTGGCCTCACCACTGTACAATCAGAAGTGTATAATCAAAAAAAAGCATGTGAGTGAAAAAAAGTTCTCAGTCCTGTGGATCTGCAGATTACACTTGGGCATGGGCCATGGCTTCGTGAGGCTTTGTCAGTCACGCTGAATGCCTTGCAGCACTGAGAAATTAGATCTCCTTGTATGTGTTCTCAAAGTTACGTATTCTGACAGTGTGTTGTGCAGCTCTGCAGTTGCTACTTGGTACCTGGTTATAGAACAGATGTTTTCTTTGTCCAGAATATCATCACCCAGGTCTTGTTCTCTTGCAGCTGGAATGTAAAAGAAATCCACCAGGCTGCCGACTATCTCAAAGTAGAAGAAGTGGTCACAAAATGCAAAATCAAGATGGAAGACTTTGCTTTTATTGCTAATCCCTCTTCCATGGAGACATCCAGCATCACTGGGAACGTTGAACTGAACCAGCAGACTTGCCTTCTGACTCTCCGAGACTACAACAGCCAGGAGAAAGCAGACACTGCTGCTGCAGAGTTGGTTCAACCACAGGCAAAGAGAGCAGCTCTGGAAAAGAAATCTCCTCAGCCAAAGAAGCGAAAGAAGAACTTCAGCTCCCCTAAAAGCCTACAGAACAAATCTGTGCAGTATCAGAATGACGTGACCGAGAACACGTCCATTGAAATGTTTCTGGATGCAAACAAGCTGGCCACCCAGATCACGGAGCAGGCTGCCCAGGGCAGTGACAACTCTGAGCTACAGCTGGCTTCTGTGGTGGAAAGCGAAACGCTGGCAGCGCAGGATATCCTGGTCCAGACCATTGCAGCGAAACAGAAGCGGGGCAAGCCCCAGCAGAGCTGTGCTCTGAAGGAGCACTGCATGTCTAACATAGCCAGTGAAAAGAACGCTTACCAGCTGGAGAGCTCGGCAGAAGAACTGGACCAGAAGTACTCCAAAGCTAAGCCAGTGTGCAACACCTGTGGAAAGGTCTTCTCAGAAGCGAGTAGCCTCCGTCGACACATGAGAATACACAAAGGAGTGAAACCCTACGTGTGTCAGCTTTGTGGGAAAGCCTTCACCCAGTGCAATCAGTTGAAAACACATGTAAGGACTCACACAGGTAAGCTGCTGGCCTTGTCTTCATGGGCTGTGAAGACCTGGAGTCACAGCCTCTGAATACAGGACTGAAAAGACCTGAAATGTTGTGTGCTGCTGGTACACACAGAGCTAGTACCTGTATCCTGGTAGCATTAAATATGTCAGCTTTTTTCAGTTCAGCATCATACTTTCTACTTTCAGTAGCTAGAGAGGACTTCACTAGTGTGAACATCTTGGTTTTTGGAAAGACTCAGAAAAGCTGCTCTGGGGTGACAAAAGCTATTGCCAGTAGAGGATGAAAAATTCATTGTACTTGATACTAGAATTTCTGTTACTTTTTAAAAATTTCAAGTCCTAATTTCCCAATCCCCCAAAAGCTGGGGAAAAAAATGTGATCTTGTGACAAGTAGGTGACTTCTCCTTTAGGGTATTCCAAAAAGGTGGGGAGGTGGCTGGATTCCTACAGCCTTTGGGATTTTACCTAGTAAAATGTGCAGCTGAAATGTGTGATGGTGGTGTGATCTCCACAATCAATATCATTACCAGAAGTTTGTATTGTATCAAGAGCTACTAGACAGAGCATCAAAAAGAAAACAGCTTTGAATACTTAAATGTTAAGACAATCTTTGACTTACAAAGATGATGAAGAGCAAATTGCTGGAGCCTGGAAAGGTGTAGGGGAGAAGCACTGTGCTTGTCTTTCTGTGTGTTCTTCCCTAGAGATGACAGGCAGTGCTGGGTTAGTTCTTTCCTCATCAGATCTGGTGTAGCTGCTGTTCTGCTCTTGCCTTTGGTGCTGTGCTGAGCTCAGCAAGCAGCAGAGGGACCTGGCTTACCTAGTTTTCTTCCTTTGGTAGCTGGCATTCAGAATTCTGAAGTAACAGTGAATCAGACAAAAAAAGTTTACTTTTGCTCTTTTTCCTCTTTGGAAAACTCAGCAGGGGCCAGCAGTAGAGCTCTTTCCAGGAAGCTGTAAAGATGTAGAGAGGTGAACTGGGAGGTGTTTGAGGTACAGCTGCAGAACACCTTGCTCCTGTTGTAACCCTGGGGAGAATTTCAGATACAGTCACCTGCTGACTAACCAAAGGTCCTGTGTGATGAGACTAGTGACCACTAAGAACACAAACAGTCAGAGGAGTACATGTAGCATTCTACAGGTAGTGAGCACCAGACTGTAGGCTGAAGACTTGTTTCTACTTGACAGGCAAGAAGCAGACGATTGGTGGTTGTTTATCTTGAATATTTCAAATCATGATGAGGCATAATCCCCAGAAAGCCTGAAAATGTGGTAGTAACATTCATAAACTCATGAGGAAATGGTGCTATTAAAAATACTAATAACCCTTTTGCCCCCATAAAAAATAGTCTGTTTTCTGCTGTACTCCTGGCATATTCCACTTCAGTGGACTGATTACAGCATGTTCCAAGATGTTATCTGTAAGAAGCATTAGGACAGACACCTGAGCTGTGGTCAGGAGATGACTGGGAAGCTTCCTTACATAAGTGCAGAGAGCACAAAGGTTCTGTTTTCCTCTAGGGGAGAAGCCATACAAATGTGAACTCTGTGACAAAGGCTTTGCTCAGAAGTGCCAGTTGGTGTTCCACAGTCGGATGCACCATGGAGAGGAGAAACCATACAAGTGTGATGTCTGCAACCTGCAGTTTGCAACGTCAAGCAATCTGAAGATCCATGCCAGGTAGGCTGAAGTGAGATCCTGCAAATGCTTATCTGTGTGCTTAACTACATGGAATCATTTACTGCAGTGTGAGCAAGAGTCACACATGCACAGAATGTGGCCTTTTTTACTTCATTTTTTGTGGGTCTTCCCCCATGCTGCACAACAGGATAAGTACATCTGTGCACTTGCACACTATGGAAGTGATTTGTGATGTATGAATGTTATGGCTGAGGCACTGATGTCCTTATGGCAGTGCTGTGGAGGGGTTGGGTTTTGTTTTGAACTGCTTGTAGCACCAAAGAGGAGAGTCTTGATGCAGGTAAGAGTTCTCGCTGTTCGCAATCTCTCTTGCATTTATTTTGGCAGAAGCAGGAATTATGTTCCCTTGTTGGGAGTCATCATTTTCTCTTTCAGCACCCTGCAATGCAGAACATGCTGAGTTCTCATGGTGCATGTGCAGGGCCTGTCATTCGGTTCAATTGCCGTGGGAATCACAGATGTGCCAATTCCCAGGGGAAGTTTCACCCTGTGATAAACTGTTAACTCGGAGCCAAACTCACAGACCATCAGCACAAGGAACTTGGGGATAAAGTACTCATTGAGGAAAATTCCTTAAGCGTGGGTGCTGCTTCCCTTCCTGCCAGGAGGTGCCTCATTGATGCCTGTGTTGGTTGGCAGGAAGCACAGCGGGGAGAAGCCCTACGTGTGTGACCGGTGCGGGCAGCGCTTCGCCCAGGCCAGCACGCTCACCTACCACGTGCGCCGCCACACCGGGGAGAAGCCCTACGTCTGTGACAGCTGTGGAAAAGCCTTTGCTGTCTCCAGCTCTCTCATCACCCATTCCCGAAAACATACAGGTGAGGGGGGACAGAGCCCCGCAGTGCCAGAGCAGGCCTGGCACGGGAGGACTTGTTCTGCAGAGGGCTGGAGATGGGTGATGGCCCAAAAACTCTAGAGGTGGAGTTGTCGACCAGCTCCTTTCTTGTCTCCAGTTCAGGCAGCTCTTTCTCCTATTGGACTTTACCTCTGTTTCCCTTTGATTTGTTCTTTATGTGTTTTTTTGGTTTATACACTGAAATAGCAAACTCCTTGTGTTTCCTTTAGGAGAGAAGCCATATATCTGTGGCATTTGTGAGAAGAGTTTTATTTCCTCTGGAGAGCTCAATAAACATTTTCGGTCCCATACAGGTCAGTTTCCAGACAGGCTGCTTCCTGCACTATAAATAATGCTCTACCTTTAGCCTTTTGCCTTTAAAACACACTGTGTTGTGCTTGAAAGTACCAGAGTTTCTTAATGTATGCATTTCTGTGTGAATGTAATTTGAAGGAAATATCTGTTAATTTATTTGTAATTGCCTTGTAATCGACAGTGTAGATGTTGATGCATGGCTTTACTTCTAATGTTTAGGGGTTTTGCTTTGTTTTCATCTGTTATTCTGGAAACAACTTTCTCCTGAACACAGACAACAGAGTAACAAAGTTGTCCTTGAAAATCCAGCATTGGAATCCATTCCCCACATATCTAACTGTGGTTTTGGTCTATTTCAAGATTGCTCTAATGTGCTAAACCAATTTTTTTCAGGTGAAAGACCATTTATCTGTGAAATGTGTGGAAATTCTTACACAGATATAAAAAACCTTAAGAAGCACAAAACAAAAGTTCACACAGGTGAGTTCCTGGTGCAAAGTGAAAAAAAAAAAAACAAAACTATCAATATTTTGTCAATAGGGTTTTGTGTCCAGTTCTGGGCTCATCATTTTAAGAAGGACACTGAGATACTTGAACCTGTCCAGAGAAGGGCAACAAAGCTGGGGAGGGGTCTGGAGCATAAGTCCTATGAGGAGAGGCTGAGGGAGCTGGGGTTGTTTAGCCTGGAGAAGAGGAGGCTCAGGGGAGACCTTATTGCTCTCTACAACTACCTGAAAGGAGGTTGTAGCCAGGTGGGGGTTGGTCTCTTCTCTCAGGCAATCAGCACCAGAACAAGAGGACACAGTCTCAAGGTGTGCCAGGGGAAGTTTAGGCTCAAGGTGAGGAGAAAGTTCTTCACAGAATAATTGGCCATTGGACTGTGCTGCCCAGGGAGGTGGTGGAGTCACCATCCCTGGAGGTGTTCAAAAAAGGATTGGATGAGGCACTTGGAGCCATGGTTTAGTTGTCAGGTGGTGTTAGGTGATAGGTTGGACTTGATGATCTCTGAGGTCTTTTCCAACCTGGCTGATTCTGTGATTCTGTTTGTTTGTTGGGGTTTGGTTTTGGTTTGGTTTTTGGTTGGTTGGGTTGGTTTTTTTTTTTTGGCTCATCCAGGCCTAAAAATTAAAAAAAATAATGTGTTTTTGGATAGTTAGTATCATGAGAGCCAAAAGCATCCACTTCAGAGCTACCCAACCTTTTAAAATCATGAAGTAGATGTTTTAAAGACAAGTTTCCAAGCATTTCCATCGCTATAGCAAACAGTTGTTGAGCAACATAGAGGTAGATTGCTGCTGACAGGAATTACTGTAAGTGAATATTTACTTCTTGTCCTAGAAGGCATAGTCTGAATCTGACTGTGTCAGAGGAATTTAGTAACTGAGGTGAACAAGGCATACTGGATACCAAAATTACTTGACATCTGGAAGGCACAAATATTTTTGACAGTGAAAGATGTTTTTTTTTAATCTGTGCAGTCAATGTTAATCCAAGTCTGAGCTGGATTAGGAAACACACAAGATCAGACAGCTGGCAAAAGGTTCCCAGCTGTGATAACTGCTCTATAAAGACTTTACAAACACTATCAATTCCTACTCTAGATACCAGGTTTTGATGAGGAAGAAATGTGACATCCATTACTTACCTATGGCATGAAGGACAGAGGTGTTCAGCCTCTTCCACACTGGCTCCATATGCCTTGTTATCTGTCCATTTCTCAAGTCTGTTAACCGTAATTCCCTTGCCTCTGTCTATGTAGGTCTGGGTTGGGAGGGAGAGGGTATGAAGATGGGAGTCACAAGCAGAGGCATCTTTGAATGTCAGAAGTTTGAGAAGCCCTATTTAGGAAGGCCATAGTGCAGCAGGAAGGCAGTGGAAGCAAGGGTGAGGTGAGAGCAGCAGCAAAAAGGCTGGCCAGAGCCTGGGGCGGAGAGCTGCTAAGGAAGGGCAGCTCTGAAGAAAGAAGGCAGATGGGAATGCTTCAGCACCAAAACAATAGGCTTTGGAGGACACTGATAGAGGAAGGGTCAGATACTCAATATTGCTTCATGAAAAAGCTGTCCAGGAGCAGTGGCAAGCTGTATTCCAGCAGGAGGGCAGCAAGGACTCTGTTGACAGTGACTTCAGTTGGAAATGGAAAATCATTTCTCAAGTGACTGGAGAGAAACTGTGTCAGTTCCTGCTGGAATGGAGTTAACAAATGTTTTCTTCTGGATCAATGATGTATTGTGCTTTGCTGTCTTAGTTACTAAGAGAATGTTTAGATGTGGCTGTGGTATTTGGATTTTCTTGGGTGGAAAATCTCAAGGAAACCTCCATAATTAAATGTTTCCCAAAGCTCCTTTGTTTACTCAGATGTTAAGGTTTTGTTATCTTCCATACCCTGCCAAGTGGAGATCAAGTCAGAATGCATCGTGTGTCTTAGTTGTGGTGCTGCAGGCAGCAGAGGATGTGATTGCAGTGCTTGCACCATGTTCACAGCTCCTAGCACACTGAAGCCACAGAAAGCCCAGCTGCCCTGGCAGCCTTTGACACACCGTTTGTCTTGACAGTCCCTTTAAAAGGAATTTGCAGAATTTTCACAGGAGCTTTTGATCATTTCTTTCTTTCTTTCTTTTTTTTTCCACTCCCTAGGATCTGAGACTCCCCCTGATTCTAATGCACTTGATAATTCTTTCAATGAACAAGAATCCATCCAGAATCAGAAGAGTCCTTTATCAGAGTCCATAGATGTGAAACCCTCTGAGATGTCTTTAGCACTTCCTCTTCCCATTGGGACTGAAGACCATCAGATGCTGCTTCCTGTGACGGGCAGTCAGTCTCCTTCATCAGAAACATTGCTAAGGTCTGCTGTGACTGGCTATTCAGAACCTCAGTTTATTTTCTTGCAGCAGTTGTACTGATAGTGCAGAGCCTTCAGGGTCCCTTGGTGGTGAACCTGCACATGTTGGGTAAGACAAACAGGATCAAGCAAGCAGTCACAATTTTTGAACTGGACCCGTTCTTTTTGTTCCCGTGTGAAGACACTTGTCAGGCATTTCCATTGTGCAGTGCTGTCTTTCAGGATTTGTTGAATTGTCCAATCTACAATCAAATTTCTATTTGCAATTTACACTGATTTCTAGGAGACAGTTCTTTTCCAGCATCACCTGCCTTAAGAATTCTCTGTTCAATCTGTTGATGTGTTTTGGAGATCTCCTTCCATGCTCCTGCTGGTCTGATGTGTCACAACGTCACTTGAGAACAGACATTCAAAGCCATACTTGATAGTTAATAGCATTAACCCAGGGGTCTAAGGGGAAAATCAGAAGTTGAATGTAGCAACCAGTTTGTACTCCTGCATTCCAAAGTGGTAGAACGGTGGATGGAAGGTAGGCCAGTGCTCTGGTGAGGTGCTTGCAAACAGTTACTGCTGTCTGCCAGAGCAGCTGCCTTCAGCTGAAGTCTGACCACAGGGAAGGAAAGTTTTGTGTATTGTTTTTTTCCCCTGTGGTGTGGTAAGTCAGAGGGTTCTAATGGCATAGATACTGATGAGTATTGTTTCCATCAGGGCACTCTTTTGGTTTTTTTTGGTTTGTTTTTTTGAAATGAATCCATCATTGTTGCATCACATCCCAGATTCATTTTTCACATCCCTACAGCGGCCTGGTTTTGGCACAAACAGCAACATTTGCGCCAAGGAGAGCTGGAACGCATGTGCCGCAGATGAGATGAAAAGATGCATTGACTTAATCGAGGCATGAATCACGGCTTCAGAATCCTTTCTTTTTTTTTGACAGTAGTGCTTCTTCTTGTGGTATAAAATAGGTACAAAAGAAAAACTAAATCCTGCCTCTCACTGTGAAAACAAGAAGTGAATGCTACACGAGTGGGCATTATGGAAGAACACGACAGAGCAGGCTGATACTTTTCCAGGCAAGGGTTTGTCAGAGTAGGGCTGATTGGTTTTCACTAAGTGTTTATGTATTGCTTTACCTCTCACTTCACTTGTCCATAGTAGCTGCACAAACTGGTATGTAGCAAGACACCTGTCAAGGTGTGTTCATCACTAGCCATGTATGTTTTGGAAAAGCAACACTTCCAGTGTCTTGGTAGGGTCCTTAGTTAAAAGACTAAGTGACAATAGGAGTACTTCTCTACTCCATTTTGCCAGTTTGTGCCAATAATGTGATAAAAGTATTATTTAAGTAATCATCCAGTAGTTCTAATACTCTACCAACAATGCATTTAAAGAGATGGTTTGTTGGTTATTACTTGGTGCTAGCATTATATTTCCACTGATGCCTTGTGTCCAGTCACTGATACATAGAAGAGCACAGGCAATACCTCTTAGCTGATTCTGTTCTACATGGAGTAATAATTAATCTGCACCTTAATTAAACAGACTTGTGAAAATTTTCTTCTAGGATTTCATTTAAATACTCTGCAAGAGGTCCCTTGACTCCAGAGCATGACTGTAGATTATTTTTTTTTCTCTTCCTACATTTGTACTTGTAAAGTAACAGACCTTGTGCTTCTTTCTGTTGATCGTCTTAGTGTGGGGCATGTGTAAAACTCTGCTTCTTGATGATCATATTTTATGCTCTGATATATGGCAGATGTTCTGAAAAAGTCCAGCATGGACAGCAAGAAGTATGACCATGTTCACCAGGAACTTCTTACCACAGACATCTCTAACTCTGTCCACGGGAGTGAATTCTTGCCATTCCTGCCTCACTTTTATTTTCTTTGCTTATCTGTACTACAGCATTTATGAACAGCTGATGTCCTTCATCATGCTGGCAAAGGACAATGGATGAAGTCCTCTGGTACTTTTATCTGTTTGGTTGGCATTTCCCCTTTTCCTCCTCCCTTAGCTTCTGTTGTTGATGTAGCACCTGAAGGATTCCTTGGCCTTGCTGTCTAAGACTGAAGAACCACAAAGATCAGGATCTTGACTCTGTATAAAAAAGCAAACTCTGTGTAGCTTGTCCTAAGGTTCCTCTTTCTCTCTCTGAAAATAGGGATAGAGATAGGCTTAGTCATGAATACTGAAGAACAACGCCATACAACTGATAAATTTCATGTTTAAACAGCTTTGGAAGATAAACTAATGATATGCTGCTGTATTCTGAGGAGAAGTATCTGAAGGTTAATGTATCCAGGGGGAATGACCACAAGAGAGAACTAGCTCTTGAAAAAAAGACTTTTAAACCAATTACATTCCTACATAGAAGATGCATTCCATAACAGTGTTTGTTTGGACTGTTTTTATATTCCTAAAGCTATAGCTTCTTAACTGTATTCTTAGATTTCAGACTTTTTTAACAAATACAGTGCTTAGATTTATACAGGATTTGTTTAGATACTTATAACAGTAACACTTCCTTTATTAGTCATTTAGTTTTCTTTATAGACAAGAAGATAATCATTATTTTTTACAAGACAACAATTTTAACCTTTCTTACTAGAATACACAGGCTTGTAGTTTGGTCTTGGAGCAATAATTTAGTGCCCTGCACTCTTTGAGTCCCCATCTGAGAGTCTTGATTTTTAATCCTCATCTTTTGTGAAGATATCTCAGCTGCTGAGGTATGAGCTCTATGAACTGTATTCATTTATTAGAATATAGATTTTAAAAAAAATATATATAAAAATATATATAAATATATAAATACTTGTAGGTGTGTTGAGGCTGGGTGCTGCAGGACCTGAAGAAGCAGGTCTGTACTGTACCTTTTGCCACTAGATGCATGGAAATCAGCTGCACATCCAATCCTAGGCTTAAGGATTCTGAGTTCATTGTGGAGAGGTACAAGGATTTTAGCAGTATTGATCATTTCTGTGAGGGATTTATATGGGGAAGCACAGAATTGCATTAATTTGGAGAAAATGGCATGATTTGTCACACAGCTGTTTCAGAGCTGTTTCAGTCAATTTTGCGCTTAAGCTGGTGCAAGTTTTGTCTGAAAATCTGCATCTAGAAATCTCTGAACTGGCCCTTTGGAAATAGTTACATGAGAACAGCTCCTTGTATGACACCTGCTTCCAAATCTGTGCCTCATGTGGGCACAAAGCACAGCAGCTTCTGAAAGGAGGTGTTTCAAAATCATTGTCAAGTACAGATGAGCCCCCTGCCAAGGATTTCAGGGCTGTGGTTTCGGAGAGGCTGTTGATAAGCCTTGCAGAATGAAATTCAGATAAGGACTAATAACTGATTTTTTCGGTTAAATTATTTTTGAAGTATCTTTCATGTATATACATCTTATTTTTTTTTTTTTTCCTGTGTTGCTTGTATATACCTCAACTCTCAATTTTATAATCCTCTGGGAAGGGAGGGAGTTGTACATACTTAGCCTGAAGTGGTTTACGTTAGACTTTAATAAAATGGTTTTGTAATTTTCCCTCACTTGGTGTCTCCTGCGTATAACTGCGAGGGGCAGCGGCCGAAGGAGGAGGGAAGCACAGGCCACTACATGAGCATGATCCCAGCACCCTGTGGGAAGGACCCAGAGTTCGTTACATTTTCTCAGCCATAAACACTTCATTTATCTCATACAAGATATTTTGGGTCTGTTCAAACTAAATTAAACAAAAACTTTGAGTGCAACCAAGTACAGTGGCTCTTAGGTTATGTTTTTTTCCACTTCTGAGGTGTTTGGCGGGGTGGGTTCTTTGTTTTGAGGTGCTTGGGTGTTTTTTTACAGAGGGCTTTGAAGGTCTACTTTTATTGCTGAAATAGTTACTCAGTGATTTTTTTTTCATAAGAATTTGTGTCTTAACTTATTATTACTAGACTTTAATTTTGTCGAAGGTGGTGTAGAAGGGTAGAGCACACAGTAGGACTTGGGGACCTGTGTTGTGCCACTGGCCTGCTGCATCATTTTCTCTTCCTTGCAATTAGAATCATAGAATAGAATCATTGGGGTTGGAAAAGACCTTTAAGGTTATTGAGTTCAACCATTAACCATACTCTACGAAGCCCACCACTAAGCAATGATGTTAGGAATAGGAGCATGCTTAAGTACTGGTTACATTAGGGCTAGAATGCTGCCTTTCAGCAAGGTGCTGCACGTTCTGGCAGCTGAAACAATGATTTACAGAGCAGGATTATGCTGGCTTTAGCTCCTAGAGTAACTTAGAAGAACATGGGGAAAAAAAATCTGGGCTGGATAAATTCCTTCATTCCAAAGAACACAAGAAACATCTTTTAAGAATTTGAAGGTTTGTTTTTCAGAGAAAGGAAAGCAATAGATTTCTTTTTAAGCCTTTTAGGCCTCTTTAAGCAATACAGGCTTTGCACAAATGATTCTTGTATCTTGCAGGAAGCTGTTGATAGAAAATTCAGCAGGAATTTCTCTGCAGCCCTTTGTTACAAAGGAATCTCAAAGTAAACTATAACACCTGAGCTATTTTTAAGGATATTGTCAATGATGCAGAGTGCTCCTACAGGCAGAACATTTTGCTATCCAGCAAGGGTTCAGGCAGAGTACAAATATTTCAAAAACCTACATTTGAAAGTAGATGACATTTACCTTGTTACATTCTGTGTATGACATTGCCATCTTACCACACCTGCTTAAAATAAAACACTGCTGTTCAGTAGAGCTGAGACTGACTTGGTTGATTTGGTTCCCTGTTAGCAGATTAACAAATGTCATTCATACAAATAAATTAAGAATTAATTTGGGCAATTAATTTAGTCTGAACTTCATATACAGGACAAAGGAAAGAAAGATATGTGGAAAAGCTAGACCTTGGTCTGAATCTTGGTCTTCCTGGCAAGAAATTCTACCATCAGTGTCTCAGTACTGAGAGTCCTTAGGTTGTCAGAGCATAACCTGCAATGCTTCCAGAGCAGTGACACCTAGAAAGAGATCCACTTTGATAACACAGCCTCAGCTAATTGTTTAGAACCTTTGGAATTTTCATAACATGCAGATTTTTCTTGAACAACCATGTTCGGCATATCCTCAACCTTTGTTCTCCTTCCTCTGTTCTTCCTGTCTAACAGCAATTAAAATACAAGCTCCTCTCTAGAACAGAGTTTGCATATCATGTTGTATGGACTATGTGCTTAACAAGATGACTACAGATTCAAGTGCCCCCTTGCTGGTGTGTGCAACAAACATACCTGCTCTGTGCACTTACATCCAAGCCCTCTTACAACACCAGGTGCTGTTTGGAGCAGCAGGTGGAATGAAAACCCCAACCAAACCAGAAAATCCCTCCATGTACAACAGCCCTCAGAAGCACCTTGGTCATTTCAGCCTGGTAAAGGGGTATGCATACATCTCCCTGTCTACCACTGTGAGAGTACAGAGTCAGAGCACCAGCAGTAACATCATTGCTTCTTAGGTATCATTGTTGGAATTTGTCTTTTTCTCCTCCTACTTAGATCTTGTAGGTCTTTAGCCTGTGTGCAGAGACATTCAGGGATTATTCTGTTACTTAATAAAAATAGTATTAACATTATAAATATTGTATGAACATAAACATAATAACAGGCACATTTAGATGGGTAGAAGATTGCTCAAAGGCTTTCTCCTAATGCAAACTTCTGCTGTCCTTCTGGGTGATTTTATTTAGGAGCATAAATCTAGTCACTTCAACAGGCATCAGCAGCGTGGGTGGAAAAAGGAAATGAGCTGAGAGATTCCCAAACTTCTACAAAGTCTTGTATTCAAACCATTTAACAATGTTTAACTGCCACAATATGTTTTCATTGTCTGATTTCTGTGCAGGAGTTGCCACATGGCTCTAATGAGAGAAAGCTTTTTAAACAGTGTTCAGGAGACAGGAAGAAATAATCAGAGAATCACAGAATGATGGGGGTTGGAAGGGACCTCTGGAGATGATCTAGTCCAACCTCTCTGATAAAGGAGGGTATAATGACACCAAGTTTGGTGGTGTTCTTCAGTTCTAGTACATGCTGCAAGTTAACTGAAATATCATTTCTATCCCAGCAAACTAGGACTCACTGGTTTTAACGTCCCAGCATTATAGTTCATTTAAGTTTTTTTTTTTTTTAAAGTCCCTCTTAGAAGCAGCTCCAAAGCATGCAATTGCTACATAGGAGGAGAGTATACAGAGCACAGTAGCAACAAATTATTTATCCACACCTCTCAGCCTCACCAGGAACCTTGTTCTGTAGTACATCTGCTTTTCTGTCAAGCCAAGCTGCTGCCCAGAAACAGTCCTGAGTGTAAGATTTTGTCAGTTTGATCCGCCTGGCTGTACCCCAGCTGGCAGAGACACAGCAATGTCACCTGTGGGCTTTCCCTGCAACACAAACACCCAACTGCAGAGACCACAGCCCAGGAAGGGCACTGGCAGCATTTCCTCTGTAGCAGCCCTGTGTAAGAAGATCCTGTGGTCATAACACTCTATCCATAGGTTCTGCAGCTTCTGTGATCCAGCCTCTGCATCTTTGGTAAATGAGAAGCCCTTGATAAAAATTGTGATCTGAGAAAGTTTCTTAGATGGAGTGGAGAAGTTCAGCAACTGAGGGTTCAGATCATGTATCTGCACTGCTGCAGTCCAAACAATTCACGTTCCTCTGGGCAATGACTGTTTTACTCCCCTCTACTGCTAAGAATACCTAGTTTGTGTTGCTCTCTGCGCTATGCTGTGGTGAAGATGTTTTCACTTGAGAGCCCTGAAACTACAGCTAGTTCATAGATTCATAGAATGGGTTGGGTTCGAAAGGACCTTAAAAATTATGCAGTTCCAACCCTCCTGCCATGGGCAGGCACACCTACCAGACCAGATTGCTCAAGGCCTTATCCAACCTGAACACCTTCAGGAAGGGGGGCATTGACAACCTCCCTGGTTGTAGTAAGGCAAAGAAGTTGTTGTAAGGCAAAGGAGACTGTGTGCAATAGAAATGACTGCAGCAAAATTAGAGCACTTTAACATTTAATAGGCTCTTACACTGGGCATTATTCAGCAACAAGTTTTAAGGTCATCTGTTTGGTATTTTAACTTCTAATGCCATTTCAAACAATTTTAGAATAGAATAGAATTAACCAGTTTGGAAAAGACCTTCAAAATCATCAAGTCCAACCTATCACCCAACACCATCTGATCAATTAAACCATGGGACTAAGTGCCCCATCCAGTCTCTTCCTAAACACTTCCAGTGATGGTGACTCAACCACCTCCCTGGGCAGCCTATTCCAATGGCCAATCACTCTTTCTGTGAAGAATTTCTTCTTCTTCCTTCTAGACTAAAGACCCTGAAGAAACATGCAGCAAGTTCGATACTGATAATATTTTACTTAAAACCAGACAGGAAAGCCGAGGCATACAGAGCGCAGCAAGCTACTACCTCATTCACAGGTACTCTGTAACAGCTGCAATTGCCAGACTGGCATCAGCATCTTTGCTTGTCTCCTCCCCACAGCTTGGTGTCCAGTAGTAATGCTTCTGAAGGCCATGGGAGAGCTCTGCAAGGTGAACATGCCCATCCACCTCATACGGGTCCACGTCTGTACAATTAGGTTTCAGGCGGCCTGTCTGAATCAATTCTGAAAATGCCTGAAATTAATTAAAGCAAGAACATGACACAGAGAGTAGTCCACTTGGATTGTGGTGAAAGCTCTAGAAGACAGCAGGAAATAGATCAGTTCAGTAACCAAACCGACCTCAACCCTCTTAGAGGAGTTCAAACACTTACCACGCAGGTGGCTTCATCCAGTTTGTTCCCCCAGATGTAAATATAGGAAAGCTCCCTGTTTGTTTTCATTGCATCTGAAAGAGCCACCAGTCCTTTGCCACTTAGACCATTGTTTACCACTGACAACCTAATGAACAGGGAAAACAGTTATGCAAATATGTGCCAAACCACAGAATTCCCATCTCCTAGCTAAAACTAAGAGTTTAACTGTGATTGATTCTTATTTTAGATCTCATCCTTAGATATATTGACATATTTGTTATTGATAATGTAATTATTTATTTGTGTCAAGGCCAGCCCTACTATAAGATCTGTTTCAGGTTGCTAAATGCAGTAGGGACCATGGACTTGTGCTATTTCCCAAGGCATTTCCATGCCTCCTGCAGCCAGGGTGTTCACTATTTAGCTCTTCGGTGTCAGTACTACATGGTGGCCATGTCTCATCTCTAGCCTGCTTTGAAGCCCAACCCTTGGCATTTATCCAGGCTAAGCTTTGATCTTTGTGGAGTGGCAGTTATTTTTATATTAGAGAACCTGGAAGGCTTTCAGAGGCACCTACCAGCCACCACCTCCTCAGTCTGCTACTTAAAACTAGTGGCTTCAGGTAACACCTTTGATCAGCTTTCACATCCTGCCAGCGCAGGGTTTAAAGCCGGCTACAAAAACACCCTGATGGAGAGATTAGAGCTCTTTTGGGTTCACCCGGAAGCTAACTTCAACAGGGGATTTTCTTAAGTGTTGAAGATCAGAATCAACAAATATAGTGCCTTATCCCTGCATGGAATCTGATTTCTCTCAAAATTCTGAAGACCTACAGCTCTTGTTTGGTTTTGCCTGTGTCACAGACCTATTTGCCTTCCCCCCACATCTCCCTTAGAATGACTAAAAGCTGTGAATCATATCTAAGATGAACCGCTACACAACTCATCCAAACCCTCCTGAAACAGAAGACCAAGTGTATGTCAGGCCACACAGCAATGGATACAAGATGAGAAAAAGCAGTATAAGGAAATGGGGATAGAATGAGTATGAGTAGCAGCGTGGGAAGGTGAACAGGAGGTGTTAGCATGCAGACTGAATGTCATTGTCATGGCCTAGTGTTCACTCCTTTAACTCATGCGAACCTACAGGGGACTTCACTAAGACACCAGACATAGGCCTCCTATGCTGTCTGAAACATATAGTAGGTCTGCAGCTTTAGGGCTCTGAGAGGACCTGTGGCTCACCTCCAGCACCTAGGAAGTGCCACAGGCCTTGGACCATCTCACATGGCAGGAGATACCTGTGCTTAGCAAAGAAATCCCACCCAATCTGTCACTCGCAGGTTCTTTTTTACCCTGAGAAGGAAAAAGTGACCAAAAAGGTTGGAACTTGGTGACATTTCCATTTTGATTGTCACCAAAGCATGCAGCTCTGATGTCAGATCAGCCACTGCAAAAATCTGAGTTTCTAATGCTCTGTCATTACACCTGCAGTCTCTGGGGAAGTTGTGTAAATACTAACCTAGGCTGCATCAAGAGGAGTGTGGCTAGCAGGTCAAGAGAGCCCATTCTGCCCCTTTCCTCTGCTCTTGCAAGACTCCCACCCTGAATACTGCAGCCAGTTCTGGTGTCCCCATCATAAAAAGGAGCACGTTCAGAGGAGGGCTACAAGGATGATCCAAGGGTTGGAATACTTCTGCTATGAGGATAGGCTGAGGGAGCTGGGGCTGTTCAGCCCAGAAAAGACTTCTGGGGGACCTTATAGCTGCCTTCCAGTACATGAAGGAATCCTACAGGAAGGCTGGAGAGGGACTTTTTGTAAGAGTGCCTAGTGATAGAACAAGGGGGAATAGTTTGAAGATGAAGGAGAGTACGTTTAGACTGGATTTTAGGAAGAAGTTCTCCCGTACGAGGGTGGTGAGACTCTGGAATGGGCTGCCCAGGGAGGCTGGGGATGATTCCTCCCTGGGGGTGTCCAAGGCCAGGTCGGATGAGCCTTGAGCAGCCAAGTCTAGTTGAGAGGCATCCCTGTGCACGCTGAGGAGGTTGGAGTGGATGATCTCTAAAGTCCCTTCCAACCCAAGCCATTCTATGATACTAACGCTCGAAGAGTCCTGTTGTAGCAAGCCAAGGCTTCGCTCAGGTAGATGGCTCCAGCATCTTCTATTCTGTTTGCACTAAGGTCCAGGATTTCCAGGGTTTGGTTCCATTTTAGTAGTTCTCCCAGAAACTTTACACCATCACGGCTGATTTTATTACTGAAAGAGAGATGGATACGTATTTTTAAGAGGGCTAAGAAAATGAGGTTCTAATGTTAGTCAGGGTTGTGTCACTTAACAACTCTTACCAGCCAAGATCAAGGTATCTCAGGCTGGAGTTTTCATACAGTGCCTCACACAGTCGCTCTACACCAAAGTTTTTCATTTCATGCTTGCACAAGTGAAGCTCCACAAGAGAAGGGTTGGTTTTCAACATCAGAGCTATGTGAACTGTGGTCTCTTCCTAAAAATATAAACTCATTTATTATTAAGCTCTACCTTAGGGTAAGACATGGTCTTTTTCCAATAAAGCAAGTGCAGAGGAGGGCCACAAAACCATCAGA
Organism: Picus viridis; assembly: GCA_033816785.1. Taxonomy (NCBI): domain Eukaryota; kingdom Metazoa; phylum Chordata; class Aves; order Piciformes; family Picidae; genus Picus; species Picus viridis. The sequence goes on from CM066589.1 coordinate 3,932,022, forward strand.
TGCTTGGAGCACCTCTTCTACAAAGACAGGCTGAGGGAGCTGGGGTTGTTCAGCCTGGAGAAGAGAAGGCTCTGAGGAGACCTAATAATGACCTTCCAGTACCTGAAAGGGGCCTACAAGAAGGATGGAGAGAGACTGTTTACAAAGGCATGAAGTAATAGGACAAGGAGCAATGGCTTCAAACTAGAAAAGAGCAGATTCAGATTGGATGTTAGGAACAAGTTCTTTACCATGAGGTTGGTGGAACACTGGAACAGGTTGCCTAGGGAGGTGGGCCCAATCCCTGGAGATATTCAAGGTGAGGCTTGACAGGGCTCTGAGAAACCTGATCTAGTCGAGGATGCCCCTGCTTACTGCAGAGGGGGTTGGACTAAATGACCTTTTTAAGTCCCTTCCAACCCAGACCACTCTATGATTCTGAAAGGGAGCTGCACAACTAGCAGTAGTGTCCTATTTCACATATTGCAGCTTTGTACTAAAAATAAACAGAAAATAAGAACTCTGAAAATTAAAAAATACTAGAAAGGCATTTGCAGATTTACAGTACTATACACAACCCTGCAAACACCAGGGGCATCAATGTTTGAATCATTATGTCTAATCAGTTTGCCTCCCAGTCACTGCTCTTCAAAAACTGGATGTTTGAGTCAGCCTTCACTAACATTAAAAGCATTTTGTCACGACTCTAACCTATTATTTCATAAAAATGATTGCTATGGGCAAAAAGATGTCCTGTCACTGTAAGCCAAAATGAAGCTGGTTTTAAAGATGTCCTATTTAGTTAAGAAAATACCTGAGTGAATACTGAGAGTCAAAAATAAAGCAATGACCCTGAGGCCTCAAGAAATTTGAGAGTTGAAGGTGGGCACAACGGCAAATAGTCTTCCACAGATACAGACCAGGCCCTAACTGGCCGATAGCAGTTTACATTGATTTCTTAAACTGGCTTTAGGCAGATCAAGAAAAGAAACAACTAAAATCTGTTTGAACTGTGAAACTGCTATGATCAGTTCAATTTTATTATCATGCCATCAGGAAAATCCTGTACCTACTGTAGACACCTGGCAGCTGCTGCTGGCCTGGTAAAACCACCACCACAAACAGCTCAATAGCCAGGACTTCAGCAGAACCCGCAATGTACAGAAGCTGCAAGTGACAGCCCTGCAGCTCAGGGTGCAGTGTCATGACAAGTTGTCAGTGTGAATAGGACAAGTTGTCAGTGTGACTTTCTCCTTCAGGCTGCAGCTCTGGCAGTGGCCCTTGTGAGTCTTTTATTCTGCCTCTTATTTCCTGCTAAATCTCTCTCAATGCACAACACTCCATGCAGCAGCAGAAGGAATGCTTGGTTCACCACTACCCTTAGCCCACGATTTAACAAATGGCATGTGCCAAGAAAGAGCTGTTTTTAAAATGAACCTTCTAGCTGAAGAGGGGCAGCTGTGACTGCACAGAACTTGGCGCACAAAGAGAAAACAAAGAGTATCTCCGCAACCATTCCCTTCACTTCATAAGGAAGCCCAGGGAGCTGTAGTTCAGCTGTCCATAAATATATCAGTTCAGACTTTAGTGATGCTTCTCTCTCTGAGCTGCAACCACCATCTGCACACATACCTCTTGGCTGTACAGTAAAGGACGATTTAAGTTAATTGCTTTGAGTGATTGGTTCTGAGTCAGGGCTGTTGCTATGGCTATTAGACACTGGGTACCCTGGAAAGGAAAAGAAATAAACTCTTTAGAGAAACCTGTCCAAAGTATAGACTGAGCTACCAAATTACCAGGACTTCTTAGAACTGACTGTCAGCAGTTCTATCAAATAGGCTGAGGTTGAAACACTATTATTTCTGCCTCCATGTTCTCTGGGAGATGCAAGTGCAGCAAACAATGTATTTTCTGATGATTAACACCAATATCAACTCCTTGTGGAATAGAGTGGGATCAGACTAAGAAGTACAAGTTACCAGGAGACTTGGCAACTCAGAAAATAAAGAACAAGAATAATACATCTCAAAGATCCTTGTCCATTTCATTGATCCTGTGTTTTGGTTTTCCAGATTCATTAATTGAAATCACCTTCTGTGTGCTCTCTGAGGCATTTGGTAGATCCTTAGGTAACATTTATCCTCTAGGTAAATTAATAGCAAATATGAATTAATGTGATATAGAGTAGTGCCAGCCTAGATAGAATCCAGCCCAGTTCAGATGTTTGCATTTCCTTCTCATTTGCTCATTTATTCATATTTACATTATTTTCCAATCAGGCTGTTATACACCCAAAGCTATTTTGCTTAAAATCAGTTTTCTATCAACTCCCTACCAAGCTTTCAAATAAATCCCACACTGGTTAATCTTTTCCTTGTTTATGTTTTCATAACACCCTTCTCAGTTTCTAAGAAATATTCCCCCTGCTAGTTTAGGAGCAAACTCTGTCATGCCAAGAAACAAATTTAATAATATTTTTATCTTATCCCAGTGTTCTCCCTGCCTCCAGGTGACAATCAAACTTACTCCACACAGCACACACTTCATTGTCTCCTGAAAGGATGAACACCCTGAACAGGAAGGCTGAAAGTGGCCTGTGAATTTCACTTCTAACTTGGTGAGAGCATTCTCCTAGAGAGGAAGATCCAGGACCAAATCTTCCTGGGCAGGGAACCACTTCTACCTTCTAGCCCCTCTGGACAATGACACACCATGAGTCAGGGCCCTGGGGCTGTGCATCAGGAGGCTCACAGCTCCAATTGGTATTTCCTGTTGTACACCACAGATTTTTTAAAGCTTTTACTGGCCAGAGTGGGAAGTGCCTGCTTAGTGCATTGACCCATTCCTACCCTCGTGACTTTCCCTGTGCACTGTGTAATAAGTCTCAGCACTCAGCTCTAGGAGGTGGCAAGTTACCTAAGATCAAACTGGGTGTCTTTCTCTCAATTCAACACTCTTGTGCCTGTGTCCTTTATGGATCAAACTCTCATTGGAGCGACAGAGCTTTGGGACTGGGTGACTTCCAGGCATTACAGCTCTGCATACTTTAGAAGGAAAAGAACCTCTAGGGAGTAAGAAGTCAGTTCTTCAATGTGAATTACACAGTACCTAGACAGTATAACAAAAATAAGCAGCAAAACCAAAACTTGGAAAATGTGAAAGGCATGCCCCTGAACTCCCAGGGACATAGTGGCTCTAATATATCTTGTTATGACTTCACAGGTGTTTTATGCGGCATGCCTTTCAAAGCAGGCATTGCAGTATTATATATTGTGTTACCTCCAGCTATCACAACATGTAAAATCAAGGACAACAGAGGGCATGTTCCCATCATTAAGCAGTATACAGGACTTTTGTAATAGCCTTATGCCATTGCTGATAATTTTACTGGGTTACTCACCACATCACAGTCTCCAAGATCCAGCTTCTCTAAGGTTGAATTGATCTGCAGCATTGAAGCAAAGAACATCCCACCTTTGTCTTCTATTTTGTTTCCAGTCATTCTCAAATACCTAAGAGTTTCATTCCTCTAGACAAAATAATAAGAACAAAATAACAATTCCTTTTAAACGGCCTGAAAACCACCACTGTCCTTTTCCCTGTGAATCCTGCTGGTTGTCACACAAAGAGAAAACATCCCCCCAGAAGAACTATGTCTAAGTGATAACACTGATTATGCAGCTGGCTCAGGCTCCTCTCAGTGGAGGAGAGACTGGAAGCAAAACTCAAGTATTTGAAAAGTTTTTTTTTTCTTCCAAGTTCAAAAACTTCACAATCAGGAAACTAATCCAAGCAGATATTCCTACCTAAATTGGCAGCTGAAATGTAAATGATACCAAAACTGCATTTTAAACAAGAAGACAGTTTGCTTTTTGCTTTATTTGTCATGCTCTTAATTCACATAAACAGTCACAGCTCAGTGGAGCTGGTCACCTTCAGTAGGACAACTTGGCAGAGGCACAAAGCAGCCTCTATAGGACTGGATACTTTGTTGGCTATATAAAGTTCTGATGAAGTGACAGAAAAGTCAGCATCTTTCCCCTCACCCTGCACAGAATTTCAATGGATATGAAATACCTGATCCCTATCAAAGCCCTAAATGAAATGCAGAGTAGTTTTGTGGGTTTAATTCCTCAGTACCACTGTAGTCACTCATTACCACAGATTATGATTGACTAATTGCAAACCAAATAGTTCTGTGAGCAGCAGAACGAACACAGCCTGATTTCATACAGCTTTTACATCATCCATATGTCCCCAATACCCCTTTCCTGGCTGCAGAATCTCACTAGAGAGCATCTTCATGGCACAGCCATGGGGCTGTAGGTCACATCCTGCCGCCAGCCTACTCAGCAAACCCAGCCAATGCTGCCGTGAGGCTGCACAAATAGTTTTGGGGGTTGTTTGGAAGCCACGGTAGAGCTTTGGAGGCCTGTCAAATTTAGCTGAAATCAGTTCAAAGAGTGTGAAGAAGGAAGAAAGAGCTCACGTGAGTCTCATTTCACAAACACAATGATCTTACACACAAGCCTCGTTTCCTTGGGAAACCACATTAAAAATAACAAATGTTTTTATGCTGCTGCTGCAAGGCCAAGCTTTGAAAACATGCCTCAGACATCTTGAATCAAGACAAACATTGGCATCAAGGTGAAGGCAAATGTACTCAAATTTATTTATTTTTTAAAAAGGGATGAACTGGTGGCATTACAGATTCCACAGCATATTTTACACAGAAAAACCCAGCTGTAATAGTTGTGATAATTAATTAAGTGTTAACGGCAGTGCAGCACAACTTTCTCTTGTGTGAAATCTGATTTCTGAAGTCTGCCTTGGGAAAAGAAGCAACCCCTGTGATACAGCAAGCCACTGAATAGACTGAAGACAGAGGGCCCTTTCAGCCAGCTCTGATCTTGGCAGGACGACCAGTACTGCTCATCAAAAGCAAAAATGTCAGACCAGATGCCATTGTCTGCATCTCCCAGCCAAATACTCACATGGAGCGCTGTTGCTATCAGCTCTGCTCCACTTGTGCCAATATCATTAAACATCAGGTTAAGGTAGCGCAGATTGGAGTTCTCCTGAGGGACAAACAAAGCAGAAAGCAATGAGGCTTTTTCCAGAGCATGTCTGCATTTTTCAAAGAGGAGATTCATCATCTATGCCTCTGTCCTTTGCTGCATTTCAGGCAGCCCAATTTGGAGAAGCAGTTGAAGAGCAGAGTGTGCAGGCCCTCATGAGGTTTACAGGAGCCACCTAGAAACCTGTATGCTTACCATGATTGAACAAGGCAGATGGTCAAGCTCAGATGCAGAGCTTCAAGCATTTTGTGAATTTAATAGCCTTTCCTGACCTCCAGGAACACAGGCAACAAATGGAAACATCATTTTCCGTCTGTATTCCAGTGCTTACAATGACAAAAAGGCACCATTTAAGTTCCCTATGTGCAGGTCTACAAAAAGGCCAACAGAGATGTTAAAGGTATCTAAAACAGGGGCCCTGGCACACATGATGCTACCATTACCTCCTTTGTTGAATTGATCTGTAAGCCTAAAAAACCCCCCAGTTTATTCCACACCCAAACCAAATGGCCAGGAAATTAAAAACCTCCTCAGAGAATACAACCTGAGATTCCATTGAGATGGAGTTGGGCATGGAATTTTGCCATACTCATGCATTCTTCTTTCCCACACACCACATATAAATATTGCCATAGCCAAATATATTACAAATTGCTGAAAGATAAATATCACTTTGGCACCTGGAGGAATGTTGCCACATGCTTTGCTCCAGCATCAGTCAATACGTTACACCTAAGATCCAAACCTGAAACAGATGAAGAATTAAGAATGTGGCAAATGTGTATCTGCCACTAAGTGATCTCTAAGCAAAGAGAAATCAAGATGAACTAAGGCTAGAATCAAGAGTGTTTATGTTTTCTTGTATGAGCACAGCCATGTCAAACACATGAGAAAAGCTTACCTGTGACAAACACAGAATCGCGTAAGACAGAGGCAAGAACTTGAAGATCATCATCTGTAACTCTCTGCACAGGCACAAGACGATTGTTTCCAGCTATTTTCACTGTGATCCCTTTTGTCCCTTTGCTGTAATTTGAAAATGTAAGTACATGGGGAGAAGAAAAATGACACAGAAAAAATAACTCTTTTTCCACCTAAGAAGCGTATCCATTCTTGCCCTCACTGATGTGTTTGCACACAGTTAGCTGCTGCCGCTACCTTTGGTAACACCATGACAGACAACACAATTCAAGCTGTACCTCCTAACTGCCCTTTTTGATATTCTGAAGACACTGCACAGCTGTGAGACCATGCTTAGCACACCAGTGCAGAAAGCACGAAGATGCAAGATGAGGGGAAGACAGACGGAAGCAAAGGCTGTCCTGGAGGTTACTTCAGCTTCCTCTTGTCACTTGTTCCCTTTCTGTTATTTACACTAACCTGCCCTCAGGATCAAAACCTAAGCATTTCCCAGTGCTGTGTTTTATCAAGGTTTCTCTCCAGAGAACAATTAACTTTGACACCAGGAGCATCCTTGAGAGGAAATCCTACCAAGCCACAGAACGAGAGTTTGAATGGTTAATACCTTGGCAGGATTCAGAGAAGGTTCAGGAGACCATTACCAGCTGGAACCTAACTGGATGCAGCTGAGGCTTTTTAAACAGCAGTGAGACAAAAGGAAGGGAGCTAGGATGAGTAGACACTTGGTTTGTCTTCTTTACGGGACATAAAGGCACCATCCTGTACATTTTTCACTTTTTTTTATTTCACTGCTTGTAAAGCTGCCCAGAAGGGATATATAGCTGCAAACTTCTGCCAAGATGGTGTCAAGATGAGTCAAACCAGAACTTCAGCAGTAAATGCTAAATATGATTTATGTTTAAGCCTGAAACTGCGTGAACTGTCTTGTTTAATTCCTTGCCCTGCTATCTCATTTAAAGCTTTCAGAAGCATCTGAAACATGCTGTCTGTTATTTCCTTACATTTTATCATCTTTATCAACTTCTTGGAGCACATGAGCAATGAAGGGGTTTTCAGGATGGCCCAAGCTTTGGCAGGACTGAACATAGTGCTGATGAAGATCTGGACGAACTGACATGACCTGCTGGAAAACAAACCAAAGTGTTGCTGCATCATTAAGGCAGCCTAGCAACATCACCATGGCCCCAAGTGCTATTGTGCCAGGCTCTGTACAACAGTAAAAATGGGCTTGACTGAAAAGGGTTACAGCTCTTGATATCTAACACAAGACCGACTGATCGATCTAGACAGACAGGAAAAGCCCAAGGAAAAGAATGTGGATTTGCGGACGTTTCTGGTATGCCACCTCGTAGGATCTGAGCTAAGAGAGGATTAGTATTCACAGAGGTAAGTTTTTTTTTTTTCCCGCTGCAAAGCAGCTGGCCTACCTGAGCGATCAACCTGCACCGGCTCCCTGCAGTGCCTGCCCCACGGCTGAGCTCTGCCCCGAGGTTATGTTTGGTCGAGGATCCTGTTTCCAAGGAGGGCAACCTGAGCCCTCCGCGGGGAGCGGCGCCGGCAGCCAGGCCCAGGGCCCTGGCAGGAGGCCTCACCGCACTCCCACCCCTGCGCCCTGCCGCGCCCCTCCCCAGCGGCGGCCTGGCCGCCTCTGGGGGGAGCAGGGTTCTGTCAGCTCGCCCCCAGGACCTACTCTGGTCTGCCGGCGTCCTCCAAGGAGCCTCTGCAAAACCTTCCCTGGTTACACGGATTAGCAGTCACTCCAGAGCTGCCTGTCCCGGTCCTTTCCACCAAAGAAATCCTACAGCCTTGACCACTGCCCTCGCTTGCAGGAGGGGTGGGCTGGGATCACAAGCCCTCCTGTCCCACAGACTGTGGGGCTATAAACACTAAAGTACCCTCATGCCACATCTGAGTCAACACTGGGAAGTCCCGCAGGGATCCTTCCCCATGGCGTTTGCTTAGTTGCTCTTGTCCCGGTGGCACCTGGAAACAGCCTGTCTCTGGAAAGGTGACATCTTCCCAGTGCACTTACAGCTGCATAAAACGTAATCTCCCACCTGATGTCCTGACAGCTGCTTCCTAACCTTCAATTACTCCTTAAATGTCAGCTGAAAGGTTTCTTCTGTCCAGATATCAGAAGCAGTCAAGTGGTTGCCCCTTCCCACCTCTCGCTCTTTTGCTGTCAGCATGAGTACAACTTGCTGATATTAAATATCAGATTCACTGGCATCTCGCTGGTTCAGAAACTACTGATACAGAAGAAAATGCAACCTTTTCACAGTAAGATTCTTCCAGTCATACAGTCAGCACAGGTGAAGACAGATCTCAGTCAGTATTTATAAATGGAGGCTTTCAATTCCCAAGGGGGTAGCTTTGTCCGGTCCAAATGCCCTGACTTCATAAGGTCACTCCAAATCTGGCTGTTGTGGATGCACGGGAATTCAAATATATAGTCCTCTTGTATGTGCTGCATGTTTTGATCTCGACAAACACAAGCAGCCTTTTGTGGGGGTACAACTGAGACTAGAACTTGTGCCTAAATGTCCCTAATTTTTCCAGTATTTATTTAGTATGGGAAGGTCTCTGACTACTCTTGATTTTTAACGTTTTTCTCTTCAGAAATTAAAATTAAGGAGCAGAGATGGCTGAGTCTCAGCAGAGCCAGGAGGCCAGTGCAGAGCGCATTCACTGCCCTAAAGCTGATTCTGTTGATTGTGAGGATGACCATGTTGAGACTGCACAAGAAATACCGGTGAATGAAGTGCCAGATAATGAAGATCTTCCTCCCACACATGTCACTGACAGGGTATTTTTTATTGATTTAGCCAATAAGCAGCTGCAAACTATCTCACCAGAGGTGTTGAGTCTAGAACATCTGGAAGAGCTGCACTTGGAAAAGAACCTGATCATAAGCATCCCCAGGGACATCAATCGCCTGAGGCACATGAAGATCCTCTACTTGGATCACAATCACATACAGGACATATGTGAAGAACTGGGGGATTTGAAATGTCTTCAGAGCTTAGATTTAAGCAACAATCCCCTCTCCAGCAGTTCGCTGCCAGTTATCAGCAAGTTGCAGTCCCTCCGTCAGCTCAGGCTCTATAAAACAAACTTGCACGAACTCTCGGTGCAGATCTGTGAGTGCCTTCATCATGTCGAACTGCTTGGCCTTTCTGACAATAATCTCAAGTGTCTGCCTAAAGAAACAGTGAACCTGACAAAACTCAAGGAAATTTACCTCCAGAAAAATGGATTGGAAAGTTTTCCCAAGGAGCTTTGTTACATTGCTAATTTAGAAATAATAGATCTGGAACAAAATCTAATCAGTCTCATCCCAGAAGAGGTAGGCTTTTTGATAAACCTAGTTAAGCTATTTTTAGCTTTTAATAACTTATCCTCCATTCCTCCTACACTGCAATATTGCCAGAAACTGGCTGTGCTGGATCTGTCTCATAATCTCCTGCACAAGCTTCCCGCGGGTTTGAAGAATCTCACTGAAATGAGAGAACTCAGATTGTCTGCTAACAGCCTGGAGAAGTTCCCACGTCAGATCTGCTGCTGGCCATCTCTTTCCCGTGTTTACCTGAGGAACACTGGCCTGAGTAAAGTACCTAGGTCCTTCACCAGATTAACCAGTGTCAAGATACTAGATCTGAGTGCAAATTGCTTTGATAAGATTCCTAAAGGAATATGCACTATGACAAATCTAGAAGAACTGGCCCTGGATGACAATCACATACAGGAGGTATTTGTTCCTTTGCTTTCATTTTTATTTTATTGCGAACCCCCTTTTGCAAAATCCAAGTTTTTCATCACAAACTGAGCGTCACCTTCCCTGCTAGAGTGAGAAGGCATATTCCACCTCCTATGCACCTTTGCTTGGGCTACTTGCTGTTACTGACATCTGAGTCGGCAGGGCGAGAATTATACAATCATCCAGGCTGCAAAAGACCTTTAGAGATCATCAAGTCCAACCATTAACATAACACTACCAAGTTCACTGCTAAACCATGTCCCTCAGCACTACATCTGCATGTCTTTCAAATGCCTGCAGGGATGGTGACTTCACCACTTCCCTGGACAACCCTGACTACCCTTTTGGTGAAGAAATTTTTCCTGATGTCCAACCTAAACCTCCCTTGGAGCCATTTGAGGCTGTTTCCTCTTGTCTTGTCACTTGCTACTCAGGGGAAGAGACAGACCCCCCACCTGGCTCCAACCTCCTTTCAGGTAGCTGTAGAAAGTAAGGTGGTCTCCCTTCAGCCTCCACTTCTCTAGACTAGACTACCCCAGTTCCCTCAGGCACTCCTCATAGGACTTGTTACCAGCTTTGTTGCCCTTCTTCGGACCCACTAGAATAACAAGGACGTGGAAACACTGACCTGTAAAGATGAAATAGTGAGTGAAGGGATTGCTTCAGTCTTTTCGTGTCTTTTTCTGTGCACGCTGGAAAATACGAGCTGCATTTGCGTAGAATCAATACGTCACAAACTGAAAAACAGAGCAGAGGGCAATTTAAAAATGGATGTGGTATTGTTAATGCCTTTTAACACCATTACTGTTTGCTGTTCATTTGATAATGAGCAATTATGTGCACCCTACAGCTGTGTTGTTATCAGGGAAACACAATTCGTGGGCATACTCATTCTGAGAGCTCAGGATACACCTTCCTTTTGACACAATGCAACACTGCTTTCTTTTCCAAGGAGATTTTTACTTCTGCAGTTTTCTTCTTGAAGGTTAAATTTACAGAAGTAGTAATGTATGCAAAACAATGCCTTTCAGATTTCACCCATTTACATTGCTCTCCCCTGCACTGTGCATACAAAGGAAATGAAGAAGCAGACTAATGTTTCTGCTCAGAAATAAAATTATCCCCCTAAGAAACCTTTCCAGCAGAGCAAACAATATGGATTTATTTTTTATATATATATATTTTTCTTTTTGGCCAAAATCTCCACCATACTGTGAGGTATAATGTTACATTAATGAGCAGAACATCCTGTGCTCATCCATCAACAGTAATGCAGCTCCCCAGCATTTTCCTGGAGATTTTTTCCCTGAAAAGCAAATCCCAGAGATTGCTGTTTAATTGACATAATGTGTCTTTCTAATGACTGTGTCTAGATACCTGCGGAGGTGAAAGAGCTGACAAATTTGAAATGTCTTGGCCTGTCTGAAAACCAATTTAGTATCTTTCCAAAGGAAATCTTTCTCCTGGAGTCATTAGAGAGATTACACCTGGGACAAAATAAAGGAATTAAATTCACAAGTCTGCCCGAAGACATCAGCAAATTGCAGGTAGGAGCTATAGAAGGGAGAAGATCTTGGTCTGCTCGCAGCATGGTGCTTCTGTGGACTTCAGCTGCTCCCAAATGCAGGAATGAAGGTTCTCCTAACCTCTTCAGATACATGGTGCAGCATCAGGCCAAGGCTGGCAGCACAGGAACAATATCAAACCTCAGTGTTTGAGTATTATGTTGTCCCTGTGTTTAGTAGACATCCCAGTGTGTCTCAGTGTGTCTCAGTTTATAAACCTTACTTCTGCGTTTGTTAATATCCTCTGTACATTGATTATATTTCAAGCTAAGGGAAAAAGCTTGTAATGATTAAAACTCATGCACACATATTTTCTAGAATCTGAAGGACCTGCATATGGAGAATAATTGTCTGGAGCATCTGCCTGCAGCCATCAGCAAACTGACCCACTTGAAAACGCTGGACTGTCGCAACAATCTCCTTAAGCAGCTCCCAGACTCATTGTGCCAAATGCAAGGTGAAAAAGAGTCTTTGTGTTTGTGCCCTTAAGGACACAAATACCAGCAAGCATTTTGGAAGAAGGAGGGAGAGAAGGGAAGGAAGGAATGCAGCACATCATTGAGGGCTCATCCTGTAACTGTAAGGGAGCCAAATAGGGTAAAAGTTAGGCACTAGGAGGGTGGGGGAAGTGCTGTACCCAAGCCAAGCAGACAGGAGGGCATCATCCATCACTTACTTCAACCTCAGGGTCTGGAGAAAAGATGTTTCCCAGAGCTCAGCTCTAAGCAGACCCCCTGATATGCTGATATGCGTCAGCACCAGTGAATGCAGTAGTGTGGAACTGGCTCTCTAGAGGTGATCCCCAGCCCAGTCTTTCCATCTTCCCTAGTTCTCCATTGCATCTCTGTGTGGCTAAGTCCATGAGCACTTGGGCTGGTAATGGGCAGGATTTTTGAAAGTTGAATGTAGCCACCTGGCTGCCAGGTGAATAGTCTTGTGAAGCAAATGCTGGGTCCCATTTTTCTGTATATGGGAGCAGAAACTTCAAATTTTAAACTCTCTGGTGAGATGTTCAATGTACACATCCATTACATGCACAGACTGAACTGTTTGTGCCTCATCTGGGAACATGCAGGAATACCCCACATCGTTCCTGTCCTTTGTGCTACAGCTGTTTGCTTTTGTGTGTTCAGGCTTGCAAAAGCTGTTCCTTCAGAACAATCAACTGTCCCAGCTGCCTGAGGATTTGGACAGTCTTCAGCAGCTGGAGCTGATACTTGTGGATGAGAACCCTATGACAGACCCTCCAATTGAAGTATGCTGCCAGGGGACAGCTGCCATCTGGGAATACTTAGAGGAAAAAAGGCGTAGAAGGGCCGTGAAGTTAAAGGTAGGTGTGTTAAGAAAGCCACCACAATATACACACAAAGTTGCAGTTTTCATTACAGATACTTTGCAGAACAACTTACAGGGCACTATGCAACATAAAAACATCTTAAACCACTATTTGCATCAGCTAGGAGCAATACTTCTATCACTGATCATGTTAAGGCAGGATATGGGCAACCATCAGAGAACACAGCATTGGACATCATTCAAAAATGCACCAGAAGGTTGTCACTGATCCACCAGGTCAGAGTCAGTGGGCACAGAACAGCCCTTACAACTTGCAATGGAGCTTTCCTTGGTTCCTTGTCCTCTGAAACAAGTCAGATCCTTTAAAGTCAAGGCATCTTCACTCTTGCTGATCACTTTGACTTTGACTGTAGAGACACTATGTGATGCTTTTTGTTTTGATATGTTTGGGTTTCTTTTTCCCAAAAGAACACCAGGCTGTATCACCAGTGGGCCACAGAATTCATTTGCTCAGAGAAAGAAGGGAGGACAGGGAAATCCTCAGTCTCTGATTCTTCTGAATCTAAACTCTTTCTCTCTTTTCTGTAATGACTATCATTTATTCATAAAATACTGTGTTTCTCCCAAACTGAACTAAAAGCTGACATTTAAAGATGTATAGACATTTACTACTCTACTCAAAGGGTCTGGAGGAGTACACTATTTGTGTCCTTCCTGGTAAAACATTCCTCCTGGGAAAAATAACACAGAGTGAAGGAAAAGCCAGGTGGCTGGCAGTCTGTCTTAGCTGCAAACAAAGGCAGTCTAATGCAGACACAAGGCTTTTTGAGACCATAATGTGCCTGGCTTTTTTTACACCAGTAGTACTGCTCCACACAACTATTTTCTTTTCCCCTATTCCTCCAGGTAACCAGATTGTCCTCTCTTCTCTTTTTCAGGTCAAAAGATTGTGGTGTATGTTGAAGGGAATTGGACCCTTCTTGACACTTTATAATGTAGCAAAAACAAAAAAGAAGGGAAAAAAAGGAAAAGGATCAAAAGCCAAAAAGTGATATTTGGGCAGTAAATTGCACAGAGTTCTTTTCATTTACAAGAAGGGCAAATATAAGCAAGCACAAGCAAGGAGGAGACAAGCAGTATTAGAGCATTTGAATCACTGAGTGTTACAATGACGACCCCATTTCTGAGCTTCAGTTTTGTGTCTCTGTCAACATGGACTCCAGCTGGATCAGGCAGATTCTGAAATATTCTCTTTCTGAATGCACATTTTCCTCAAAGCAAAAAGGCAGCTGATTGACTGGGAATTGATTGAGTCTGCATGAATCTGGTGCAATGAAGTGTTCTTTGTTCTGAATCCTGAAGTATTTCACATGCAATTCTTAGAAATGTGTTTTCCAGTCAGGGAGGTACAGCCATACCTAAAGTGAAACACTAATTGTGGCCCCACCTACTAGTAGTTATTTAATGAGTTTTACATTCAGAAATGATCAGTACCTTCTTTGGAAATATGGAGGAGGATTCCAGGCAGTCAGAACACATGCAAGTGCATTACCTGCCTCACCATCCTGTCTTACAGAGCTGCAATAAGCTGTTTTGAAAGTCTCTCTACACTTCTGCAAAACTGTTGGCTGATGTTTTGACAATCTGGAGTTAGAATGTGTTGAATGACTACAAGCTGCCAGCTCCTTATAGCTCATCTCTGAGATAGCTTGGTGGCAGTTTGAAAAACATCTGTACAGCAGGCTTACTTGAAAGCAAGAGTTCTGTAGAATGCAGTATTCTGCAATGTTTCTGGCTCCTGGCATGTCCTAACACCTTTGCTATTCAAAAGAACCATGACAAAGACTCCTAACTATAATTCAAGCGTGCCAAACTTATATGCAGCCATATCTGTCCACAACACTTTGCAGATAGCTTTTTGTCCCAGACATCTGATGTCCTTGCCTAGATTTCATTCTGTAATGCTCAGTTCCTCCTTAAACCTTCCCAGAGTTTTATCTGCAGCATGCATAAAGCTCAGAGCTGAACTGGGACTGACCAATGTGCAGGTTCAAAATGCATAAGTGGGTAGGAGCAGAACCTTTTGTTTAGTTTAATGGGCTGGTGGGAACTGCAGTCCTCCTTTCCCTCCCCTTGTCTGAGTTGCCTCCCAATAGCTGGTGGGATCCTGGAGGAGGTGGTGAAGAAAGGGTCATCAAGACCCAGCTCTTACTAGAGCTCCACCTCCAGGTAGAGCTCTCGGAATGCTGTGGTTACTTCTGCATCCAGGGTATGGATCTTATTTCTGTTTGGTTCTTGAATTGATTGAAACAGAAATCTCTCTAATATGCTTGTTGGCAGGAGAGAGCTGTGAATGCAGGAAGCGGGGATGGCTTGGTTTTGGTTTTCCATTTCTCTAGGTAATTGATGCTGTTTTTGATTGTTTAGAGGTGTCTTATGGATTTTCTTCACCCTGAGTGAGGGCAAAAAAGAACAGAGAGAAGGATGATTCAGAAACTACTGAGGAGGAAAACACTGGAAGAGAGTAATTTCCAGGAAGACTGGCAGATAGACAGGACATTTAATAGGAGTGATTTAATAAAAGCTTTCTACTGGCAGAATAGGTATGAGAGAATCATCAGAGGACAAAGGAGAAAGGGATCATGAACAGCACGTGGAGAGCTTGCTAGCAGTGCTAGTGCTGTGCTCTGGAGCTGAGAATGAGGAACACAACTATAATACAGCAAGAAACCCCAACACTGAGGTCCAGTTTAGTCAGTGAGATTACAGCAGACACTGGACATAGAACATGGGGCAGCACCTTTACTAATTACAGAGAGACGTTCAAGTGGGAAAGGAGTGATTCAGAGATTCTCACAGAACAGACAAAAGGATCAGCTTCCCAGTTGGACCAAAGGCAGATTAGAGGAGGAAAGTCAAAGGAAGGCAAGTTAGTAAGAGAAGAGGTTGATGTGCTACTGTTACAGATGATGGTACTTCCACATTAGAATAATTCTCCTGACTTGAGTCACTGCTTGAAAGTGTCTCATTAGCCCTGCACAAAACAGAGGCTCATTGCCTCATTTCAGAGGTTGAAGATCTCTGTAGAAAATAACTGCAATTCCCTGCTGCCTCTGACCAAGATGCTCCAGTTCATCTCACGTTTCTCAGAGCTGGGGAAGCCAAGTACACTTTTTCAAGTGGAATTGAAACTGGAATGAGGAAGTCCCTGGAGACCCACAAATGAAATCATGGATCAAGAGGCATCAGCAGAACATGGTCAGCTTCTGGGTGTAGCCCTGACCAGCAAGAGAGGCTGAAAGTCAAATATTGATCTGTATGAGAGAACTTGCTGAGAGAGGTCCTAGCAAGTTAGGAAATTGCCACTGAGTGATCCTGGTGTGCCTTTCCTCCAGGACATTGCTGCAGCAATGTCAATATACTCAGAATTAACTGAGCAGTACTTTATCCCTCAAGCTGCCTCAGGATTTCTGTAAGACTCCTCACTCAGTGGGCAGATCTAATATCTTTACTTCTTAAAATACCTTACCAATGAATAATCCCACTGCAGTCTTGGAGCTCACGTGTGGGTTGACATGCTCCACGACACAGCTATGCTAGAATCTGGCTCCGCGTAAGCAACGCAGAATGTCAAATAAGACATTAGCAAACCAATAAAAAGAGGAGCCACTCACACATCCCAGGTTGGTGCTTTTTCTAACACGTCTTGGGCACAGAGCAGGCAGCTGTGCTCTTAGCTGGAATAACAAACTTTGCTTATTTCATTCATCTTCAGTGTCAGGAAAAGAACACAGTCTATGTCGCAAGGTGTTGCGAACATTAATGGATTAATCTTGAATGCATGGAAGAAGGCACTGCAGAGACGCTGGCTTTCATATCTTCTCAGACTCTTAGATCTGGAAGTTTTGTGTTGCATATCATAAAAGGGTCTGTATAGAAAGCACAGTCTAGGTAAGGCTGAAACAGCTCAGGATGAGAAGGTGCATCCTTAAAGTATTCTGCTTTGTACAGAATTATCCAGAATGCTTACAGATTTCTTTGTATCCCAAATCCATGCTAAGGTAGCAGGACATATCTCAGATTTAACCTGCCATAGCATTCCCCTTGCCCCTGAGACCTGCAAAGACACCAGCCAACTTTCTTACCTTGATTTTATACTGATTCTGCATATAGGACTCATCTACACTACGAGATGGCAACAGCTCCTTCTGTATTCTCCTTACTGAGCTAATGTATAATCCTGTGTTGTTGGGATGCTTTCCAAATCTCACACTTGCATGACAAAGAGGCAAAGATTTTTGGAGAGAAGAAACTAAAACTTAAACCAGAGGTTTCAAGTATTTTCATGAGAGGTGTTATCCTTATGCACATGAGGCCATACTCACACTGCCCACCCCCTTGCATCAGCACACACCCCAGCCACTTCCTCCCCTCACTGTCAAACCTGCGTGTGTCCATCTGAAATCACCACTGCTCTTTTGTCAGTTGTCACTGCAGTATTCACAAGGGGGAAACTGAGTATGTGTAGTACTGTGAGCATGGCTCAGAGGACCTGAAAGAATATATCAGTCAATGGAGTGACCCATGCATGCAGAAGGTTACAACCCAATAGTTTTCTATACTTGTGGAACTATTTCGAGAGCTCTCATGAGGGAAGAGCTCTGAAAACTGGGCAGTCTTCTCAGTTAGAGACACACAATGCTTGGCTCCTGTGCTGCTTGTGAACGGCCTTTCAGGAACCTTCAACCTCCATCAGCAGTCAAAACGAATGTTTCTTTTGTAGTCTTGATTAAAGCTCTCCAGTTGCTTCTGCTGCGACTCTGAAAGGAGCCATCTCTGCATCCCCAGCTCTGCCAAGGCAGGCAGCTGTGTCAGGGCTGATAGCAGCTCGCTGAACCACGTCCCACAGCCACGGCAGGATGAGGGGCGAAGGCTGACATCCAGCTCTGAGAGTTGTTTGAATGCTGCTAAGCCTTGACAGAACAGGCCCCACCCTTCATCAGAGATGTTGTTGTTATAACTCACATCCAGCTCCTGCAATCTGGCTAGGTGGCCATCCTGTGCCAGTAGCGCTGCAAGAAATGACACAAACACAGCTAACACATCCTGCCAATGGCTTTAAAAGCTTCTAAGGAGCAACATTTTAACACCATGTTATTTAATGTTTTTGAGCAGTCAAATAGCAAGATTCAGCTCCTCAGCAATATACAATCACTTGCTGTTGATCTCAGACCCTTTTATCACAGCTGAAGGAGTGTGCAACATTTAAAAGGCAGGCAATTGGAAAGGAACAGAAATAACAGGTTAAAATTGCATGGCAGCCTGGAAGCCTGTAAATCAGTTGGAAGGAGGCTGTATCAAATGCCAATTAAAATAAGCAGACAGGCTTTACAGGGAGATGTAGAAAGGGGAAAGCAAAACTAAATGATGTTGCATGATTACAACAGCCACCTCTCACTGTGCGAGGGTAATGGACATAATATGCCCTAAAGGGAACTGAGATGCTTAAGGTATGATTGGCAAAGGAGACACCCATCGAGGGTGATGTTTGGGAAGGCAAAAATATTCAGGCTTCATCTCAGCAGCCTTCAGATTACAGAGCTTTAATAGCTGTCACACAACCACTGCCAGTCTCAGACACCAATTCCATGAGTCAGGCCCAGAGAATCACAAGGATGATTATAACATAAACAGATTTTTAAGAGGATCCTGGGATTTATTCCTTCATCAGATTCCCACTTTCCAGTATTTCTGAGCAGCTGCTAAGAGGTGGGAGAAAATACTTCTGTTTTAATTCTCCCACAACAGCCTGGCCCCAGAAGCACACCTAGTGGACTGTGAGCTGGCAGTGCCTGTATTACTGGCTGTCACCACCTACATTTTCTATAAATTACTGAATCCCAAAACAGCAACTGAGCAAAACAAAATTCTTCAGAGACAGCTTTAAATAATAACAATTGTAAAAACCAAAAGAACCAACGGACATAAACCCTACATTTTCTAAGTGCTGCCCTTTTGTATTGACAGATAAACCAGCTACAAGATTCTTTGCACCTTGCTCTTTGTTTCAACTTTTGCACTGTGCACGCACAGGGAACGGCCCTCAGCACAATGAAATGGGAAAAACCCCACTGCTGTATTTTCCACCTTTTTCTTTGATTTATGCAAAAACATGCTCAGCCCATGGAACAAGTCCCTTCTGACTTGTGGTCTAAATGCCCCAGCTCCTTGGCTGCTAGTAAATACCATGTTATACGTACTTAGAAGCGTCAAATCTTCAGCCACCAAGTTACAGCTGCTCAGTCTTAACACTTGAATCTCCGTTGCAAGCTTTAGTGCTCCCAAAAGCAGCTTTAGGTTCCCACCAACGCACTTATTCCAAGATAGGTCTAATATCTCCAGTTCATGAAGGTGAAGGACAGCCTCAGCTGAAAAGATTAAGACCAGCAACTTCTGCTTACTAAGAGAAGACAACATGGCCTCAGCAGACACCTCACTGGCAATTCACCTGCACATAGGCTCCTAACCGGCTGCCTACTTGTGCTTATAATGAATTAATTTATCCTAATAAAAGCCAGACAAAAGAATATAAGAGGAGCCTGCCTGCAGAATATTTAAAGACTCTGTGGAGGGGGTTCTTGCTCTGTTTACATTATTGGCTTGACCTTGTCCCACTGAAGTCACTTTAATTTAGCAGCTTGTTTTAAACAATTTTGTATCAATTTAAAGACAGCATTTTTTTCCTTCTGTGAATTCACCATGCAAGGTGAAATGCTTTGTTATCTTTTGACAATAGCAATTTCCATGATGTCACTCTTACATAATTGTAATGATATAAATATAGTACTGTTCCTGCAGGGATCTCAGACCAGTTTAGTCTGCTACTGCTTCTGCTGACGGAAAGCAAGCTTTACTATAGGTTTCGATGACATTCATAAGCAGCACAAAATACAAGTACAATACACAGTCACTAACAGATCCCTCTGTACTTATGTGCCATATGGAATGCCTGTCAAAGGGACAGTGCAGCCAGTAATCCACTGAGATTTGCAATAAGCAGGCAAAACAGGCTGAATTTACACATCCTGTGTCAGACTGGACTTTTCTTCATGGCTCTGCAATACCTTTTCCACTACTGCAGTCATCACTTTAGTTTCTCCACTGCCTCATCCTTAACTACATGTCAGAAAGTTTCTTCTGAAACTTCTTCCTGCTGTGAGGTGAAAAATGTTCAGCTAAAACTGTACCCTACAAAACTGCACATGGAATCATAGAATTGTCAGGGTTGGAAGGGACCTCAAAGGATCATCTAGTTCCAACCCCCTGCCATGGGCAGGGACACCTCACACATGCAGTGTTACAACCAAACTACAGTGATAGAATAGTATTAAATCATGTTTTCCTTTCTTGTCCAAAATTAGGAAGTATACAAAAACTTACTGTCAGACAAAACACTAAAAGAACTTTATCTAGTCAGGTGTAATTTGGGGAAGACAGACAGTGGTCATCCCTTGCAAGAAGGTCCCATGAAGCACTGGTTTCACCACAGCCTTTTTAGCTTGGGACCTGGTATATAACATAACCACGATCTCTGGAGTTCAGCCAAAGGAGAAAGAAGTGCTTTGTCCCATAAGGATACAGAGAAAATAGAAACACTTAAAAAAAAAAAAAAACATTCCTACCTAGTGATGAAAATGACTCTTCACCTAAATCACAGTTGCTGATGGCCACAGATCTCAGCTTCGGTAAAAACCTGAGCCTGCCCAGAAGAGGATCAGGTGAGACTCCTACATTTTTATTTGAAGACAAATTCAGCTCTTGAAGATTGGAGAGTAAAGGTATCACCTGGGCTATGAAAACATGAAATATTTATTAGGCAGTCACTGATCCAGAACAAATATGTAGTTGTATATTTGCCTGACATCATTTCTTGTCTTTATAAATCAATCTGAAAGTCAAGGCCAAGTTTTGACACTCAAATTTATGGCGAGTAGTGTTTTAGCCCATAAATAGCCTTGTAATTTTCACAGCAGGGGTGTGTAAGGAATTAGGTATTCCACACTGCATGAAAGGTTGTCAGAACATGGCTTCCTGTTGAAATTTTCTAAGTGAAGTAGGGGATTTAACATTAAATGTGATGGGGGTTAGTTCCAAATGTCTTCACTGCTCACTGAAACTCCTTCATATTCACATTCTTTTTCTCTATTAGTCAATAAATTAAAAGCAAAGCATGACTGCTATTACTAGTAGTTAATATTCCCCAGTGCTTCCTCAAAAGCTTTTTGAATGATCTTCTTTATCATTAAGATGTGGGCAATACAGTCTTTGAGTCAGGTGATTTTTGTTGTTGTTCTAAGGAGTAAAAAACAAAGTCAAAAAGCTGTGATAATGCACAGAGAAAAACAAATCATCTCACTGAATGGGAAAAGTCTTTTACTTCCTGATAGTCCTTAGGAGTTGCATCACGTCAGCCTGGAGGCTGTAATCTTCAGCTTTTCTTCAAAGCAGCAGCAATGCAAGGTCTCCTACCATCAGTCTCTACTTGACCCACAATTCACCAAGTGAGTTTTAAGGCAGTTACCTTTATATACAGAAACACACCTTGGATCCATGGCAGTTTAAACCATCAGGAGAACTGTCCCTGGATATTTACAAACTTACTGATTATCAACAAAAGCAGTGCTCAGGACAGTTCATACATTCCCATCATGGGCCTGAATTGTGGCAGATTCAGGTCCATAGTTCCACATAGGATCAGTTACTATGAGATTTACTTTGAATGAGGATAAAACCCACTCCACACTGATCAAGAAAACTATCCTCCATGCTGCACTGCCAGAACTGCCTAAAGAAAATGTCCCAAGATCTGCTAGCCTGAGCTGGGCAGAATCTCTTGCACCTTTGAGATACTTTCAGAAGTCAAACCCTAGGTTCTGAATGGATTTCCTCAGCATGTCCTTACACAAAACAGTCACATCCTCTTCTGTTACACAGCACTGGTGGAGATCAAGGACTTCCAGATTTTTCAAGCTGGCCAGATGAGCGGTGAAGTCTTTAAAGCCACCACCAATCTCTTTATTACATGATATGTCTAACTTTCTTAGCTCTGCAAGGTGCTGTAAAGCAGCATCTGAAATGGAAAAGGGAGCAAGCTGGTCACTGGCTGCTGCAACAGCACAGGTCACAGCTTCAGCATTTATTTAATATCAAAGTTTGCACAAGGTATTGCAGGCAAAGCTCTTAGGCTAAGCTTCAGTATATAATCACAGCAGACACACAGTAATGCCACAAAGCTTCCCCATCTCTGCAGCTCCATTCTTCCCTGAAAGAGCAGGTGAAGGTGAGGCCAGCTCATCCCCCAGATCCATTCAATCCTCAGCCTTTTGCTGAAATTACTACTGGATGTGCTAATTAGTGCCAGTTGTTTTGTCTTCTAGATCAGACCCCCGCTAGGGAGAGAGACAGATAATAAGCCCATTTCATATGGTATCACTGGACACTCATTAAGTCATGATGGTGAATTTGAGTTCCCCTCTGAGAGCAGGATTACCTTGTTAAAAGTTTGCCAGCCTCTCTGTGCCCTTGTCTATGCTCCATCAGGGGACAGAGGAAGCACATCCAGAGAGCCACTAATCTACTCTAAGATGTGTCTCAGAAAAATGGTGTGGAGGGTGACTCTCCCCATTGACTTTCACATG
Source organism: Picus viridis (assembly GCA_033816785.1). Classification (NCBI taxonomy): domain Eukaryota; kingdom Metazoa; phylum Chordata; class Aves; order Piciformes; family Picidae; genus Picus; species Picus viridis. Next base: position 3,954,316 of record CM066589.1, read on the forward strand.
CTTGAGCTCATGGAAGATAAATGCTACTCCTGATGTAAGTCTCTGTAGTCTTTTATCAATCCTCAAACAGCAAATAATGATTGCCTATTAACACTGCCAAACCATCAGCAAAATCCCACCTCATTGCCTTTCCTAAATGATTTTCAGATGTACAATTTATTCAGAATGAAAGTCTTTCTGGACATAAAGTCTAACCTAAGCCCTGGAGGCTGTCGTGCTTTAATCCACACATGTGCAAGTTTAACTCTTTCAAGCCTGGCACATTTTTCAGATCCTGAGCAATAGCTTTCATGCTGGAGCCGATGTGTGTGTTGATAGAGAGATCTAATACCTCGAGGTTTGGGATCACAGTCAGAATTTCAGCTGGGAGGAGAAAAAGAAAAGAAAACCAGAGCTTGTAAATGTCTGGAAAATATATAGGTGAAGCCTAGAAAAATCTATCACCCTAACAAACAGGAAGAGGCTGGTTTTTGCCTGTATGTGTGGTTTAGGCTTACTAAGTTCCTGTTCTACCTAAAAAATAGAGCAAAACAAAGGTTGGATAGGAATCAAGAAAATCAGTGAAAAGTCTGCATGAAAATAAAGGTGCTGTGTGTTGTATGTGGGCCATCTCCTGCAGTGGAGATGAGACTACAGGGGCTTTTCTTTAGGGAGAAAATATCTTTCAAAATACAAAATCAGACCAAAAGAACCACATAGGATTCAGTTGTGGGGAGAGGAAGGAGGGGAGAGGTGATGAATGGTTAACAACTTATCCTAAATTCCCATCCCTCAGGCATTCTTGCCCATCTCATGGCTGGATACAAATTCATCTGCTTAATCTGTCACACACGACTTGCTTAGGGTCTTAAAGGAACCAGCCACCCTGGACCACTGAAGGAGACTGTGGTATAGATCTAACTCTTCTGAACCATACCTCATTTGATCAGAGAGAACAACTTTCTTCATTTGAAGAAACTGCATTAAATCCACACACTGTGTAGCAAATACTGTTATAATGCAGAGCCAGAAATAAATTAACTTTCCATTAATCTTGAGCTCAATACAACCATCACCTAATTCAGACAAGTGGCATTGTGAGGCCAGACTTCGGTCCAGCTAGATGGACGCACATACCAAGGGATTCTCCATCCTTTGCTGTCAGGTTACAGTCTGTAATTTTCAGAAGTTTTAACTTGCATCCTTTCTGGAGTTTTTTTGTCAAGAGTGACAGTTTTCCACCTATGCTACTGTTCCATGATAAATCCAATTCTTCAAGTTGAGAAATTATTTCAGATGCCTCTCCTGTAACAGAAGTCTAAGATGATTCGTTATAGGTATCAAGTTCAGTGAAAGACAAAAGCACAAATTTGGAATGGATTAAAGAGGAAGGGTAATCACTTAATTCTCAATGTACTATATTTTAAATGGCTTGCCAGGAAAATTGGTATATGCCATGAATTGTTGCTACTGCAGCAACGGTGTATAAATCCTCACCTTGTCTAAGAAGTAACATAGATCACAAGTCATTGTCCCAGTACACAGAACCTATTCAGGTTCCCAGATCCTTATCAGGCTGTTTGGCCATCACTGTAGACCTGTGCCAGGACCCAGAAAGTCCAGTCTACAGGGAAATCAATATAAGTGACAAGTCTGAATTTACTGTCCTGGATAGTTCTGCTCTATTTTATTTGGCAGACTTCCAACATCCTCTGTACTTTGTCCACAGGTCATTTTGAAGGGGATGAAAGAAGTCTTCTCACAACTATTTCTGAAACATAAAACTTGCATTTCTGAGAGGAATTTCTGACTCACATCACAACAAATCAAGATGAGCATTGTTTTCACCCAAACTTTCCCATGATTCCAAGGCAGACAGCACTGATTTTGATTACACTCAGAAAAATGAGCCTTTTCCGGGCTTCATGCACCCACCAATGTGAACCGTGTTAGTGCTTCTTTGTAATACCAACACCCCACTGCTAAATCCAGCTCCCTCACTTCCTTTCCAGAGGAGGGAGGCAGATGCATATTTGCATAAACTCATTCCCAAGAAGGATCAATTAATCAGGCCATATGCAAATACAATTTCAAAGTGTCATGCAGAAAGTTTTGATCTGAAGTCTTGACATCAAGCCAATAATTGAGAATTGTATTTTAATAACAAAGCCCTTTCATGTCTGTGTGCTTTCATAATTAATTCTTCACAAAAGATTTACAATAGGAAATTAATTATTTCTCTTTTTTTTTTAAGTGAACATCCAGGTTTGAGATATTTTGGCATATATTTTAAAGTGTTGTCTCAGTCTTGAATACTGAGCAATGCTCTGCAGCTGAGAAGTGGGCTTGCCTCTGCCCCACAGCTTGTCTCAGTTTGACACGAGGACTTAGAATTGCAAACAAATTTTCCACCCAGAAGATAAATAAAGGAGTACAACTCCAGGAATCATTTCCTACCACCTTTCACAGTCACAGCTCTGAGCAATCACATAGGAGAGGTTGGTTTTACAGTTGTATTTGAGGCATTGATTTCTAAGCACAATGAGCTGTGTCCATAAGTGGTCACATTGCCCCAGACAGGTCCTATTTTCAAAATCACAAGCAAAAGCAATGCGAACTGACTCCTGCTGTTCCACATGTCAAGAACATCACGTTTTGACCAGAAATTCAAGCCCTGCAATCAGTTTCAGCGGAGGCCAAGCCAGAAAGAGGAAGGAAACAGCACAGGAGAACCAGGCAGAAAAAAAAATTCAGTTGGAACTATAATGAATAAAACTCAAGAGAAAAAAAAAAATAATATGAGAAAAGGAGTTGAAAAAGGATGAAATACATGTGAAAACGTGATGAAAATGAAACACAGATTTTAACCTCAGCAGAAGCAGACCAAGTATTTTCACCAGCTTTTGTAGAGAGGCAGTTTTCCTCCCCAATAGACAGCACGACCTACTGTTGACCTACCACTGTGTATGTCATCTTATTACTGAAGCCTGATATGAATGACATAAACCCCAGCTTTATAACTCAGACTGGTTTTTAGTACTTGCAAAATAAGCAGTAGTTTCTATAATTCCCAGCTGATTGTGTTTCTCCTCCCTTTTGATACAAATCACAGACCCACCTCAGAGTAAACTCCAGGCCCAGAGGTAAGCGACTCTGCATCAGAACCTGAGTGCATGACACCATCTTTAAAACCTTGGGGGCAGCAGGGTTGCAGGAACTCCAAGCAAGGAATAAGATCCTCCAAGAATTGCAAAACCAATTTATAATGCTCTGAGGCAGCACTGGTGGTTTAAATTCTCCTCCAAAAGACATTTTTTTTTTTTTTTTTTTTTTTTTTTTGGTGATGAGCACTCATCTGCCCTGCAGCATGAAGACCTAAAGTGACCCTGTTATGACTGACTCTGTTTCAGTTCTCTGTCTACCATTAGATAGCAAAGCTAGCCAAAATAATACTTATCCAAATTGAAAACATGCTTTCCTGCAAACAGGACTGAATTCTGTACCCTTCTGAATATGAAAGCTTTGTACCCTGAGGAATGAACTCCGTACATACTCAAATGTATCACTCATAAGCTCAAGTTCTTTCCACTCTTTCACAGCAGGAGTTTCTATTGCCCAGTATGAAAGCAGCAGGAGTAGGATGTAGGATGAGCTGAGATGGATTACATTAGACTCAAGCTGTCTGGAAGTAAATGTAAATGAAATCCTGTACCTAAGGAGATGATATCCTCAGCTGTCAGCCTGCAGTTGTTAAGTCGAAGCACTTTTAACAGGTTCACACGATGAAGATGAACAGTGAGAGCTTTCAAAGTCCCACCAACACAGCCATTCCAAGACAGGCTGATCTCTTCCAGCTCTTGGAGAAATGGCAGTAAAGAAGCTGTGGGGAAAAAAAAATAAAACGTATTGTGTTTGTACATTATCTACTCACCCTGGAGTTCAAGACATCTTAATACAGAGATGCTTTCTACAGCTAATACAGCATTATAAAGCCATGACAATTTGCACCTCAGGTTTCTGATCTGTAGTCTGAGTGTAAGGACATTCACCTGCTTCACACACTTGCGGGATTTTTACATTTAAATATGTTACATAATTTATATAATTTATTAAGATTTCTCAGGGCCCTAGGACCACCAGATGAAATATTAAAGCCAGGCCTTTATAAAAGCAAGAGAAGGGAAAAGAGGAGAGTGAATAATTGAATAGGCAAAGAAGAACTAAAGAAATGTATTAATAAAATGTGCCTTTACCCAGCTCTGTTATATCTGCTGCACTTAGTGCACAGTTGTTTAGATCCAGATTCTTCCTGTTGGGTTTCTTTCCCAGTTTCTGCATGAATTGGTTAAATCTCTGCTCACCAGATGGTGACTCCACTTCAGAAGTAAGATGTGAAAGTCCATCTGAGTAAGAAAGAAACAGGGTCCTAGTTACCTCTGCTGCTAACACAAGTTGAAAACTTGTAGGCTGTAGGGTGAACATTTTAGGAAATGGACTAAATCTGTCAGCAAACCAGGATCTATTTTTTGTCCAGTGTGGACCAATAACCTGAGCAAGAAGATCATTATAGATCAGATCACCACAAAGCTCCTGATGCAGCGTGAGAAAAGAATTTGCTGTGGCACATCTCCATGCTACCTTACGCCAGCGACTCTGGGTGTTTTGTGCGCCTGCACTGTGGCCAGGCTGCTGAATAGAGTGTACCTAATCAGTACTGAGTGGAACTGCAATTGTGTGGTGAATCTGCTGCATCCTTCATGCAACCTGTGTTCATTCTCAGACATTATATGTGTAAGCCTGCTTTTCTTGGCTTTGTAAAGCAGCCCTCTCTTTTCTTCTTCCAGCAGTTTGCACAGCAAGGAAAATTGTATTTACACTCATCAATTAGCCCTTTAGCAGATCCATAATTTCATCTAATGTCTATAGCCAGAGAAAAAAGCAGCCAAAAATTCACAAAACAGCATTCCTAGTTTCAATAGCTGTCCTCTCACTGTTTCCCCAAAACTACTCAAAACTCATATGACAAAGATGAGGATCTAAGCCTCATCATTCAGCTCCCATTTAAAATTAACCTAGTTTTCTCTAGTATAGATGGAAAGAGTATTTTTGTGTGCATAAACACATATGATGGATTTCCATTCCCTTCCCCTCCTCCTCACCAGTGTCCAGCGGTCAGAAACATCTGGCTCCTGTTGTCTTGTCTTTAGCGGCAGGATGGCCAGAGACCTACATTAAATACAAGCCAAGCTACTGCTCAAAGCTTGGCTTTGAAACCAAATAAGCTCTGCAACTAATGAGCTGACTCCAGCACTAACCTCTCACTTTGGAGATAGGGAGAGGGGTCACCCAAAAGCTTTATCCCTCCTCAGCAACATGGATCTCACTCCTTTCTTGGCACCTACCAAATTAGAGGGCTCACGCTTGACAGTGGTCCAGTCAGAAGCAAATGCTGGCTAAAGGCTAAGCTGTAGGCAGCAAAATGCAGGATTCTGGCCAGCAAGAAAAGCAGCTGATTTTCTACAAATTAAACACCTCCACAGGCACACCTGCATTACCTTCTACAGGGAGATCTTGCTTCTCATTCTGGTCATCAGTTCCAGAGTTGTCTATTTCTGATTCTTTGATTTCACTTCTGTCCTTGCCTTCAGATTTCCCAAAGTCAAAGCCCTGGAAGAATTTTCTGATGGCTGAAGGCTGCTCTTCTCTTTTTCCAGAAGAGGAACTCTTCCCTTGGAACTGTTTTATAACAAAGCCAAATGGGGAGCTCTTCGGGACGTCCTCTTCATGCTTATCCCTGCAGCTCTGAATGTCATCTGTCAGGGGATCAGCAGACATAGAAAGAATTTGTTTTGGTAACATTCACTTTTGCTTACCTTCTTTCATAATGGCAGATGCATTGAGAATTTCCTACCATTCTCTCCTTCCTAGCACCAGAAAAGCAGTGTCTAGTAGACCACACTCTGAATTCATTTTCCCTCCTTCAAAAGGAACTGGAAATGCTCTGTATTAGCACAGCACTCAGTGGTCCCAGGTGCCTGTGGTACAAGTGTCACTCTCTGCTGCTTCATTAATGCAGACTGCTCCTAAGGTCATCCCACCCAGCCACCCAGCACTGAGGGCTGACCTGCTGCTTCCACTGTAATTTAATCCCCAGGCTCAGTTCACAGTCTTGTGGCCACATTTAAGCAACAAGGCTGAGATGTCCCTGTTTTGAGGGGATGTTAGTTCAAGGTTGACACCAATGCGATTCTTCATGCCAGAGGCCACTCCAGCAGTCAGGATAGTAAGAGGAGGAAGTGTGCAACAGGAAGTACAAGAACATCCTTGCCTGAACAATGCCATAGGCTCCCAAGCTGAGGGTGGAACAGGCAAACAGAACCTTAGAGCAAAGCTGAAGTGATAGTGCAGAAACCAACCAGGCATCCTAGCTATGAACACTGGGAGCGTGCCACTGCTGGAAGGAAATAAGCCCCCCAGACACCTTGTTGGAACAGTTTAGAACTTTAGTGATCTCAGTTTCAGTGACCAATTCACAGGGAAATTAAAGTTTGGCTTTATAATTTGTACACATTCTTTCCTTATTTCTGTTTCTACTACACAAGCTCTAACATCACCTGGGGATTCTGAAGCTGCTTTGTTTTTCTCTGAACGTGACTTGAATGCTCTCTGCCCACACACACGCTTTTAACAGAGCAGGCATAAAAACTAAACAGGTATTCATTGACTTCAGCTTTGTATGGACTATGTGGAAAAGACATGTATCAAGTCCTACTGTTTGCTGAAGGGACAATGACCTGTACTCAGACCTCAATCCTGTAATACACCAGAGCTCATAAATGTGTTTCTCTGCTCACACAGATTCCCCCTTCCCTAGTACAGACCCACACACAGTACTCACTCCACAATCTGCTGTCATCCATAGAGCACGTGAACGTTTTAATAACTGTCAGCGACACAGAATGTCACTGGCATCAACTTTCCAAAAAAGAGAAATGTTTGAGGACAGATCAGAAACACCCTGACTTGTACAGATAGTTTTCATGCTATTATAGCAAGAGTAAGGCCAGGGGGGAAACATCAGAGCAAAGCAAATGTAATTTTTACATTTACATTCTTTTATCTGTTTGCATGTGTACATAAATGTGGGGGTAGCTATACTGATGTATACACATGGATGTAAATTTTCCTACTGTGTTGGAAGTTACCTGCCTTTGAACAAGTGTTCAGGGCAGAGTACTTATGAAAAATCTTGCTTGTCAGAGCCTGTCAGAGCTGTATTTCTTCTAAGTACAAAACCTACACCAAGCAATGTCCTGTCCCTAGGTGTGTGTGCACACTTAGGGAGCTGGAAAGCAGCACGGCTCACCCTGGCTGTGTCTCCATGCTGTAGAGCAGCGTTATTTTAAAGACAAAGAAACATACCTGTCTTTTCCATTGGCACACTTGAGGATCTCTTTCACGTTTCACAGGACTTTCAGGACTTGCAGAAGAGAGCCATGACATGAAAACAAATCCTCACTTCTTTCCCTAAGAGAACTTCCCAGGTAGTTTTCAGAGTTTCTGTCTTCATCAGTTTGATTACAGCAGCTCAGCCCCAGTGTTTTGTGTTTTTTTTTTCCCAGTGCCTCTATTCCTCCGCACAGTCTCCCACCGTCAGCCTGCTGTCCCTGGCCTTTCTTTTCTGAAGGGGCTTGAAAAGTCCATTTAAATGCACCGATCATGCCCCAGCTTAGATCACTCACAAGGCAGAAATCAGGAAGTGTCAGCACATACTTGGATAGTTAACTACTGCATGTCCTTGGAAAGCTGTTGTTAGAAGAGTCTGACTCACCTTCTAGATCAGGTTACAAAACTACCTGAAGAAAAGCTCTTTGTTTTCCCACCCCTTTTGTCCATACTGGCCAGAAATGCTGCTTCAGGCTGAGCAAAGCCATCCCATCAGGGTGGTGGTGTGTAAGTCAGTGAGGAAAAAGAGCATGCAGGACTAGAGCCTTGTTCCTGTTCATTTTAGGGCAAGAGAAGACACAAGAGGAGAGGTCATTCTGCATCACCCAGCACAGTCTGGTTGTAGGCAACAACATGATACATGGCATAGAATCATAGAACATTAGAGGTTGGATGATCCAGAGATCACCTGGTCCATCCCCCATGCCAAAGCAGAATCACCTGGGGTAGTCTGCACAGGAATGACTCCAGGTGGGTTTTGAAAGTCTCCAGAGGAGACTCCACAACCTCTCTGAGCAGCCTGTTCCAGTGATTTATCACCCTCACTGTGAAGAAGTTTCTCCTCATGTTGAGGTGAAACCTTCTATGTTCAAGTTTGTATCCACATATACATACATTAATCTTCACTACAGGTTTTTGTCAGTCTGTCTGCCTTAGAATCTGATTTTTATGACAGCAAATGTCACCATTTCTAGCTTAAACAATACTCTTGGATGTTTATGCTGAATCTCTTTAGCTATGATGATTCTTTTCAATTGCTGAAGTCTTCACTTTCCTAAGTTAAATCAACCAAACTCCTTTTCTCTCCTCATGTGGAAAACACTTTATTTCCCTTATCACTTCCTGCTCAGCCTTCTCTGCACCTGTTGCAATATAATTCATGCTTCCTTAAATACAAGGAGCCATCCACTTCTATGTACACACTAAACCCATATGCAAACTGCAGTATTACTGGTAGGGAATGATAGAGCTGGCCAACAAAACTAACGATTTTTTGAAAGCAGCAAGGCAGACACCAACTGAGGTGTGAGGACAAGCTTGACTCAGTGTGTCGACATATAAATGATACAGAAAGGGAGAAATGAAGCACCAGGTGCTGCTGAGAGCCAGCAGGCTAAGATTAATAGAAGAAAAACTTGAAGCGACCTTCAGGAGAATCTTCCTGCCCATGAGAAGTACCATGCTGGGAAACATTTACAGCAGGAACAAAACCACTGTGCAAACAAAACCTCCTTATCCTGCAGGAAAGGAGGGTATATTTCTGTTCCCAAACAGAAAGGATCTCCAAGTTGGTTTTAGGGTTTTCTGATACCACAAATGGCTATCCTGTCCCAAATTCTGAAACTAGCATCTCACTACAGATATGTGTCCAGTGGGAAAGATCATCTCCCTGTGTGCTGATTCACTTCACAAATTCAGACATCTCAGCTATGCAGATGACCATAAATCCCATCTCTGTTGGCAAGGAATCACTGAATTTAACAGATTTTTCTGCTTTACTTGTTGTGCTTAACAACAGAGTAGTCAGGGATGAAACAGAGACAAAACAAGCCGTGTTTGTGCACACGTTCTGGGCTCTGCTGGCCCAAGACACACAATGCCCACTGCAGTTCAATGAGACTGTGGACTGGGAATAGCTGATAATCTCCACTCCCTACAACTAGGGAAATCCTTAAGCATGCTAAGCACCAATTACAGTGGCTAGGCTGGGCTCTGACACCAATATGTTAGGTGCTGAGTTGCCCATTCAGAAATTCTTTCACCACTTTAGGCTGTTGAATGATACTGAAAATACCTCGTGGCACCGTGTCAGCATCCCTGTAATCCGGTCAGAAGGGAAATGTAGTTTCACAGCGACCCAATTTCCTCTTCCTAGAAAGCAAATCTTTAGCTATTTTTCACAGCAGCTATGAGAGAAGAGAGGACAGCAGGGTTATCCCAAAACAAAGCAGGATAACTGGAGGGAGGTGGTTGCACTGGGCTGAAAACATTACTTTACAGTAGGTCTGGACTGTGCTGTGGACATGAAGTATCTCACAATGGCCAGGCTCATCTGTGCCCCTGTTAGCTGCTAGACTGGGCCTTGCTGTGTGGGTTGCTGTCTTCTCCATGGCATCCTTCTGAACATGTGTCCTCCTCCTGCCTTGTCAACCTGTGCATCTGCTTACAGCATGTCATGGACAGCACAGGGCAGGCTTAGCTTTTGGAGTTTAAAAATAATAAACTCCTTCCCCTTCTATCCAGTTAAATGGTTTGTGACCATCTGCCAACTGCTCAGTGTCACACTTGTTTATATCTAACCTTCCCTCTGTCTAGACCTGGGGCAAGGTTAGGAACAGAACCAATTTTGGAACAAAACAGTTAAAGTTGCATCCCACACAGCATCCACTGGGGAGAGATTAATGTGGATTTCTGTACTTTGCCTCATTGTGACTCCTTAATCCGGCATATATTCCAAAGAAATAATGCCATTAGAGGATTAGTGCCACAAGTTCATTTGAAAAAAAGGATTTGCAAACACTGAAATCCTATATTCTATGTACTTAATCACTGAGTATCATTTTGGGGATTTCCTCTCCCTTTAATAGTGTCTCTTTCAATGAAACCCAAGCAAAATGGCAACTCTCTTTTGGGTGGCCCTCATTACCCATTGAAGGAAAACAGTCCTCCAAGCATCCAGTTAAAATAACACAGACCCTAAACACACTGGGCTAGACCCATCCTTGCTGTCATACAATCACTGCAGCTACACCAGGGAAGCACTTGGGCCAGTATTTATATAGAATGTACTGATCTGGCATGTTTATGTGATAGGGGGATTTAATATTCTGAGTCCTGTAGTAACACAGTGAGCCTTGTTTGCTTCCAGGGCAGTTCTCTCATCCAGCTTTGCTCACACCCCAGGGAAACCACTGTTCTGCTCTCTGTGGGAGGAGAATGAAGCAGTGCCACATTAGTCTCTCTCCCTTTCCTTATCAGGCATCTCTGCTGCTCTTTCCCCTTTCAGCACAATTCTCACTGCTCTTTACAGCTACCTGAAGGGAGGTTGTAGACGGGCAGAGGTTGGTCTCTTCTCCCAGGCAGCCAGTACCAGAATAAGAGGACACAGTCTCAGGCTGCACCAGGGGAGGTTTAGGCTGGATGTTAGGAAGAAGTTCTATACAGAGAGAGTGATTGCCCATTGGAATGGGCTGCTCGTGGAGGTGGTGGAGTCACCTTCATTGGAGGTGTTCAGGAGGAGACTTGCTGGGGTGCTTGGTGCCATGGTTTAGTTGTTTAGGTGGGTTGGATTGTTTGATGGGTTGGACGCGATGATCTTGAAGGTCTCTTCCAACCTGGTTTATTGTATTGTATTGTATTGTATTGTATTGTATTGTATTGTATTGTACAGCAGCCTCTGTGGGCTTCTCTTGCTTGGCTCAGTTTGGTGCAGGCTGCCTAGGTGGGCAGTTGCATGGGCCAAGAAATTGCTGAGGAGTAAAAATGCTCATTGCCTGTTGCTGACTTTGCCAGTGCCAGGTGACTTGCTCTTGAGCTGCGCTGGTTCAGAGTACATGTGCCAGCAGCTGCTGCAAAATGAGGGCATGGGAAAAATGGCTTGCTCCAGGACCAGGTTCACTGCCCTCATCTTTCCCAGACACATCAAACAGTGGCCTCCACAACTCTCTCCATCCTCCCTCTCCTGCTCTGCCTCTTTCCTTCATCCTCCACTTTAACCCAATTCTGACCCCTTATAAGGGAGGCAGCAAAATTCAGTTGTACCTACACACCTGAAAAGCCTTCATCTGGCACTGATGACACATTGGTAGTGCCACAGGATCTGTGTCATCCACTGATTTGATGTGGACTCTCTTTCCACCCAGGAATTCACAGAGAAGTATGGATTTGCTTTAGGGCCAGACAAAAGCCTTCAGAAGAGGCTACACACAGGACAGACCATTCCCTGAGGATGAATGAAGAGATGAAGCTGCATTCATGAGTGGGAAGTGCTCTGAAGAACCTAGGTTAGGAAACATAGCTTGGGCTTCTATGCAGAGCTCAGCACTGTGCTGTCATCTAGATAAATACTTCTTCTGATACTCTCAGAAATACTGTGCCACACTGGCACTTCCCAGGGGTAAACTCATTGCAGTCTTCCCTGCACCTAGATCAGTGTGCATGCCTGAGGATTCCGTTTGGTCCACAGTATCTGAGTATCCTCATCATTTCCCACAAAATAAATATTCACCCTCCTGATTTTAAGACCCCATCAGTCTACAATAGTTCCCAAGGCAGCTTGAGTGAAGTTTAAAATGAACTTCATTGAGTTAGGAAAACTAAATCCAGCCCCCTCATTCCATATTTATATACAGGCATAGACAGGAGGGGTTAGAATAGGCACTGAGAACATACAAAACCAGCCAAAACCTTGGGTTCAGATACTTTTCCTGAGTGGAAAGGGTAAGGCAGATTTTGACATTTCATTGGCCTTTTACACTTTAAGACATCACAATAAGTACATTTATGAAAGACTGGTGCCAGGATGCAAAGCTGGGCTCTGCCTGAGCTGAAGGGGCTGCACACATGGCAGGACTATCCCCAGGTGCATGTGCTGGATGAACTGGTCATGAGCAGAGGCGCCTGACAGCCCCTGTTGCCACTGATTTATAAGAGTTAAAAGAATTTCAACCTTACATATACCAGCATGAGCTGCTAAACATGAACTGTAGCATTCTAAACCATACTTTCTTCCCTCAGAGGCAGAATATACCTTACCCTCTGTAAAATAATAGCGATGCTAAGAAGATTTTTTTCCAGTTACTATTTCATATTGAATCTGCGTTTTGATTTCCATAACAACCCTGACTAAAAGATCTATATCACAGCAAATAGATTTATATCCACCATGCAGATATTTTGAACCCTGATAGCAAGCTACTCCTTTTTGAACAGAACTACACAAATACAAACTTAACATTTAATTCTCTATTGCAATACACGAATCTGATGGAGAAGATCTTCAGTTCTTTTTGGTTGAACTTCTGTCAGGATTAATCCCCTTTCCGTTAATAATTTACAGGAATGGGTAATCTGCAGAGTTCATGCAAGGCCTGCAAACTATATTAATTACTAGAAACCTAATTAGAAATCAACAGAGTCAAAGGATCAGTGTTACTTCCATACGGTACCATCTGGTACAATGGCTCTGGATAGTTCAGCAAAACTCCTTGTTATATCCTGTGGAACTTCAACCTGAGTATGTGCTGTCAGAGGAAGCAAGTTTACACTGATACATGAGCTGATTGTAAAGCATTTCGAGGGTCATCCTAAACAACAGCAACTCAATGCCTGTATTTCTAGTTGTTATTGCAAAAGTTAGTTAAAAAAAAAAAAAAAAAGAGTATTTACATAACAGTTTTCTTCTTTAGAGTGTTACCAATGCAGTTGTAATTTGCCTTTCCACATCCAGAAATACCCTAAATCCATACATGGAATTATGAAAAAAAAAAAATCCCCAAACAAGCAAATATGAGCATGTGCCCTTAAATGGTTTAAAGAGAACAAGTGTTTGTATTGTCATTGGCTTTGTAAATCATTATTCTAATGTAAAAAGGCATATCCAGAGTGAAAAGAGTGAAACTCCACAGATGAGTGAAACCCCCAGGGAGGTGGTAGAGTCACCACTGTGTAGCACTCTTCCAACTCCAGATCTATGACGAACTGATGTCATCTTGGGGCATCCTATACAGGATGGGCAAACTCCAGGTAGCGGTAACTCCAGGCAATAAGGTTGTGTAAGAATGTACAGAAAGTGGTGTGACTCAGCTCCATCTTTCACATCAGTATGTATCAGGTACCAGTAGCTTAGCCTACAAACACCAGATACTGGGTGGGAGGTGTCAGGCTACAGGTACCTCTTTGCACAGAAGAACCCAAGTGTTGGTGTTTCCCCACTCTCAGATTCCTCCATGCCAAGGGGATAACATGGAACTACATGATTCTAAACCATCTCAACTAACAGTGGTAGAATAGAGTAGAGTAGAGTAGAGTAGAGTAGAGTAGAGTAGAATAGAATAGAATAGAATAGAATAGAATAGAATAGAATAGAATAGAATAGAATAGAATAGAATAGAATAGAATAGACCAGGTTGGAAGAGACCTTCGAGATCATCACGTCCAACCTATCATCCAACAGCACCTAATCAACTAAACCATGCAACCGAGCACCCTATCAAGTCTCCTCCTAAACACCTCCAATGATGGTGACTCCACCACCTCCCCAGGTACTGACAGACCAAGGCCCAGATCAATTTGGTGTACTCTGCAATTTTTTGGTCTGTTCATAACTCATCTCCTATGTCCCTCTCTCTCTCTCTCTCCCTCTCTCTCTCTCTCTCTCTCTCCTTTGCTGCTCTGCCACTTTTTCCTGCTGGTGAAGATGACCAGCAGAAACAGGACTGCTGAGAGACACACAGACCACTGCATGATTCAGAAACATAACCCTACCTGATGCCTATAAAATCCAGTCAAGAACAACTATATCTCCTCTGGAGAGGGACCATTAAAACATCGTTATGGCTTGTGGTTGTCACACCTCACTACAGCACACAGCAATCCTGTTCCTGTGCCAGAACCCAAACCAAAGGCTAGATGCCAGGGGTCTTGCGAAGCAGTGTGCTCTCTCTCCAAACTTCCCTCATTAGGGAAAAGCAGGAAAAAAAAAAAAAAAACACCTTATTATATTGCTGGGTTTGTTTCTACCTCAGGAAGTAAATTTTCCTGGTATTAAACTTCTTGTGGTCTTCCTGAAATGTGATTCACGTGGACCAAAACATCTGATGAGAAACGGATGCTGATGCAAAGCTTTGCTTTTCATTTATCTGGGCAGTCCCATACCTCACAAAATGTTAGCTTCTGCCTCACCCAGACAATCCTGAAACATCCCAGCAGAGGAACTTTTCCCCAAAAGCATCTACTCAATACATTTCAGAGCACAGCTTTCTGTATGCAGCTACAAACCAAGGGGACTGAAGACAAGCTGAAAACTATCCTTAAGCTTAGACTGCTCTTTTGACTCCTTGTCTGCCTGCATGCACAGACAAGCACAGGAGAATTGTTCTTGGGTTATTTTAACTGGTCTCTATTTTTTTTTTAGTCCTAAAATTCTTTTTTTCAGAGCCAGTATTGACTTTTTTTTTTTTTTTATTATTATTTTGGGGGTGATTTTCTTCCTTATAAAGAAGAAACAAAATAACCATGAGAGCTTTTACTACCAAAAATAGCCACAGTCACTTAAAAAAACCCTAACAATAATAATAAAAAAAGAAAAAAATATCCATGAGAGCATTTACTACAAAAAATATTTAGAGTCACAATCACTTTAAAATAACCCCTAAAAATAATATAAAGAAGCAAAATAACCATGATAGCATTTACCACAGAAATAGTCACAATCACTTTAAAAATTTATATATATATATATATATAAAAGAAGAAACAAAATACCACAAAAATATTTAGAGAGTTACAATCACTTAAAAAAAAATATAAATAATCCCACCTTAGACACTGTGTATGTATTTTGTGTTATGTTATTTTAAAATAGCCTGTTTTCTGTCAGGACATGCTGAACTAGAGAAGAATTACATCCCTTTGCTAATGATCACACTTCCCTGCAAGCAATATTCAATAGGAATGAGTCCATTTTCCCCAGCTTTAGGCGTCGTGTTGGCATCTGAGAGAGGAGCAGGGGCAAGATTTTGTTGCTGCAGCTTCAGGCAGGTGAATAAGGGACTGACAGACATCCACCCTGCTGCCCCATCAGCTCACATGGGTGTTAGAAGAAGCTAGCCACTCCCTGACATTTTGAAATCTGCCATTTCCTAGGCATTCATTCTGAGAGCTAACTCACTGACAGTGAGAATTAAAGAGTAAATTGCCGGCTCGAGCAGTATAACCATCTGATCCCTCTGTTAGCCTCACAATATGCTTAACAGGATTTCCATCTTCTGGTTCCTCCCAATCCAATCGGATACACAGCTCTGGGATAACACGGTTCTGGGGTAGCTGCTTGCCAACAGACAGAATTACACCCCTGCTGAAACCCAGTATAAACAGGTAACACAATGCATGAGAGCTAGACAATCATCAACCTTCTCTCATATTTCGTGTTGGAACAGGAAGATTTTAAGTGAATGCACCAAGCATCTTATAAGCTAACAACAGCTTAGCAGGTTAAATGTGAAATAGGTTTATCAGATCAGTACAGTGCTCTTCTTGTAATTATGTTTCTACAGCCTGGTTAGGGGATGGTATTGGAGAAGGGCTTGTGATGTCAGAGTGGGTAGGGCTTAGAAGCAGGGATGAGGGCTAATCAAGATAAGTTCAATTTGTATTTAAAGTAAAGTCAGCGTTAGTTAAGGCAGTTTTTGACATGTTAATCTTGATGTGTTTTAAAAGCTGCCAATCACATTACTGAGGCAGCTCGAAAGGAAGACTTATAGTGAAGGCACGTACACTTGGATGCTCATGGTGTCTTCATTTCACCCCAAACTAAGGTCTTCACAATAGATGTAAGTATACATAAAATGAAAAGTTATCATTCTTAATGTAAATGGTGATGCAACAGCTGCTGAGAAATATTAAGAGGTGTTGGGGTTTTCAGACTTTGATAGGAAAGAAACTTCACAGATCAAAGCAGACTTCTTCATGGTGTTTATGAAAGAGCAGGACTAGACTGGAGGGAGTAAACTGGGGAGTTGGCAGGGGTGATACAGAAACTGTGAAGTATGTGATTAATTCTGTTCTGATTTCTCAGCAATCTGCTATATGTCTTATGGATAAATAATCCTGCACATTCAGGTGCAAACACTGGATTTCTTATGACATCAACTCCATCATTTCAGAAGCATTACAAAAACTATTTCCCAAGTAGAGGTTTTTACCTTTGGGAAGGTTTGCATAGTCAGCATTTGGATATAGATTGGGTTGCTAATGTATGTGCAAAAATGTTTTACTGTCCTGTCTAACCATAACAGAATGTTCTTACAAGCCAATTAGTTGTTTAGACAGAGAGATAGAGATAGAGATAGAGATAGAGATAGAGATAGAGATAGAGATAGAGATAGATGATAGAGGTAGAGATGATAGAGATAGATAGATAGATAGATAGATAGATAGATAGATAGATAGATAGATAGATAGATAGATATAGAGAGAGATAGAGATAGAGATAGAGATGGGGAGAGAGAGAGTAGTAGAGACGAGAGAGAGATGATAGATATAGATAGATATAGATAGATATAGATAGTCTTTGTGCTAATTTATGTCTTTAGAAGTATAGTATTTCACAGATCCCTCCTGGAACACTGAATTTACCAAACTGGTGTGCAATCAAAATTAATCAAGGCTATCATCACACAGACAGATTTGGCTGGTTTAGGTAGATCTAATAATCTAGACTAATTCAAAATTAGTTTGTGTGCACAGCCATTGTAACAGACCCCAGTGGCAGCAGCTTGGAGGAACACCAGTGTGTGCAGTGTGATGCATTTTGCAAAAATAACATCATAACGTGGTGAGGGTTCCTTACATCTTATTATCTCAGATGTGGGTGGAATTAACTGCAGACTGAGAAAGGCTTGGGCAAATTGCATTGCCTTCAGAGCTAAAATTTCAAGCTCCTCAGTTCCAGACTACGTAAATTTCTGTGCCGCTCTGGTGTCCCAGAGATACAGAAAGTGAGAAAAAGGGAATTCTCACTCAAGTAATTTTACCATGGTCTGATCATGCAAACTGGAGCTGAAATTGTTCAGTCTGCTCAAGATGCAGATTCCTGGGTCTGTTTACAGGATCAGGTGTGTGCCTTCACACATTAATCTCACAAGGAGAAAAGGTTTGTCTTAAACACGGTGACTTCATACAGTGGTTGGAAATATAACAATGGAAAATAACAGTGGGTTTACTATCTGGCATCTATAACTTAACATTTAACTTAATACATCGGCAGATATTTTTAAGCTTAAAGTGTGCTGTCTTCTGCCTTGTAATAAAGAAAGCTAACCTGAAATTATTAATGATAAAACCCCACACCATCTTGTTCTACCTTAGCAGTATAAGACACATCAAAGGCAGTTTTCTGTCAGAAGATCAGAGGATTTGGGGAAGTCCAAGGGATACTGTTGCAATATTTAATATGCTGACTGAAAGTTGGAAGGTACTGAGAATTCAGCACAAGTTTTCTAACTACCTTCATTAGCCAGTGAAGTTAGAGAGTTGTTAAATTAAATTAAAATAGCCTTCCTAAAACCCATTCCTCTTTCCACTACCTGGTTTCTCTCAGTACTGAGAATGTTGGCATTTGCACAGACACAAATCCCACTAAAATGTGATACTTCATTTGGAAATATCAGCCTTGCTCCCCAGTTATCAGAAAGCCTTCTAGCTTTTTCCTGGTATTTAAAAACAAAGAGAAAAAACTTACTTTATATGCTTTAAAAGCAAAAAAATATTGAGAAGTAAGAAACACAGAGATCAGTTTCCCTTTAACTGATCCCTCTTATGCCCCATTTTGCAACCTTTAAGCTTCTAAAAGGACCACAGACAAGAGCATAATGTTTCATGTGTCATCCCTAATTATGAAATAAATCCACAATGAAAACAAATTGCATCATGCTTTTATCTCTGTATGTAACTGATGTCATAGAGAGACCCATCCCTTGTAAACAGCTTCCCCATGTGCCAATTTGTCAGGATACAGGGTGGGTGCACAATGCTATACACACATGTGCCCACACACACTTTTTTTGGCTACAATCCCTGCTTTCCTTAGTTCTTGTTTAGTTATTTAACTTAGGTTTTTTTAAAGGCACAGTTAGAGCACTCAGTGGGATCCCAGCTGGAGCCTTTGGGTGCTGCCACAAATACAAATTAATAATATTAGCACTGTGATTCTGCAGAAACCAGTCCTGTGGTCACAGCACTCAGCTGAGAGGGGGAAATGCTGAGCACAATTTCCACTTCAGATGCTTACTGCCCTGTGTCTCAGTGCCTCCAACGCCATATCAAATGGCATGATGGCTTCTTTTCGCTCCACCATCTGTCTGCCTCACCTAGTAGGCTCTGAGGGCTCCTGCTGTGCGTTTGTGCTCAGTACAATGCATCTCCACCTTTGGTTTTAGACAATGCAGTAAGATGACTGTTGCCTTAGTGGCACACAGGAATTAACAGCTTCCTCTGCCCTCAGCCGCTCCAGTGGGAACAAGATGAAATTCAATTGTGAGCCTACTTTAGTTCCTGAAGGCCTGGCTTTGCCAAAACTGAGCCTGGATCTCTTTCTGAGACTGGTGTGACTGAGAGTGGCAAGCTGCTGGCAATCTTGACAATTAGCCAGCTCAAAGTGGTGAACCACCCAGGCCTTCATGTTGGTGTAGAGGCATGCACTGCAAACTCAGCTGGCTGACACATGCAGTGTAAATATAGTTATTTTCCTTTCTTTAGGGAATGTATCGTTCCCAATCCAGTTTTAGGATTACACTCTAATCTCAGTCTCTGAGCAGTCTGTGCCCACGTATCCAGGATTAGAATTTAGCCCTACAGCCTCTCCAGCGGTACCTTACCCCAATTAAGAAGACATATTTCATTCTCCTCTATGACATAATGTTGGCATAATTGCTTTCTTGCTTTCCAAAAGTAATTTATTTTTCTGGTTATGGGTTCCTTAATAAATTCAATCTCTACCTTCATGTCTCCTAGCATAGGCTGAGGACTAGAACCCTCACTACTACAGGTAATAACATTAGAGTATTAATAATATGGGGATCTTTATCTTAAGCAGCACCTGATTTCTCAAGTAATCTTTTTTCCATTTTTCCTGAAAAGGGAGCCAATGGAACTGAAAGATACTGTTTATGAGTTCATTCACAGATTTCACTCATAAGCATGTATATATGCTTATACCACATTTAACTGATTTCTCTGACAGATTTACCTGAGTATCTTAAACAGTACTCAGCTTCTTCCAAACAGTCCATGCAGCCACTACAGCTGCATAAAAACTGCAATAAAAAATGCTAATTCCATGTGTTTGATGTAAACAAAAGCAGGATTAGTTAAGGAAATCTTCATGCATTTAACCAAACCCCTAAGTTTTCCAACAAGTCTCTGTTATATGTAAGACTACGCTGCATTCTGTCAACGTAATGAATAGTATAGATATACAGACTGCTAGGGACATTTGGAAACTGCATACAGCATGATTAGATTTGCAAATGCTTCTGCTTCATGATGTTCATGTCTTGCCACTTCTCATCTAATAAATTTGGACAGAATTAGTACTGGGTGAGTGGTTCTGCCTGCTGCCAAGAAGGGTTTGCTGAGGGTAAGACTCTAAAGGTGGAGATTAACTTGTCTTCATCCCTGTAATGTGCTGTACAGCCAGGATTTGTGCAATAGGATCAGAGAAGAGCCATATATGAATGTAACACTGGACAGCTGGTGTGTATGAATTTATATGAGCCCTGATGCAAGATTTCGAGCTCCTCTCAAATCCCAGCTAATATATGTATCACAAGTGTACTTTCCCTGGTCCCACAGAGAGCCTTTTTGGCTGATGTTGGCTTCTAATATGCTAGTTTTTGTGGAAATATTATGAACCTTATGTACCTTAAATTCGACCTGCAAGTCAGAGCCCCAGCTAAGTAAGTCATTATATTAGGTTATTAAGCTAACTATTTATCCTACCCAATCAATTCAATACTTCCCTGAATATGAAATTCAGGGAAAGAAATGAATAATTTAATGCAGATGACTTACAGAACAAAATGGGTCAATATGGTGTAAACCCTACTGAAGTAAGATTAACTCCATATTGATATTCAAATGTTCATCTAGGCAAAACAGATTAGAATTTTGGTGGAAATAGGCTCTGAAATCTTCTACCACAAATAGCAAAATTATTTTTATGTAGCTGTGAAGAAATCCAAGCTAAGTTAGATAGGATTGACTGGCACACTAATTTAAAGACCAAACAGAATGACTTCATGGAGCAACTCCAATGAAACCTCATTAAGGAATCAAACCGTCCTTTTGGCTCATGATGATTCAAAAACTGGGTCAATGGAAGCAATAAGCTGCAGCTTTAGGGGAAGATGATACCAATGAACTTTCAAGTCATATTATTCCACAATTTTCTCAGTGCTATGTCTTTTCCATGTTCAAACAACAGACCACCTGGTACACCTCTGCAAGAAGCTGGTTATGTGATGCACGTTGCCTGAAGGGATTGCTGCCTGAAGTGATGCTCTGTGAATCTTGGTCATCTCATGGATAATAATCTATAAATAAACATGGGTCAGCTCCACTGTGGATGCTGTTGTACTCAGGAAAATTCAGTGAAAATTCAAGCAGTTGAAAGAAAGTCTCATGCTGTGAAATGTCTTAAATAGTTTCTGCTTCAGCTGTGCAAGGAGGCCAGGAAAGAGGCTACCTGTCAACTATAACACATTTCACATTCAGCACAAAATCCAGGCTCCTTTTCCTTTTGGGAAAGTATCACCATAGTGGTACTGGTGCTACTGGTTTATAACAATTACTGCTGCTCGATTGTTGATAGATATCTGTCAGGATGGGCAGGGCAAACAAGATCCCATACGGAGGTGTTAGATTTGGGTGAGAATAGGTAGGTCTTTTCCAACTAGGTTTTCCATGATTCTACACTTAGAAGTTGTAACCAAATAATTATAATCATGGGTGTGAGAGGTTTTATTGCAACACACAAAGTGTAGAAGATCTGGGTAGGCCTGGCAAAGTTAAGTGTTTTCTATTTGTATGTCTTTTTTTCCTACAGTGGGGCAACTTCCCCAGAATAAAGTGCATTCACAACTGTGATTAAAACAGAGGACTGAAGCATTCCAGCACTGCCTAAAATAAAAAAATGGCACATGTTGGCAGTCACCCAGCAGACAAAACTTTGACAGTGTTAATACCAGCATTTAAATTTGGTCTAGTTGGTGGCTTTTCATTTGATTGGGGTTTTTTCACTCTGATTTACTAAAAAGTTAAAACTTCCTGGGTTTTCCATGTTGTTTATCTGGAGCTCCTCTGGTTGCTTTGCACCTTCGTGTTCTCTGGTCTCTTTGCACATGGCAAAGGTCAGGCTGTAATTAAGTTAGGATTAAGTTTAAAACTGCAGAGTTGTTTTCCAGAGTATTTAATACAGAGCCACTCATCCACGAAAGAAATCACCTAAATGGCTCACTGGAGACCAATATGGCCTGGCAAATACCATCATCCCAGTTGCCATCTATTTTTTGAGCTGCTGTAAAGTTTAGTTCAGCACTAAATCGCTTTAGTACTGAGCTTTAAAATGCTTTAGCAGCTCAGAAGCACTTTGGCAGCTCAAATGCTCTTCATGAAGCACCCAGGACCCTAAACCGCTTTAAGTCTAAAGTGGAAAGGAAGGAAGGAAGGAAAGGAAGAAAGGAAGGAAGGAAGGAAAGGAAGAAAGGAAAGGAAGGAAGAAAGGAAAGGAAGGAAGGAAAAGAAGGAATGAAGAAAAAGAAGGAAGGAAGGAAGGAAGAAGAAAGGAAGGAAGGCAGAAGAAAGGAAGATAGAGAAAGAACAAGGCAAATGGAAACATATCCAGCAGCACATGTTCATATACACATCAGGAACAAAGGACATGGTGCTGTTCTTGGATTTGGCAGGCTTGTCTGCTTCCAGGAAAACCTGAAGTTTTTATTTTGAGGGCACACTAGTGGTATGGTCCAAGTATAGTCTCTGTTCTCAGTCAGAGAGGCTGAAATTACTAATTTATCCATCTTGCAGAAAACTCAAGGCTCAGACCAAGTATCTTTACCATATCAAGTAAAGCACTACATCTTACATCTTTCAGAAGAGAGAAAGAATCTATTTCACTAGAGCTATTGGGGTAGAAAATTCAACTCATTAACTTCAACTTACTTTTAAAAAAAAAAAAAAAAAGTTGTGCAAATCTTGGTGAAATTCACATGCAAATGTTCCTGATGCCTTTAGAGCCAGCCTGCTCCCTCTGCCAACCCCTACACTTAAAGCCTCCTACAAAGGATAGCTTTTAAATGTTCTCCAGGTATCAGGATGATTTCTAATCTAGTCACCTGCTATTTGGATAGACTGAGAAATGCTGATGCAATCCACCTCAATGACAGCTGTTCAGCTGTATATTGGTAGTGGTTTAGTTTTCAGTTTAGATTTCTACTCTTCATCTGGCTTTTATTTACCTGTACATATATGGATAATTAATCTGAGCCTCACTGCTTTTATCACTGCTTTTCTCACTGCAAAGCATGTTCTTGTACCTATTTTACTTTATTTGGCAGTTCTAAGGGGCTGATGTCATTTGGAACAGCTTGTTTCTACCATTGCTTCCCATCTGTTTCACTTAGTTTACAGTAGACAGGGCTCCAAACTACTAGAATTCCCAAATAAAGCTGCCTGCCCAAGTATGAGCACATAATTGTTCTCAGGGCTGCAGGCAAAAGACTTTGGCTTAATTACATGCTTCTGAGAAGCTGGTATTTCCCAACATCCTGACTTTCCAAGACCCAAGGACATGGAGCAACTCAGTATAAACAAGAGCAACATTTACATTATCCTGAAACCCAAAAGTTTTTATGTGGTAACCAATACAATCCACAAGCACTGAAGGGCAGGGCTGTGACTGGCAGAGGGACCACCTGCTTATCTGATAAGTACCTTGTGTAAACTGCTCTGTTTCTTACATTGCTGATTGTCTTACACTGCTCTTTGGGCTTGCTGCTTCAGTTCTTTACCACAGAAAAGTTGTTGCTGTCTCCTTGCAGCATGACCCCACGAGATCACGTGAGAAAAATGTCTATCCTGGGGGAACAAGGAACACTAGAGGAAAAGCACTTGTACCGCTTAGCAAGTGGCATGGCAGCAGGAGGTAAGCAGGAACAAACCCAACTGCATAGCTGTTTGTAGGATTGCTAATATCTGCACAACATACAAATCCCAGCCCCCAGCAGGTTTAATGTGTTCAGATTTATCTTTGGAGTAACCTGAGAAACATTTCTCTTAAGGTAAATAAAAGTTAACACAGACGAGTCTCGGCACCCAAAATTTGATCAAGAGATTTGCAGATTCATAGATTCACAGAATGGTTTGGGTTGAAAGGGACCTTACAGATCATCTAGTTGCAATTCCCCTGGCATTAGCAGAGAAATCTTCCACTAGCCCAGGTTGCTCAAGGCCTCATCCATCCTGACCTTGAACACCTCCAGGGAGGGGGCATCCACAACCTCCCTGGGCAACCTGTTCCAGTGTCTCAACACCTTCACTGCAAAGAATTCCTTCCTAATATCCAGTCTAAATCTGCTCTCATCAAGCTTCAAGCATCTGGAAGAAGAGGCAAGATCATACAGGAACTCAGCAGAAAATAGCCATAGCTGGACATTGTGATGTTCTGGCTCACCACTGCAGGCTCTTCTTTCTAGAGCTGCTGTCTCATGACAAGGCAGGTTCCAACTAATAAGGTTTTTTCTTTTCTAAAAATACAGCTGTATTAGAAATGAAAACTCTCTGAAGCAGAGAACTTAACATTCACAGCTATTCTCTTCTTTTCCATAGTGCTATACAAATTATAGTTGATTGCAAATTGTCCTTTTTGCACCCTTGACTATACACATCCTGTTTACTTTTACTGCAGCTTGATTGTATAACTCTGCATGAGTAGTATTATTATTTAAACAAAGTGGTCAAGGTGGCAGTGAAAATGTTGTTTAGTTGTTGCTGCTTAAAAAAAAATAAAAAAATAAAAAGTGTGACTTGGTAACATGTTCAAATGCTGGCACTTGAAGGGGGGAAAAAATACCCTTCTTTTTTCTGGTAAAGTTGCACTGCAGACAGAATCACTTCCCAGTTTACCACACTGAGAACAGAACTGTGTGTGCTTTGTGTCAGAACTGCGGCAGCGGCAAGAGATGCTAATGAGGAATCAGCTGATGGCAGTGAACCCGCAGCTGATGGGTGCAGGCCAGCAGCGAATGCAGGCCGTTCCCTCCCAGTTTGAGCCTCGACTGGTGGACAGGTATTTTGCTCCATTTCTCTCTTATAACACTGCAGTTAAAGAGTAACTGAGCATGTGCTGCACCTGAGTATATTAAGATATTACATTACTCTTAACTAAACATCCTTCATGTGTCTGATTGTACTTTTGTCCTCTCAGAGATCTGTTACCCTCAGCTGAAATGATGGCATCAGCTGACCCAAGACAAATCCACATCACATCCCACCTCGGGCCCACGGTCCCACCACATGCAAACATGCCAAACATCCTGTCCAACCGTGTGTACCCAGGCCCAGGTAAGTCAGCCTTGTCTGTACCCTGAGAAGTGAGAGTGTGTGAAGGAAAAAGCCAACAGCACCTACTCGTGTTCCAGAGGTTTATCAGCAGTCCACAACCCTTTATTTTCCCAGGAAAAAGAACCTCACTAAGAGCAGGCAGTCTGCCTGCCAGATTCTAAACTGGGCCAGTCTAAGTCTAAACACACGTTTGTTACATACACTGTTTTCAAAACAATCTGCATGTTTTTATTCTCTCCTTTTTGTATTTTCCAAGCATTTTCACACCTAACAGAAGGCTGTAGCTAAACAAATGAGTCACTTTGCCACATTTAACTCTTGCTCACATCAGAGCACTGGCTGTTTCAAGGTTATTTTCCTAGTTGCATTCTTTAATCATAGTATCACACACCACTTTATTCAGGTAGAACTGCAAATCCTTTTAATCCAGGCTCAGAATTACAGGGCACAGCTCTAAGGAGAAGGCTGAGTTTCACAGTGTGGCCACACAAGCGTGGCACACATGTCAAGCTGCCCAGAAATTACACAGCACTCTAGACAAAAGAGGTCACAGCTTCAGGTTCCTTATTGGAGCTGTGTGATTGAATTCTCAATGCCACATTGATCTATCAATAAGAGTTTCTGGCTTCATCTTCTCCCCTCCCCAAAATGGATCTCAAATATGAGATTCCCTTGAAAGGAAATGCCATTTAAAATTACATGGCATCTAGACTGAAAACAGTCTTGAAGGAGCAGGTTTGCTTTGTCTAGATGCCATGCAGTATTACTTTCTGAGCAGCTATGTGTACTTCAAAGGCATGTCACCAAATAACACCATGCTGCTGTACCTCTCCTTTATGGAGAATGACAGGTATACCTAACTGCAGATCTGATCCTACAAGCCCCAGTGCTGGGCCTTGTGTTTCTGCTCCACATTCTCACCAAAGCAACAAACACAAACAGGACGTAACTTGAAGTTATATCAGCTTCCTGGTGAAGCACGTTGTTCAAACCTTTAAAAGCTTTTAAATCTGTCTCTGTGTGGCTTTGGGGGTTGTGCATTTGCTTGAGGAAAAAGTGAATTTTAGAGTTGGCATTTTGGTTTTTTTATCCCTTTAAGGATATAGTTTTCTGCAACCAGAATCCATGGAAGCTGTGGCCAGAAGACAGGAACTGGTTCAAAAGCAAAATATTGCCAGGTAATCAACAGCAAGCTTTGTTCTGAGGTGCATGCAAGGCTTAGAGCAGCAAAGGCAGCTAGAAATTATTAAGTCACAGACTTTATGTCAGGGTTGTATTTACAGGGATCCAGATGCTTCTTTAAGTCACCCAGAGAAACAGAGGGCCCTTAACTATCTCTTAAAGCATGAAGCTACTGAACTTTCTGCTTGCCCCTACTCTGCTTTTTAGCCTTGATATAATACAAGAAAAAGAAGCAACTCCCTCATCTTGGTTAAAGAGACAAACAAGCTAGAAAGGATCCAAGCACCCCAAAGTTCTCAAAAGTCAGATTAATTCAAACTTCACAGCTGTGTGCTATCACACACAACATTGTAAACCTCTAAAGCTAGGCCCTTGGGATGAATAGCTACATCTCCACCCTACCAGGGTGGGCCACTTTCCTGGTTTAACCAAATAGTCTGACTGCCAGGGTGACTATAGAGAGTTCAGCCATTTGTACCAGTTCAGTATAATCAGCTAATTATATAACCACCAGTGCCACAACATTTCTATATAGGAACTCCAAACCTCCACCATTCCTGCACTGGGCTTTGGCACAGTAATGAGAGGCAGCACCCTCACACAGTAAAACTGAGAGAGAAGAACAGATAAATTCTGAGTAGGCATCCCAAGAGAATTACAACTGAAGTGTTTTGAGCTCTTCAGTCAGCAAAAGCCTGATTACTGAACTCCTCTAAGCACAGGACTTGCATCATCAGTGCATTTCATAGGACAAATGAAATGGGGGGGAAAACGTGAGAAAAACATGGAAATCCATGAGTTAACCTTTTCCCCCAGTCTTTTGCCACCCTAGCAATAGAAATCAGGTGTTACCAAACAATCTTCTGTGCTGCTGGGCACGGAGGCCCAAATCCTTGTTCTCCAAGGGACCCTGCCTCATACCAAATCTCAGTGATCCCCTGGTCTGCCTGTCTTCAGGGAACAGACAATCTTATCTAGGAGAGTAGTCAAGAATGTAGCATTCTCTGCTTCACCTCAAGAGCAGTGTGTGAGCAATGACAATTGGGCAAGTACAAGGACACAGTACATAGACAAAACACTTCCACCACGTCTTTGAAAGCAGAACATTAGTAACTTGAGGTTGTTGCAAAGATGAAAAGAAGGCACAGAAAAGCTCTGAATGTTATGTTATATAATTCCCCCACACAACAAGCAGCTAAATAGATACCTTTTCCCAGACTGTTTTCCTTGGAAATTTTACATTAATGAGAAGTCTCCTCAAAATCAGACTCCCTCTGACCTGTTATCCTCATGGCAGATCTTTGTGCTCTTTAAAGATACAGCTGCCCTCACAAGCCCTTTTCCAAGGAATAATGTGGAAGTCCCACTGAAAGCTCCTGCAAGCAAGAAAGGCAGGCCAAATCGTTTCTGTTTGGACTCACTCTGGTAGATTGTCTCACTGCTCCCATCTATCAGCTCCAGGTGAAGCTGTGGAGCTCTAGATTTATATGATCACTAGCTTGGCTCCAGAGAAAGCTGATGGCAGTACAGGTTGGTACAGGCAGGCACATACTACTCATACTCTCCAAATCTCACTGGTAACCCTACCTGAAATGCCAGGGATTGGAAGCTGGCACAGCCTCTGGAGCATTGGCTTTATCCACCAAGAGGGAGATCAATTTAACACTTACCACCAGGATCTCACCCTTTCACACTCCTAGACCCATGCTCTGGTATCAGGCACTATGGAGAGTTACTCAAGAGACTTACATTAGCTTACCCTGAAAGCACAGCTTCCATAGATAATACAATTCTAGTCCATTATCACATACAGTATCCCTGTCATTCCCAGTGTTCAGTATAATTTCCTGATGGGCAATGTAAATCACTTATTTTCTTCAGTCTTTGACCTTTACAACCTTGGAGACAATTTCCCAAATCCCAAATGAGCATAATGACTGCAAGAATGCCTGCATTGCCAACACAAATAAAATGTTTTTGTCTGAAATACTGTCCAGAGGCATCACATGGAAGAAAGCTTTTCTCTTCCCTTTAGTTTGTACCTGGCAGCACATTAAATACAGCCACATTTGCCATTCCATCTGAAGTTTGTGACCTCTCACTAAGAAAAACAGGGGAGAGGGAAGAAAAGCAATATTCTTAGCTGCTCAATTAGCTGAGTTCTATTCTACTGCTGGGGAGAAAAAAAAAAAAAAAGGAAAAAAAAGAGGTGATGAAGGAACTGAGAAGCCCTAACTGCTTGTTCTCTGTGTCTCTCAGAATGGAAATGGAGATGAGTGCTATTTTTCAGCAAAAAGAAATGGAGAAAGCTCACCGGAAAGGGCTGCTGGGCCTGGAAGCGCCTTTCCTTTATCATGGGATGCCAGCTAGTCCCCTTGCTTTCCGTGGCAGGCACAGACTACCTGACGGCCACCTTCCCAGCGACTTGTACGTCCACCGGACCACCCTTGATGAAATTCACGGCAACACCATGCTCATGGCAGCCAGCCCATACCCTCCAGTCAGCACTCTGCAAAGGGAGAGGGGACGGCGGCCAGGGAGAAGAGCTGGGAATCACAAATCCACAGACTGCAGTGCCAATGGCACGAAGAACCCAGCTGATGACAAAACCACCGACCCTACAGCAGCTGCAGCAGATGATGAGAAAGAAGACAAGAAAGAAACAGAGGTGGAGTCAACAAACAAACATGAACAAAGCAAAACCCAGACTGAGACATCTGCAGTTGCCAAAAACTGTAAAGAGTTTGAACAAGGCTTGAGAAAGAACTGTGCCACTCATGAAATCTCTACTGAAACCAACAGCTGCAACAATACAAATGAGAAGGAATCTAATAGCTCCTGTGCTGCTTTTGATGAGAAGTATGTGTACCCTTCTGCAATCCCATTCTCAGCACTACCATATGGATTTCCTGTACCCAGCAACTCACTGCTACCTTCAGGTTTGTCAAGCCTCCAGATTACAGTTAATGGCCTGTTGAAAGTGTTCTTTTTTATTGACTTACTCTCTCATTTCTTCCCTCCATTTCAAGCAAAATTTTGGCATGATAGAGGCATGGCAACTAAATGTAAAATTCATATGATGCAAACAGTAATCACCTGTTCAATCCAACCAGAGTGGTTTTCCCTACCTGCAAACTGCACTGCTTGCTCACATTAGGGAGGTTTCAGCACCTTATGTAGCAGTGTTTTACTTGAAAGGACAACGCAATTGCACAGCAGAAAGTCACAAAGCAGGCTCCTAAGTGTCCTAATGCCCTGTGCCATGTACTAAACCACCTTGTGTTTGTATCAGTACCTGGGGACAAGACACTTGTCACCCCTAAGCTGTCAGCTTTGCTGCACTCAAGGTTCTCTGCCATTCTGTTCAAGGTGTTATGTTCTCTCTTCTCCTGGTGCTTGGGGGTGGGAAATATGGCAAAACACAATATACTGATCAATCTTTGTATTTGTCAAACAGGACAAGGCATCCCTTAAATGCTGCCCTCATTTAGGAGCAAACTTATCCCTGAGATACAGGTCTCTCTAGCCACTGTGCAAGAATTATTGTTTCTAAAGCATTGCAGCCCATGTTAAAAGCACCAGTGCCAGTGCATGAGCCCTGAAAAACTTCCCATTACCTGAAATGAGAACAGGCTGGATCACCTACTAAAGACATACCGTATCACTGAAACATATAGAATCACAGAATCATGGAATCATTTAGGATGGAAAAGACCTTTAAGACCACTGAGTCCAACTGTTAACCCACACTGACAGGTCCACCACTAAACAATGTCACTGAAATGCACATTAAGTGGATGTAGTGCTTAGGGACATGTTTTAGCAGTAGTAGCTTAGCACTAATGGTGATATTGTGAGCTCCAGGCAAGCAGTTGGACTTGATGATCTCAAGGTCTCTTCCAACATCAACAGTTCTATGATTCTAAGTATTCAGTTTCCATCTGCAAAAGGAATTTCAATTAAAATAAACAAAACTGCTGAATGAAATTTTGAGCTAGCCTCTCTCCCACCCATAACTCTTCTAGATGCCCATCTAGCTCACAGTAGGCACTATGGGCTACCAAAGGCTTGATTCTGTTCTATTGAAATACTAGTCAGATTAAAATAACAGTAAAGCCTAAGGAATCAAAAGTATTGGGTAATGTAGTGTGATTTGTACGTGTAGTGACTGGTGTGTGCAGTGACAGCATTAAACCAAAGAAACCACCAAAATGTATCTCTCCAGAATCAGATGCTGATGACTACGTGGTGATTTTGCTGTCTAGGACTCCTGTATCTCTCTGTGACCACATACTGCTGTTAACAGAGTAGGTTCTGGAGAAGTGTAAAAGTTCTCGTGTTCACAATTACTGATTTCCCAGCAAAGCTCTACAAACATAACACTTGTGTTTCCCCTCAAAGGAGCACATGGCCTGATCCTGAATGGAGAAGACATTTCTTCCATCGAAGACATTCGCAAGTGGACGGTCGATGATGTATACAACTTCATCGCTAGCCTCCCGGGCTGCTCAGATTATGCCCAGGTGATTGTAAACATGCATCACGTTTCATGGTCTTTAGGATCACCTAGATTTACAAGTCATCAAACAAATGTAAATGCTAGAGGTTAACTGCTTGCCACAACTTACAAAATAATAAGTTTGTATTGTGCTTCAATATTGAAGCCACTTGCTTCTTAAAGGGGAAGCCAGTCCATGCTCTGAGAGGTTACAGAGAATCACAGAATGGTGGGGGTTGGAAGGGACCTCTAGTCCAACCTCTCTGACAAAGTAGGATAACCCAGAGCAGGTTATCCAGGATCACATCCAGATGAGTTTTGAAAGACTCCAGGGAAGGAGACTCTACAACCTCTCTGGGCAGCCTGTTCCAGTGCTCTGACACCCTCAAAGTGAAGAAGTTTTCCTTATGCTTAGGTGGAAATTCCCATGTTCCAGTTTGTGCCCACTGCCCCTTGTCCTATCTCTGGGCACCACTGAAAAGAGTCTGCCCCCATCCTCTTAACTTCCTCCCTGTAGATATTGATAAGGACTTGTTTAATTATGTGGACTTTTGCTGCAGTTTGGAGTCACTGGTCATGACATATACCAGGAGGACCAGCAGCAAAATAGCAGTATAAGGAAAGTATCTTTTTTTTTTTTTTTTCCTCCAAGTGCCATGCAAAATTTTTATGCAGATCAAAGCAATTTTGCATCCTTGGATGTTGGTATCACCCACCTACTCTTATAGGCATCATGTCCTGCTCTTCTAGGCATTGCTCCATTTGAAAAATGAAATATCAGTAGAAATGCAAGCAAAGAGGTTGAAATCTTGTATGCTCATAGTAAAACCTTAGTAAGATCAACACCATGCTTTCTTTGGCAGCATGCTGCTCACTTCCTAAAGAATAGAAAGAACCAAGTTACACTGAAACATTGCCAAGAACAAGGAGATAAGCCCAGGCAAATGTGCTGATACCCACACACCTGAACATGCTGCGGGAGGAGATAAATACAAAATTAATGTTTCCTTCTTTCACTGTCTGTGCCTCAGGGTTAAGCATAAAAAATAACCAATGAAGTCTGTTTTAGCACAGCATGATGTGTTTTATCATTTCCTAAGATATTTAAAGACCATGCTATTGATGGAGAAACCCTCCCACTGCTAACAGAAGAGCATCTCCTGGATACAATGGGATTAAAACTTGGACCGGCACTAAAAATCCGCTCTCAGGTATGACTGTTAAGTGTGTGCCAAGATGGCAAGTCACAGAGATGTGAAAGAGGGGATTGGACATGGCACTTGGTGCCATGGTCTAGTCATGGGGTCTGTGGTGACAGGTTGGACTCGATGATCTTCGAGGTCTCTTCCAACCTTAGCGATACTGTGATACTGTGAAAGACTCAGAAGCTAACAGGGTGAAAATTTTCCACACTAAACCACATTTTTTTCTCATTGACAAGGTAACTACCATAACAGCAGGAGAAACTACTCCAGCATAGTTTGGTTTGGCTTCTCTGTGTGTTACAACAGCACACAGTGAGACACTAAGGGCAGGCTGGGACTGGCAGTTTGAGAGAGTGGAGTCAGGATACAACAGCACCAGAGACTAGGCTGAGGCTGGACTTGCAAAAGATGTTTGATGAATTAACTCAGTTTTACTCCTCTTTTCCCTTCCTAGCTGGCAAGGACTGCTCTGATGCATACTTGCTTTTGCTTCAACCTGGCTTTTAAAACCTACCACGCAGAGGTTTCCACAACCTTCCTAGGTCTAGAATTGTACAGGTTTCAGGGACAGGCTGTCCCTCTAGGTTTAAAGTTTTCTACTCTTAATTTGATCCAGCGGTATCAACTCTTTCTGTTGTTGCCTGGTTCTTTTCCTTAACCTCTTGCTCTTTGTCGCTGTTCTCTCATTAAAACCACCTTCCCTGCTCCTGGCTGGCAGTTTGCCACCCCTCTGTCTGTGGATGCCACAGCACCTAAAGAGCAAGAGGAACCTCCTTTCAGTCCCAGCACACTGGGCCATTTACCAAGCTGAGCACTACTAAGTTCCTTCACAAGAACTTAAGCCTAGAAAAATATGAGAGAGGGAAAATGGAAAAACTTTTCCTAACCACTGATAAGTCTTTGAGGCGGTTGGGAACTCCTGGATGTCCTTGGCATTGCTACATGACAGTCACCTTGATGTTCAATGGCTCTAACACTGTATCAAGAAGCAACATCTGCAATTCTGCTTTTGTCTTTAAAGGTGTCCCGACGCCTGGGCAACATTTTCTACATGATGAATCTTCCTCTGTCTATGCCCCTGCCACCCACTGCAGGCAAACCCTCGGATCAGCCCTCTGACATAGCCTCCCCTCTTCAGTGCAACAGCAGCGGTGATACCATGGACAGTCCCTGCTCCCAGGACCCAGAAACCTCCAAAGGAGTGGAACAGATCATTTGTGAAAGCAGGGAGAATCCATGCGACGCAGCTGGATCTCAGACTGACTACCAGATGATCACTTTCCAGAAAAGCTGAGCTAAATCCAGGAGGTAATGTGTTTTTAATAACACAAGAACTTCTAGTTACAAAGTGTTTGAGAAGATAGCCACAGCCTAAAACCTCTATGTGACTGAGGCTGGCAAACCATGCTGCAAAGGCAGCATGAGGAAGCCTGGGATCTGAAAGGTGTTACAAAAATGCAGCTACAATACAGTGCAATTACTTTCAAGTGCAATTCACTGAAAGAACACCAGTACAGTTAACAGGGAAATTTAATTCTACATCAAAGCCCAGTGTCATCACTGAAATCCATCAGGGACAGAGAGTGCACTGTCTTAATAGTGTGCTTCTGCTGAGGAGCTACATGAAACAGTGACAACTTCCACACATGGCTGATTTCTACTTCTGCTGAACAAAATGTGTGCAGAAAATGGATATGGAATTCATTGGGAGAGTATGGAATTACCTGCAGAGAAATATATCCTAGACTCAGCATTTTAAGCCTATTGCTAGAACTGAGCCTTTCTAAGTGCCTGGGAAGGGTGTGGAGGCTATAGAGGAGACACATGGATGAATTTCTGGACACAGAAATCCCTGTGTAACATCAATTTTCATTATTCTGAGGCTTGAATTTGCTTTGTGTGATTGCACAGCTGGGCTAAGTTTAGGAGGAAGCATAAGCAGACTCTGCCATGAAGACAAGTCACTGGGACAGGAGAGTTCCTGCAGGCAGAAGGCTGAAAGCCACGTAGTTCATAAAATCACAAAATCATAGAATCAAAGAATGTTTTAGGTTGGAAGGTAACTTTAAAGGTCATCTAGTCCAATCCCTCCCTGCAGTGAGCTCACCTGGGCAAGTCATTGCAAAGCCCTCCACTCAGCAGCACACTCAGTGTTCTTCATTTTGGAAGAGCCCACCAATTGCAGCCTGAAAGCTCCCTATGCTCTGCACGGATAACATTTCCCCATCCTTCTGCTACTGGTGATTCATTACCTCACAGCAAACAAGAACCACACAGTAGAGTTTTTAGCTAGGGATAAATCCCCAGCATTTTATTGTGATTCCTGTGTGAATTCTCTTTGGTCCCTCTTTGGGGGTTTAGTCACACACTGCTCTTCCACTTGGGCTTTGGAAGTCAGCGTACCACAGTGCCCTCTTCCACTCTCCTCCTTGCAAGAACACTGCTTTACTTCAAAGGACACACAAACGTTTTTTGTAAAGTTAACTTCTGTAAATTGAGAGTTGACAGATTATGGATCTGCTGCTTATTGCTACTTTAGTCTCTAGTTTAGTTTGTGTGGCCTCAGGTACTTCCACTGCCATTTAGATGGTGAATGTTTAAAGAGGAGCAGAAGGAGCATTCTCCTATTTTAGACTGTGGGCACTTCTTTTACTTTAGCCTGAGAGAAATTATTTGAGCTATTTGGTATATTTGTGCACTAGACTAGATGTTTGAAACAGCAATTTAATATGTTTGTCTTACTACACTGTTCAAAGTTTGCAGCCTCAAGAAGGGCAAATATCTACAGTACTCCTCTTCTGAACTAGAAAAATCTCTCTGTAAGAACCTCAAAACTGCCACTGCTACCAGTTGTGGCAGCCTTGGGCTCTGTGCACCTATATCCAAATGCTGTGAGTACAGGATTTTAGGGTTCATGGATAAAATCCAGTAAGGCCCCACACCAGAGCATGGTGTGGTGTGTAGCAAAATACTCCAAAGCTGCATAAAGACCCTCAAGTAAGCCCCTCCCAAGTGAAGTGCTGCCCTTCACACCTGTGATCTGGTGAAAGAATGGGAGTCTTTCCCAGCAGTTTGGATTTTGTCTTACCCATCATCTGTGTGTTTTTCATATAAAGAACTTTTCATTGAATGCTCAAACAGTGCTCAAAACAAAGCAAAATTAGAACCTGAAGCTGGAAAGTTCAAATATAACTCCAGAAGCCTGTCTAAAAGAAGTACAACGGCAACACTAACCTTGGACTGGCTGTTCACTTTGTCTTAGTTAATTTCCAAAAGTGTTAACACCTCTTCATTAACTTCTCCACATTATTTTTTTTCATGGTTTTCAGACTTAGGAAGGCAGCTTGGAAAGTTTTGTGTTGAATTTGGTCATGTAAATGTTTAGTGGATGAAACACATTTGTCAATGTAAAAAATTAATGTTCTGCTTGAAATGTTTTCACCTGTTCCTTTGACATGTAATATCTTGGATTAGTTACACTGGAGGGAAAAAAAGTTACCCTTTTACAGAAGATTTAGTTACTGTGGGTTTTGGTTTTTTTTTAATATAGGCTGTTCATTAACCATGAGGGAAAAGAAAATATTTTTATATAGTAGAAGTGCTTGTTAAAATAAGACATAAAAAACTGAAGATCAGGGAGACATTCAAGATCAGCCTTGATGTGGCCCTGGACAGCCTGATTTAGTTTGAGGTGTCCCTGTTCACTGCAGGGGGGTGGACAAGATGACCTTTGAGGGTCCCTTCCAACCTGATGTGATCTGTGAATTGCATTTAGATTTTGAAACTATTTCTAACTTTACTTTTTTTTTTGTACAGTTGCTGATCATGTTGACAATGTCACTTGTCTAAATAAACACAATTAATGAATTGGTTTTCCAAGGGTCTCCTACCTCCTCATGGTATGAAATACTTAATTCACTTGAGACCTTCTCCACCCTTCAAGAGGAATCTCTTGACACGTTTCCAGGTGAGTGAGGCCACGAGATGTCGCTGCAAAGCCACGGGAGGTTATCAACGACCCCTCCACAAAGAAAACCAGCAGGCTGGAAGTACCAGTGGCCTCTGAAGAGACTGAACTTGTTTTTCTAAAGCAACAGCAGAGGAGCATGACTTGAAATACACAAGCCAGGGAAGAAAGATTGCCATCTGGTTCTGAAAAGGATGACTATTTTTGTGAATCATTGAATCATAGACTTGTTTGAGCTGGAAGGGACCTTAAAGATCATCTAGTTCCAATCACCCCTGTCATGCGCAGGGACACCTCCTACTAGACCGGGCTGTTCAAGGCTGCATCCAACCTGCTTTGCAACACTTCCAGGGCTGGAGCCTCCAAAACTTCTCTGGACAACCTGTCCCAGTGCCTCACTACCCTCACAGGGGAGAATTTCTTCCTGGCTCAGATATGAACAATGCCAAAAGCACAGAAAACTAGGATGCAATCTTTGCAGTCTGGTACTACTTCTGCAATTAAAAAAGCTGTATGATCCTTGGCAAATACTGGGTTTTTCTTTCCAAAATGACAAAAAGAATTACTTCACAGCTTCCTGTACTGGAAGAGGGGAGATGTGCCAGTGCAACCAAAACGCAGTAAGGCCTGAACTGCAAACAGCTGCAGAGCAAAATAGGAAGGAAAGGAATTTATCTCAACAGACATCATTGATTCTTTTTCTACAGAAACACCACTTGTAATGAATGTTTTCTTTCCTACAAACCCTCCAAGGAGAATGAAAAAAAAAAAAGAGGAAAAGTAAAAATTAAAACAAGACATGGAATCAGGAGACAGACTCAGATTTTCAGATTTTGAAGTGTTTTCAGGAATTATGTTTAAATGTAAACACTGAGGCCTTACTGACTCTTAGTAGCTACTTGTTCTGTTTTGACTTTCAGCGTTTATTCCAGCTGCAAAGGGCTGTAGCTAGCAATCACAAGGACCTAGGAAAGCTGGCAGAATGTGCAACTTAATGACTTTTTGGTACTTATGCTTCTCTGCTATGCCACCAAAATCACAATGGGATGCAGATGATGTACTTTAATACATGTGGCACTATTAAAATGTTTCATTAAATATCTGTGGCTGTATTTGTCTCTACCAGTGATGCAGTTAATGTAGAAGACCAGCTTCCAGAGGAGGCCCACCAGATGATCAGAGGGCAGGAGCACCTCTGCTGTGAAGACAGGCTGAGGGAGTGGGGGTTGTTCAGCCTGGAGGAGATAAGGCTCTGTGGAGGCCTTCCAGTTTTTAAAGGGGCTACAGGAGAGATGGAGAGGGACTTTACACAAAAGAATGGAGTAAGAGGACATGGGGTAATGGCTTAAAACTGGAAGAAGCTGCATTAGACATTAGGAAGAAATTCTTCCAGATGCAGGTGCCAAAGCACTGGAACAGGGTGCCCAGAGAAGAAATTGCTTTTCCTTCCTCCCACAACCTGCATTTCGGACCTCATGATTGCTGCATGTGAAGATGATGTGGAATGCATATTCATACAGACCTAAGCAGATAATCATCTGCTCAATTCCCTAGGTGGAAAAAAAAAAAATCTCTTAAAAATGCTATGAATATACATGAGTCAGGCAGAATCCCCACCTGGTCCAAGTCAGGCAGTAATTTTAATCAAGCACCCGAAAACAAGAACAGGCAGCTGGGGCCACAAGGCAATGGCATTTCAAACCAACTCATATCCATGCCACCAGCTACTTCATAAAACTTAGTATTCTAAGACCTTACACAATTGTGCATCTTCTACAAGATAGTTTTCAGAATGTTAATTTGTTGAGTCTGAAAGAGAAAAAAAAAATCACCTCCAGTTTTAAAATCACCTCTATTTGTTAGACTAAGTAGAAACTTCGCATATTTTAGACCTTCCAAAAACCCTATTAGAATGTTGATTGGTTGTGTAGTGTTCTGAGTTGCCATCAACATCAGAAATGTATAGGAAAGCACCCAAAACCAGACACAGCTCTTGTTTTGGTACCTTGCTCTGATAATAGCATAATAAATGTCCTAGCTAAGCTCTTTATTATTCACTGGAAAATAACAAGTCAGCTCTGTGAGGCTGGGTGTTCATCAGGGTTCTGCTCCCTGTGACGCTTGCTTTTGATCAAGCCCTACATGGCTACAGTAAATAGCATGAATGGCAATTTCAGGGTAATAAGAATATACATTACAGTGAGAGAAAACTTACCTCTCCATCGCATTTGTTTAGGATTTGAGAGTTTTTGAAGGTGGTGTTGAGATTGCTTTCTGCCTTTGCAGTTGCAAAATTCTTTCATTTGGGAAGGCTTTCCTCCTACTATCACCCATATTGAGGCCACGAGAATTGTTCTGTTGACTTGGTCTTTACATAATCCTTTCCTTTGTCCCATTGCCAAGTTTACCTATGTCTCTATTCTTCCTGACAGACATTAGTTCTGCCACTACCCACGTGTTCTTGCTCCAACAATTTCCCTGTTGGTGAAGATGCCAAGTCTTCTACCTAGACCACAGGGAAAAGGAACCTATTGTCCTTGTTGAACAGAGAAGGATACAGTAGTTTTTCCCACAGTACAGTGAAGACAGGAATAGATCTTTTTGTTTATCAAAATTTGAAACCACCTCTATGTGGCTTCTGCACCTGTGAATTGCTGAAATAAAAATCAATCAACCAAAAGAGCAAGCATAAGGGGGCCTACAAGAAGGCTGGGGAGGGACTTCTCAGGATATCAGGTAGTGATAGGACTAGGGGGAATGGAATGAAGCTGGAGGTGAGCAGATTCAGGCTGGATGTGAGGAGGAGGTTCTTCACCATGAGAGTGGTGAAGCCCTGGAATGGGTTGTCCAGGGAGGTGGTTGGGGCCCCATCCCTGGAGGTATTTGAAACCAGGCTGGATGAGGCTCTGGTCAGCCGGATCTAGTGTGGGGTGTCCCTGCCCACGGCAGGGGGTTGGAACTAGATGATCCCTGTGGTCCCTTCCAACCCTGACTGATACTATGATACTATGATAAAAAGTACTGCTGACCAAGGGGAGAAAAGAACACATCAAGCCAACCTGGTCTGCATCTTTGCTCATTGCCTTTCAGTCACAGGGTTCAAACAGCTCTGCCAGAGAGGAGTGCTGCTCAGGATGTGATTCATGGGACTCCAGCAGTCTGCACAGTCTGCAGTGAAAGCTGGTCTGTAAAGCAACCAGGGGCTGAATCCTGGCTGAATCTGTTAATTGGAGAGATGTAAACATGAGAATCACACTTTTATATAACAATTATTTTTAACTCAAACACTTGTAGTCATAACAACGAATGTATCAGTTTATAAAACACTAACGATTAGTTTTTCCTAATGCTCTAACCTTAAATATGACCATTCTCCTTCCCTCATGGCACTGCCAAAAATACAGAGATACAAGCAAGCCTTTTTTTTTTTTTTTTTTTACCCCAAACCTCAGCTGGTTCTTGAAAAAAATCATACAAGGGCTTGAGTTGAAGGGACCTTTAAGATCATCTAGTTCAAATCCTGCTGCCATGGGCAGGGACACTTCCCACTAGACCAGATTGCTCAAAGCCTCATCCAGCCTGGTCCTAAACACTTCCAGGGATGAGATGTCCGCAATTTCTCTGGGCAACCAGCTGTATTGAGGTACTTTCCATTTAACATATCTATGTTTCCAGGTGCATCCCCACTGATTCCAGCACAGTCTGCTGGACCAGGAGATTGACAGTGGTCTTTAGGAACAGCTATATGTCACTCCACATCACAAGAGACACGTCCTTATTAGGATTTATCAGTTACTGCTAAAATTAAAATAGATTCTTGCAATGAACAATGCCAGTATTTGAAACAGATGCAATTAATTACAGAAGGAGAAATTAGTTTTTAGTTCCACTTTTTAAGCTACATGTGTCAAATAATTCTGAGTTGTGTAGAAATGAAAAGGGACGTGCAAGAGTGGAATTAGTTAAGAAGCTTTTTAGTGATAGATAATTGTGGAGATTTGTCTAATGAATCTTTGTTGTTCAGCTAAATTAAAAGCTAAGTGGCTAACTAAATATTTATAAGCTTCTGAAATGGAAGTGACTCAGGATATGTCTACACTGGAGTGTGCTTCTGAGTTATGAGTCATGTATTTGTGGGTGGATTTTAGCTGAACCTGCCTTGAAAATATGTGATGCTGTATGGTACGATGCCCATATTCCTTATATTTTGAACCCACAGTCAGTGCTGAAGCTGACTGGATGAAAAGGGAGGTCACTTCAGAGCCTGCAGCATGCTACCATCTGTAGATGATCTAGGAAATGGCTCCTAACATATTGCTAGGGCATTTGTCTATCCTCCTTGGATTCCTCTATAGAATCTTGCTCTGTCCTTCTTTCCTTTCTCTTCTCCTGCCTGCCTTCCTCCTCATGAACATAACAGCTGAGGTAATTGTGATTTGTGTTCCACCCTCTCTCCCTGAGAAGCCAAAAGGGTTTGCCATGGCTTCAGTGGATAATCTTTGAATAGTCTGTTCACAGAACAGACACTTGCTCAGACTTCTAGTGTCATTTCAATTTCTGCTTTGCAGAAGGCAGTGTAACTAGAGATAATTTACAATATGCTTAACATTAGGTCAGTTGTCTACATGTAGCTTTGCATTTCTAGCACATATTAACCCTGCCATAGTGGTGAGAACACATGTTCTTATGGATCCAGGGGTGACTGACTCTGAGCCCAAAACAATGAGACTACCAATAGCACAAATGCCAATAAATAGCCAGGAATAAGTGAATACAAGGGTATAACAAAATATGTACCAGAAAGAGTAGAACACCACCTAACTCAGTGCCCTGCCTCAGGGGCCAAGAGAAAATACATAAAGCAGAGAGTAAGAACAAAGAAAACATTTCAGAATACCTCCTTTATCTTCAGGCATATCTCTCACAGATAACCAGAGGTGAGTTTTGCATTTAATAGCTCATGATGCATTTTTGTTTCATAAATGTCCGGCTGGTTTTTGAACTAAGTTTTCAGCATCCATGCTGCTGTATTAGCTCACACAGTTGGGGTAAAAGAAGAGGAGGAGGCAGGAAAAGAGGCTCCTGAGATGTCCTTGGTTTGGCTTTGGTTGAAAAAGAAACCACTCTACTTGCATGCAACATTCTTCACAACAGTAAACTAAGTGGTAATGACTCTGAAACCCTGCTCTAATCAGGTTGGCACCTAAGGGGCTGTGACTTTACTGCATGTTTCTGAAATGGTTCCTTTTGCAGCCTGTCCTACAGTTGACATAGATGCTGACCTTAAACACAAGCCTTTTGAACCTTCCCTTCCATTCCCTGGTCTTTCTTCGATTCAGCCACTTTGCATCTCTCCTGTTTTCCTGCTGTAGTGATGACTGCAAATAAACTTGTTATATGTAAGATTCAGTCTTGACAGATTCTATGCTACACAGTTCAGCTCACAATGGAGGACACATTCCTGGATCCACCTTCCATCCCTCAGTCCTTTTTTTATTGATCTGCTTGAAGTGACCAGTTTGCTCCCTGTGCTGCACACCAATCTGCTGCTGCATGCTCAGCTGTCCTGGGAATTGCTCCTCCAAGTCAGTGGTCCTCAAATTTCAGATTAAAGTCCTGTGGGAATAAAAAGAAAACGGAGATTAACCAGAAATCCAAGATGCTTTTTTGGCAACAAATAGCTTGATGCACTGTACTGTTATGCCAAAAAAATAAAGGCAAAATAAAGAGCTAAGCATTAAAGGTAGGTTTATGAATCAGCAGTAGATACCAAGACACAGAGATATATATAGGAAGTAAGACCTTAAAAGAGCCTGAAAGTAGAGTTATGAGGGATGATGGTCTGGAATGAGAACCATCATGAGGCAATTGCACTCCTCACTGTTCCAAACAGCCTCTCCCATGGAGCAGGAAGAATTTTCACAGCTGAAGTTCAGCCTGTGCCTGTGAAGGGACAGCAGAGAGGCTCTGAGATACACCATGCTAAAACCCTTGCGGCAGGCACTTTGTATCATTTGCAAGCTGTAAGTTACAGATAGCTAAAACTTCCTGCGAGAAAGCCTCCATTTCAGATGTGCTTTTATGACGCTGTCAGTTAAGCACATGAAATGGCTGTTGAAATTATTGCCAACTTACAAATGTAGTAGATCTTTTTTTTTTTTTTTTTTAATAAATGCAGTTTGCCTACTTTTAACAAGGCATTGTTTTATTGCAACCATAGATGCTTTCATTCTCTATACCTATGATTTAATCTTCTGAATTACACTTTTATAGTTCATTCACTCTGCAGTCAGACAGCTTAATTTGTAACTCGTATAGATTTTCTGCCCAGCAACAGCAAGAGGGAAACATTCAATAGGGGGATTAAAAAAAAAAAGAAAGATGTCATACCAGAAAAAGCACAAAAACCGGCACGGTGAATCAGGGGCAAATATGCAGCTGGAAACAGTCTCAGGTTGTTTTTTTTAATTACCTAGTTTTCAGTCTGAGAGGTTCCAAAAAACGTAGGAACAGGAGAGGGTAACGAGATGGGAAAGGACTGGACAAGACGCTGCAGCTCTGCACATACTTTTCCATCCCAAAGTGCCAGGGTGCGGTTTGGAAACACGGAGCCAGGATAAACCTTTACACGCTCTGCTGACTTGAGTGACCTCACGGCAGAAGCATGCGGGACAACGTCTGACAAAAGGCCATTTCACTTTATATAGGTTGCTTTGTGACTCTAATTCTGTAAACATGTGAGGATTGAGCAGTCAGTCTGATGAAATGAGTGACCACTAACAGGCTTTCTACATTGAGCACCTTTAAGGCCTGATGTCCTATTTCAGAAGCATCAAAACTATACGTGTTTATTTTTACTGCCAATGTTTTGGAGCACCTTTTCATCTTTCAGGCTGTGCTATCTCTTCAGGTACCAAGCGACACTTGTGAGAGCCCAGGGGCATCCCAGTTTTGTCCAGCCCGCTGTCGAGGCCAGGATGTGGTGGGATCGCTGCCTCCTAGTCCTGGGATGGGCTCGGACGCAGAGCCCCGGCTGCCTGTGAGGGAACCAGGCGGTGACAACCTCCACAACGATTTAGGAGCTGGACTTTAGACGACGGGGCCTAAGCAGTGTGGGGTGAGGCCCGGGCATGGGAGCAGACAAGGCTGCATCTCCCCGCCGGGGAGTTTCTGATTAACCAGCCTGCTGCGGGGGCGGGCGGCTGGTAGCCCGAACGGGGCGCAGCCAGGCCCCTTGGGCGGGCAGCGATGCCTCTGAACCGGGACTGACCACCGGAACGGAGACCACACGTGGAGCTGCTATAGGCTTCCTTTCAGAGGCTGGACTGGGCCGCCCCAGTCCGCCGAGGGTAACAGAAGCTACCCCAGTCTGAAGCTGAA
Organism: Picus viridis; assembly: GCA_033816785.1. Lineage (NCBI taxonomy): Eukaryota > Metazoa > Chordata > Aves > Piciformes > Picidae > Picus > Picus viridis. Next base: position 3,997,592 of record CM066589.1, read on the forward strand.
GCTGAAGCTGAGGCGGAGAGTGAGGGGGCGCGGCCTTCCCGCCCCTCCGCCCGTTCCCGCCGCCTCTCGCGAGGCCTCCGCCGCCGCTCCCCCCACCTCTTCCCCTTCACCCCCACTACCCCCCTGCGCTGCGGCTCACGTCACCGGCAGAGCAGACGGGGACAACATGGCGGAGCGGCGGAGGCACAGGAAGCGGATCCAGGTAGCCGAGCCTCTCCCTCCCTGCCGGGCCCGCGCCCCCTCCCCAGCCGCCAGCTCCCACATCTTCCGTCCTCACAGCAGCATAGTTTCTCCGGGCGGCCTGCGCCGGGGGCCCGGCCGCCCCTCAGAGGGGCTTCCTCACCGGTTCTGCGGCCTCCCTGATGCCCTGCCGTTGCGAGGTGGTGGTGGCGGCGGCGGCAAGGCGGTGCCGTGCGGCCGGGCAGACCGTGGGAACCGGCGGTGAGGGGAGCCGCCTCGTCTGGGCTGCTGGCGGGACAGCGGGAGCCCCTCGGGCGCCGGGAACGCGCGGGGAGCGCCGCAGCGGAGCTCAGTAGGAGCTCAGTCTGGCACCGTGCGACAGGTTTTCCTCAGAATTTTCTAGCAAATTCGTAAATCCGAATAAATGCCGAGAAAAGCCGGAGCCCGCTGCGCGGCCGGGAAGCGCAGGTAGGAGCGTTTCGGGGGTAATGCAGAACGCTGTCTCCCCGGCGCCCAGCGACGGCTGCCGCCCCGGGGGACATTCATTAGTCCCTGCCTCCCGTTCATCCGAGGGTCCGGCAATTCTGCCTTCATGGGGTCTGCGCCCGCAAAAGTACATCATCTTTCTCATGAGCAGAGGGGGAGATTTCGCGCTACTGCCTGTTTTTAATCTCCGAGGTATTGTCAGGTTCTCGCCCGTTATTAGTGCCGAACAATAGCTTAATGTCGTAAAACAAAACCGAGGCGAGCAGCCCCTTAGCCTGGAGCTGACACCCAGCGTGTCTGTTCCAGTTATACGTAAGCAAAAGGCATGGGACAGATGGTATAAGCATCTTAAATGCAAACGTGCCCCAGCCAGGAAATGATGTGGTAAGAAAGGAAATTTGTTTCCAGAAAACATAAACAACCAACCACGCCTAAAAATAGACATAATCAGCTTTAAGATCGTGTTAAAATGTAGTGTTAGTTGTGTAGTGTCACTTAAGGGCAAAGTGAAGACTGCTTAAGTATCTTCTCTTACCTGGGAGTCTGGACTTCACAATATATAACTCTTGAGTTTTACAGAGTTTTGGGCATGGTTACAGCATCAGTTACTATAATGCCTGTTTACTGCTAGGTATTAGTAACGCTAAGCCTAATGAGTGTTTGTTTGGGATTTATAGCTCTGCTGTAAATGGAGATAATAGTCACAGGAGGAATCATAGCGCCATTCAATAAATGTACACTTTGTATTCATCTTTCTGATTAGTTGACTGCTCTCCTTTCTCATCTTTTCCTTTCCCATCCTACTTTCTCTTCCCCCAGGAAGATGGAGCTGTGCCTATACTTGCTGTAGTAGTTCCCTTTTTTTGTTTTAATGATCCCTTTTTTCCCCCTATAATCCAAATTACTGGGGTGGGGGAAGAGAAATGGAAAGAGTGTTTAATCAAAATCTCGTTAAGCAAGCTTTCTCAATCACAGACCGTTCCATGAATTATGCCTAAGCATTACAGAATTATTCATGATCGTTGTAGACTGTCCCTTACCAAGCATGACAGCAGTGCAGTCAGAGCCAAATGAAATGTAATGTTTTGAGGAATACCCGAGGCTGTGGTGTGGAGGCACTTAAGCACATGCTTAATTTCCAGCCTGTTAGCAGTAAAAGTATTTCCGGGACTGTTAGTAATTAAATCGATGGCAGGGTGTTAACACTTAAGGTGGAAGATAGTGGCCTATATTTGTGATGGAGCTACGCAGATACATGAGCGTTGCCTCTTGGTAGCTTCCCAGTGTATGCTGACAACAATGGGAAGACTGGACAGCAAACAAAGGATGCTGTTGAATGGCCACAGGGTGTTCTTAATTGGTCAGTGAATAAAGCAACATGCGTTTTTCTTGGCAGTTGCTGGGGGGAAGGGAGGTGTGTTTAAGCTTTTCTTTCACTTTATTGGCATAGGTGCAGTATTATCACCACTCTTCAGGATAATACTGCAAGTTCCTCCTTTTAAAATGAAGTATAGGGTTTTTATTCATAGGTGTTTCAAGTGCTTTAGAAGTGTGTACTTATTTTAGAGTGATTTTGATTTTTAGATCTCTTTATTAAGGGTCTGCCTTAATAAAGAGACTGTCATACCGTATGCCAGTCTGACACTTGACTACTCCATTGTCATTAGGTAGAGCTGTATTTCTTGACAAGAGTGAGGCTCTTTGGAAAGGCTGTGTTTAGCTGTGGAAAAGGATGATGATACAGAGTTCAATGACAGATGTTATGTGTGCAGAACCTGGGTTCTGAGTAATTTGTTTCTGACATCCTGGTTAGTAGGTAGGTTAACTAGCTACATGGGAGATGAGGCATGAATAAACTCTCCATAAAATAGTTCAAAGTTCTGTGAAGCTGCTGGCTGTGTTTTCCATCAGCTGTGATAACAGAGAGGATGTGTTTTATAGAATTACTGTGATAAAAAAAAACATACTTCCTAATCCCTGTTGCATTGCTTAGACCCCTCTGGCAACAAGCTGGAAGATGCAGAAATCTTAACTTGAAAATAAAGACCCTTCAAAGATAAAAGTTTCAAAGTATCGTTCCTGTTGGTAATTTAAGTGTAATTAATATGGAGATCACTTCAGATGCACAGTAGTGAAAAGAGACTGGGCTGTAGGATGCAGATTGCTCCAGCTGGTGGGCCCCCACATGATTCACATCTCTCAACTCAAGAATGCTTGTTGCATAGAAAGGGCTTATTAAAGGAAAACCAACATATGTTGTCTAAAGGTTAGTTTAATATTGCTTCTTTGGACAGGTACATCTCAAAAGTTGGGAGATATCTTTGAATGCCTGTTTCTCCAGCAACTTGTGCAAAGCTATTTCGTTTCTTGAAAAGAAAATATGGCTCTCTGTGTATCCTGAAGTATTCACTTAAGCACAAAATCTGGAGAGCTGGTTACTTGGACAAGCATTCAGCTGGGTAACACGTGGCACTCTGCTGGCAGGTCTGCGATTTGACTGTTAAGTAGGCATTAAGTTTTAATTACATGGGCCAGATTCCATGGAACACAGTTTGGTTTTTTCCCTGCCCGTGGAAAGTTGTGTTTATCTTTGCACTGCAATTAATAGCACTTGTCCAGCACCTTAGCACCAAGTCCTCTGCTCTGGAAATGTTAATGTATATATAAACACCGCTCTTATTAACAGAGAAAACAGTTCTTGGGCAAGTGTCTTACTGCAAATTGATGGCTCAGGTGGCATCAATGCTGTCTGTCTGCTATTAATGACAGGTACCTTCCTTGTTGACTTTTTTTTTTGCACTTGAATCACTGAATTCAGGCTTCGAGCTTCGCCTGCTGAAGGACTTCTATAAATCAGTATCAACTGTTGGAGCTTACAGTTCTGTCCTGTCTTGATTTGGGCTCTGCTGGAAGGAAATGTGCAACAGCTGCATTGCTGCTTCCTCTGCTACAGCTTTTAAGAATGAGTATGGAAAAGCCCTTCAGAAATGACAGTGCAATGGTTTTCCAGCAACAGAGATTTTAATCCAGCTTGCCTGTTTGTCTTCTCATAAATTCTAGTAAAGCTGAGGGGAGTGATAACAAAAAGTGGCTAAGTAACTTCTTCAGAAGCGAACAATATTAGATGATAGAGGAGGAAAACCACAGGGGAAAAAAAAAAAAAAAAAAGAATTAAAAGTAGCAGCCCCACTTGTCAATAAAACAAGAATGGCTGTCCTGGAAATCCGAGCCACATTTTTAGAAGTGGGAAGGGAAAAGTCGAAACCTTTGGGCCTGGGGTTATAGAAGAGCCTGAAGCTGGCCTGTTTGGGCTTCGAATTACTATTCATCATTCCTTTGGTGTGTGTTTTAGAACTCTCTGTATTTGCAGGTTTAGCCCCATAAAATTAGTGATGGTTGAAAAGAAAGCAGGAAGAAAACATACTGCATGGGGTATTTATAGTGCGCACACAAAAAAAATCTGTTAATCTTTTTCTGTGAAGAAAAGTTAGTATGTTTTGGCTAGGACATAGCCACAGTAATCCAGGAGAACTGGTTTCTCTGCATGGCTCTGCCACAGTATCTTTTGAGGGAGTTTGAGCAGTCCGTGCACTGGACATCAGTGTAAAGAGTTGGATGCTTAAGTTTATTAGTCAGTGAAAAAAGTACAGATGGAGTCTGAAGAGTGAGTCCTGAGACCCTAATGTGTGTGTTTCCCCACTGCCTGCTCAACGGTCCATCAAAACATGTTCATTTGTGTGCTGCTTTTTTGTCCTATTGCACCTTGATTTACTTCAAGCAAAGTATAAATGTTTTAGTAGGATGGATGAGGACTACCCACCCTCCTGCTACAGTACATCTTCTAGTCTAAGGTCCTGAGAGTCAGCAGGGAAAGGAGAAAAATCTTGTGATTCAGCCCAAGCTTTGATGTGATCAGGCCATCTTCAAAGAAGATAACGCTAATGCACTTGTAGTGCCCTTATGAGGAGAGGTGTGATGAATGGAGCACGACACAGTGTCATTTTTGACATAGCCTCTCAGCTTGAAAAACAGGCTGCACATGGAAAATGTGCTTAAATGTCTTCTTTTCCTTATCTGAAAATTCTGTTAGGCTTCAGAAGACTTCTGTGAGGGAAGGTGTTCTGAAAATCTAAGCTGTCAGATGTAGGTGCAAAGAAAAAGAACAGATAGAAATTCTATTAAAATCAAAGAATTCTGATGACCCCTTTAAAACATTATTTACTCTGTTCTGATTTTCCAGAAATCTTCTTTGCATTATGATATTGTAGAAGGAAATCATCCTGTTCTGGGTCCTGCTTGTCTTCTCACAACCACAGATATGCTTTGGCCTTTTGGCATTCATTGAGTAGTCCCAAGGAGTAAGAGAACCTGAATAAGTCATACTGGTAATACTGTGATACTCTGATAGAGATGAAAGGGAGAAAGAAGCTCATGGACGCACTGGTTTTAGCAGCTCGGTTCAGATGTGTTTATTTTTAATGTGTTCAGACCTCTTTGGTGCTGCAGGCCCAGCTGGGGGTTTAATCAACTGGGAACCACATCAGTGCACTGAAGGAAGTGCAGAATGCACTGTGCCATACTCGGGTTTGGGAGGTAATGGTGAAAAGTGGATTTGATTGGCATTTTCCTTTGACTTCAGTGGGTCTGGAAGGTGCCTGGGTTTGAAAGTCTCAGGTTTGTTTTAAGAATTCACATAGGGCAGGATTTTGATAGGAATGCATGAGAGCTACTCTTAAAAAAAAATTAAATGTTAGTACATTTCTCCTGATTAGGTGTCTTGAGCACTGCTTTTCTTCTCTGTAGCACAGAATCCCACCGTGGTGGGGATAGGAAGGGACCTCAGGAGATCATCTAGTTCAACAAAGCAGGTTCACCTAGAGCAGGTTGCACCTGGCAGATAAATAAGAGATTTAGGTTGATTTTTATTTTTAATGGTATTCTTCCAGAGTTTATAAATTCTCAGGGATTATAAATCTCTAAATTTTACATGCTGTATAGTGACCATGTGCATTTCTCAATATATAAAATCAAAGTAGATGCAAGGGTCTGAAGCAAAGTCTAGAGCAGAAGTTTTCAGAAGCTCAGAAGCTTGGCACTCTCCTATTTATTAATTTTGTAATTAATTGAAAACAGATTAATTATACAGTTTTAATTGAGAAGACACTTTGCAACATTCCAGGCATACATTGCCTGAGATAGAATAGAATTAACCAGGCTGGAAGAGACCTTTGAGATCGAGTCCAAACTATCATCCAACACCATCTAATCAACTAAATCATGGCACCAAACACCCCATCAGGTCTCTTCCTAAATTTCAGTGATGGTGACTCCACCACCTCCCTGGGCAGCACATTCCAATGGCCAATAACTCTTTCTATGAAGAACTTCTTCCTAACATCCAGCCTAAACCTCCCCTGGCACAGCTTGAGACTTGAGATGTTTCTTTCATGTTTCTGTCTTTCCTATAAAAGCAAGTTTTAAATATCAGAACGTTTTCCTAATGCTTTTTAAGGCTGTGTCATCTGTTTTAAAGCTTTATAGTTCAATAATATTTTTCTAACTGTATAAGGAGGTTTAAAATGCTGAGTTTGGGCTTCTTTTTACAGCTGAGCATAAAGATCAGTTCAACTGCGTCTTTAAAAAGTTCTGTTTAGGATGCTGAAGTTTCCAATGATGTTATTTTCCGTCAGTCTGGTTTAATATTTTAACAGAAGCCAGGCTTTGCAGATAAAGGGGTGAAAATAGGTTGAAAAATGGGGATTAAATGGCAGGGGAAACTTTCTCAGTTAAACCATGCCAGCCTCTTTTTTTTGTTGTTGTGTGAAGTGTTATGAAACTGTGCCACAGAAAAGGACAAAGCAGGAGATAGTAAAGAGCAATCAAAACCCCTGAAATCTCTTGGTGCCAGCCTCTGCCTGTGTGGTGCATCACATGTCCTAGCAGAATCATAAATATTTTAGGAAGAAAAAAGAACAAAAGCAACCTAGCAGAGGAATTAACACCAATGTGAATATCCATAGCTTCTCTGGCTGTTCTGTGGTCCGTGCTGCAAAGAACATTTGCCCAGTGCTTCAAGTTTAATTTGCTGGTAGGAGATACCAGCAAGGCATCAGTTTGAAGCACAGCTGCTGCCTGCAGTCATCAGTCTCTGGTACCTTGGCATGTGCTGTGCAGTACCAATGGGGCATGCTCCCTCAGTTACTTTAAATGTGTTGTTAACTCATTTTGTTGATGGTTTGGTACCAAACTTGGTAGCATCATGAGTGATTTACAGTTGCTGGTACAACTGTACCATATAAGGGGGCATCAAACAAGCATTATGAGTTATCTGTGTACTTTCCCTATCTGTTAGTGAGGAGTTTCCATGGGCTCTCTGATGTTTTACACAGATTTTTAAATTTAAAAAGAAAAAAGGATTGGATGTGGAGAAGTTGTTCATGTCATCTGTGTGGGGACTGTCAGGATCATCTGGCTTCATTTGGACATAGGAGGGCAGATGTCTGCATGCAGATGAAGAATTTAAACTTTCAACAAAATTCCAGTCATGTCAGAACTAACAAACTACAGAATCTTCTGGGCATAGCTTATGTCAGTATTACTCTCTTTAAAATTGTCCTCAGATAGGAAAAGCAACACTGCACTAGAAGGATAATTTATTAACCAGTTGATTTTGAAAGTGAGCTGCACAAACTGTGGAAAATAAACAACTGAAGTTTTTGTTCCTGTGTACCAACATCTATTCGACCTTGTGTTTCCACTCAGTGTGCTTTTAGTGATGAGATGATTATACATCTCAAAAGCAGTAATGGAGGTTGTGTAGGTTTATTGACCTTTAGAAACATTATGTCTTGAAATGGAATCTTTGAATTCTCTGTATTGCTGTAAACCAGCAATCTCTTTTGTGGCTTCTTTAATCTATTTCTTTGGCCAGCTTCAGGAGAAGAGGTACAGAAAGGTAGTGCCAGTCCGAAAAGATGTCCTGGTACTTCCTGCTACTTACAGATCAGTAACAGGGAGATTTGGAGTGCTAAGTTTTTTTGATTAGAAGAAGAAATTTTGAGGAAGTTTGCATGAGTCAGTGTAATGTGCAAAATGCTTGTTTCAGGTACGATTTTGCAAAGCAGGAACGTTAGAAAGGTTTTTCCTTTCCTGCTTATGAGTATTAGGTCTTAATTTTACATAACTGAAAATGCTCACCTCCATCCCTCTGTCTTACACATCTCTGAATTCTGCAGGTTGGTAAATGGGCAGAATTTGTGACTCTGCAGGGCTCTGTTTTCCTAAAACAGCTGGCTAGATGTCCCAGTTCTTCGCCCTGCAGTGCCTCACACTGATGTTCTAGTCTCTCAATTGGAGCAATCTCCTCCATGGCACTCTTTAGTCGAAGTTAATTTTGTAACTGTGCTGTGGTACTGACATTTCCCAGCTAAATGTTTCAACTTCTCACCGTGGCTTTCTCCTCTTTCACGTGAAATTCAAGCTGTTCTGTATGCTGCCATTGCTGACGCTTCATGCACTCTCATTCCTCACTCTCTTTTCCTTTGCACTCAACTTCACAACTCCTTTCACTAAGCTTCTCTGCCCTAAGCAGCTTTCTGTGTGCCCAGCACTTTCCTCACAGTTCCTCCTTTTAAAAAAAGAGCTGGTAAGGGAGTTTGTGGTTACCTGAGATCATCTAACATAAGAATTCCTGCTTTATGTACACAGGGTGGTTTTGGGGACAATGACTTGACCTATTTTCACATCTTTTACATTTTGTTATTTCTATATTGCCATAAAGTAATGAGGGCTTTGCAATATCTGATTTTTTGAGTGAATTTTCCCTTATGTTTGAAACTGTCTTAACGTTGCTCTCTTCCTGTTGCAGGAGGTCGGTGAGCCGTTGAAAGAGGAGAAGGCTGTTGCTAAATACCTACGTTTCAACTGTCCAACAAAATCCACCAACATGATGGGCCACCGAGTTGATTATTTTATTGGTAGGCTGACTGTTACGTGGGAAATGAAACTTCCTTCTGTACTTGGAGGGAGGGGGTAGGGGGCCTGGGTTGTGTTTATTATTAGTGCTTTATCTGGGGAGTACTGATTTTACCATTTGGTTTTGAAAACTTATCAGGCAGCCATAAAATTCATCTTATCAGCCTGAAGTAAACACAATAAACTTTTTGCTCTGTGATTATATGGTTAAGATTAACATATTTCAGAATAGCAGCTAGTCTTGAAAGGATGTAGAACATCACCAGAACTGGTTGGTGTGGTTCAAGGAATGTAGAATGTTCCAATAAGTGCCCTTAATTTTAATGCATTTTTATTTCCATTTTCCTCCCCTCCAGCCTCAAAAGCTGTAGATTGCCTTCTGGATTCAAAATGGGCAAAAGCGAAGAAAGGAGAAGAGGCTTTATTTACAACCCGGGAGTCTGTAGTCGATTACTGCAACAGGTATGGCCTGGCCTGATTCATTGGTTTTGTTAATGAGCATAGTTGTCAACATGTCTTGGTTATTTAGGAACTAATTTTATAGTTATTTTAAGTTAGTAGGATAGTAAAGAGTTCTCAGATTTCTCCTTCCTGTTGCTGTAATCTGCCATCACTGTAGAAGTTGGACATGGAGGGTCAGTTTTATGCCCCTCAAGTGGTAGATCCCTGCTGCTGAGTGTACTCCTAAGTGATTTCTGTGGAGAAAGGGCATATTCTCTCTCTACCATGTTTGGGGCAGACACAGAGGCTTAAGGGAGCTGTCCTGCACTTGGAGAGCTCTGTGGAAGCTACTTAGAAATGAGAAAAAACCAACCAACCAACCAAAAAAACCCCACAACAATAATAAAAAAACCCTAACCCTAATATTTAGTCTCTGGCATCCTTTAAATAGCCATCTAGCAAGGTGAGCTGCTTCTCCCAGTTCTAGGGCTGGGGGCAGGGCTGATTCTGTGTTTGAATTTTAATCCTTTTACTGATTTCTTCAAGCAAGTTTAGGGAAAAAAACATAATTTTAATGGAAGCAGAAAGCAAAGTTTTCCTTTCCAGTGTCTTTGTACTGAGGTAGGAATCTGCATGTTGGTTCTTCAGTTACTAAAGCATTGGAGGAAGTGACAATTGGTTAAGTCCTTCAGCTCCAGCAGTGCAAGGAGTGCTGGTGTAGTATGCAAGGAAAATGGGTTCAACCCTCTGTTCTGTGGCACTGATTTTTATCTCCAGTGTCATTGCATGCACTGATCTGGCACCATACCATGTCTGCAATTTGGTGTCTCTTGCCCACTTTTATGTTGCCAGTCACAGGAAGGCCACCTTAAGTCACTGAGGCTGTTTTTGAAGTTCTAAACATTAGCATTGTCCATTTCCTTTGCCTTTTGAAGGGATGGAGGAACAACAGTACCAAACTGGTCTCTTCAGTGTAAGAGGCTGCTTAGGCATATTGAAAACTTAAGCCAGAGTAACTTAGCTCTCTGGATGTGTCTATTGCTTGTTTACCTGCCCTATAAAACAAAAACAAGTTTCAGAACTTGCTGCTTCATCCTGTGTCAGCTGCATTGATCAGTTGCATATTTGAAGAAGTCATTAACTGCATTCATAACACTGCTCCAGTACATAAGGTCTCCTGGTACACTTACATATTGATCTACAGTCACAAAGTTTTCCTTTGAAGGGTTTTGTTCACAAATAAGCTACATTAGTAATGCTTTGTCCACCAGATCTATCGAGGGTTATCAAGTCAGGAATCAGTAGGCAGTCTGCATTTCATTAGTTATGTCAGGACCTGGCTGTTGGCCACTGTGTGGTGCAGTGGACACGCTGGAGGGAAGGGATGCCATCCAGAGGGACCTGGACAGGCTGGAGAGGTGGGCACAAGCCACCCTCATGAGCTTCAACAAGACCAAGTGCAGGGTCCTGCATCTGGGTCGAGGCAATCCCAGGCACAAATACAGGCTGGGCAGTGACTGGCTGGAGAGCAGCCCTGAGGAGAGAGACTTGGGGGTGCTGGTGGACGAGAAGCTCAACATGAGCTCTCAATGTGCGCTTGCAGCCCAGAAAGCCAATCAGATCCTGGGCTGCATCAGGAGATGTGTGACCAGCAGGTCAAGGGAGGTGCTTCCCCCCTCTACTCAGCTCTGGTGAGACCCCACCTGGAGTACTGCGTCCAGTTCTGGAGCCCCTATTACAGGAGGGATGTGGACGTGCTGGAGCGTGTCCAGAGAAGGGCCACGAGGATGATCAGAGGGCTGGAGCACCTCTCATATGAGCACAGACTGAAGGAGTTGGGGCTGTTCAGTCTGGAGAAGAGAAGGCTCCGAGGTGACCTCATTGTGGCCTTCCAGTATCTGAAGGGGGCCTACAGGAAGGCTGGTGAGGGACTTCTCAGGCTATCAGGTAGTGATAGGACTAGGGGGAACGGATTGAAGCTGGAAATGGGGAGATTCAGGCTGGATGTGAGGAAGAAGTTCTTCACCATGAGAGTGGTGAAGCCCTGGAATGGGTTATCCAGGGAGGTGGTTGAGGCCCAGTCCCTGGAGGTGTTTAAGACCAGGCTGGACGAGGCTCTGGCCATCCTGATCTAGTGTAGGGTGTCCCTGCCCATGGCAGGGGGTTGGAACTAGATGATCCTTGTGGTCCCTTCCAACCCTGACTGATTCTATGATTCTATGTTGTGGCTCTCTGTTCTGAGCAGTATGTCCTTCACAGTTCCATCTTTTTGTATTGTCAGAGGTAGCTCCTGCAAGGAAAAGAGCTGTCCTGCAGGTCAGACCTGTTCTAGGGATGGCTCAGTGTCTGAGCTCCCTAAATTCCAGATGTGAAGAAAAGTAGTTTCCCCCAAAGAAGTAATTTGCTGTTGCTAGAGAAGGAGTTGTCTGAAGAAGGTTTTTCATGTCCTTGAAACAACTCTGCTTGATAGTCATCATGCAAATAAGTTCAACTGGTGGAATGACTTTTCTCTCTACTGTGTTTTCCTAATTTAACAAGCAGTCCAGCATAAGGGTTTGGGCTGCAGCAAGAGGGGAAAGAAAACAAGGGCAAATCAGATGCATAGGATCAGGATGTTCGGTGTCAATATGTGCTTGGAATCCACACCCTATAGCTTACTGTCAGTCTGAGGAGCAGTTCTGAATTTGTCTGAAGCATTTCAAGGGCATTAATTGGTGATAGTCTTAAGACTACCAAATACTAATTCCTGGTGCCCAGCTGGCGATAGATGTACTTGCCCTGAGGTGCTTCTGTGGCTGAAATGAATGAAACACTTGCATATGCACCACAGTTTCTGCAGGTGATTTTATTCATCATGCACCACTTACCAGGGAACTTGATAAGCCATGTGTCCACTTTCTTATTTGTGCTGTGAAATACATTGGCATGAAAAAATACTGGATGGAGTTGTAATAATGGGAAAGATAATTAACTTGGTGGCTTCCTGCATTCTCTATCTTGTGTATTTACTTCTATCTGTGCAAAACACTGCCACAGAAAAGGAGGGGGTTTACCCAGTTTTGAGCAGAGGAACCAAATAAATAATCAAAAAGCAAGAGTTCATGCACAGGATACTTGAGTCTGGTGCATTTAGTTGTAAATAGAGCAGGTGATGATGACCTGTCTTCTAGTCACACTTCATGATTACATTAGATAACCTAGAATGGTACCTAATAAGGTAATTGAGTGCAAATGGTACTGTCACAGCCACACTTCAATGTATCATTTCACTTGTTTCATTTTAAGACTCCTGAAAAAACAGTTCTTTCATCGAGCATTGAAAGTGATGAAAATGAAACCTGACAAGGATACAAAGAAGGAAAAGGAAAAAGGAAAAGCTGAGAGTGGGAAAGAAGAGGAGAAAAAGAGCAAGAAGGAAAGTGGCAAAGATGAAAAAACTAAGAAGGAGAAAGAAAAGGAAAAGAAAAAGGATGGTGAAAAAGAGGAGTGTAAGAAGGTAAGTACAGAAGAGACAGATCTGTAACAGAATCCATTAACTGATTGGTAAGATTACACTGGCTTTAAAATAAGGCTGGTTGTCACATACCTGATTTTGCAGAGAGGCTTCAGCTGGGCTTTTGTGTACCTCCCCATCTTCTGAGTTAATCAAACGCTTGTTCTCTCCAGCTGCCGTGGGCAGCGATGCTTTGTGCGAGTGTCTGTTAGCATAGAGTGACACACACACGGGACCCAGCATCTGAAAGCACTGCAGCTGCACTCTGAAACAAAACCAGTTTTGCAGTGTTTGGTAATAGGAATGTTTGGAATGTGATATTTGATGCTTGTCTGTAGCTCTGTACTAGTGGGTAGGTTTTGTCTGATGTTTCTAGCCTGCATCATGCCTGCTTTGCACAGACTTTTGATTCATAGAATTGTTGGGGTTGGAAGGGACCTCAAGGATCATCCAGTTCTGAGCCCCCTGCCATGGGCAGGGACACCTCACACGAGATCAGGTTGCTCAGAGCAGAGCCATATCCAGCTTGGCCTTAAAAACCACCAGGGATGAGGCTTCCACCACCTCCCTGGGTGACCTGTTCCAGTGTCTCACCACCCTCATGGGGAAGAACTTCTTCCTAACTTCCAATCTGAATCTACCCATTTCTAGGTTTTTTTTCCATTCCCCCCAGTCCTATCACTACCTGACACCTAAAAAGTTCCTCCTCAGCTTTCTTGTAGGCCCCCTTCAGATAGTGGAAGGCCACAATAAGGTCTCCTCAGAGCTTTCTCTTCTCCAGACTGAATAGTCCTAACTCTCTCAGTCTGTCCTCATAGAAGAGGAGCTCCAGCCCTCTGATCAGCCTTGTGGCACTTCTCTGGACATGCTCGTCCTGCTGGCTATGCTTCTCTTGCTGCAGCCCAGGATGTGATTTACCTTCATCTGTTAATGATTCTTTAAAGTTCAAAACTGTCTCTACAAATTTTTGTGTGCTTTTTCATGTTTTCACCCCCAGTTTATTTTACTAGCAGAACAGAATCATAGAATCAATAAGGTTGGAAAAGACCTCAGAGATCATCCAGTCCAACCTATCACCCAACACCTCATGACTAACTAAACCATGGCTTCAAGTGCCACGTCCAATCCCTTTTTGAACACCTCCAGGGACAGAGACTCCACCACCTCCCTGGGCAGCACATTCCAATGGCAAATAACTCTGGGAAGAACTTTCTCCTCACCTCCAGCCTAAGCCTCCCCTGGTGCAGCTTGAGACTGTGTCCTCTTGTTCTGGTGCTGGTTGCCTGGGAGAAGAGACCAACCCCACCTGCCTACAACCACCTTTCAGGTAGTTGTAGAGAGCAAGAAGGTCTCCCCTGAGCCTCCTTTTCTCCAAGCTAAACAATCCCAGCTCCCTCAGCCTCTCCTACATCTAAATGTTAGGAATCAAAAGGAGAAACTTCATATGGGGATGTGTTGTGTTTTTTTTTTCTTCTATGTAGTGACATGAATCCAGTGAGAGTTAGCAGGATAGTGCTCAAAAGTTACTCTGTCATGTTTTAAACACATCCAGCAGCCAAATGCCACATGGCCACTCTCCCCTTCTCTGGGGAATGGGGAGAAAACTGGAAGAGAAGAGGTAAGGAGACTTGGAGGTTGAAAGGAAAATAATAATTGAAATAAAGTGTTCATTATAATGATAATAATGGTAACAATGTACAGATGAGTGATGCACAATGCAGTTGCTCACCACCTGCTGACCAAGGTCCAGCCTGTTTTGAGCTAGTGATCCTGGAAAAGAAAATCCTGAGACCACAGTCCTGGAAGAGATATTCCAGCTTTCCAGCCAACTCATCTATATGCTGAGCATTATATTTTAGGATATGGAACATTCTGTTGGCCAGTTTGGGTCTGTCACTCTGGCCGTGCTCCCTCACAGCTTCTGGGCCACCTGCACAAAGCAGAGTGTGGGAAGCTGAGAAGTCCTTGATTTCTTATCAACAACTGAAAACATCAGTGTATTATCAGCATTCTTATACCAAATCCCATACCGATTCCAAACCCCAGCACTGTCTTTGCTACTAAAAAGGAAAATTAGCTCTGTCCCAGTCAAAAGCAGGACAATTCCCATGCAGGCACTCCTAAGTGGAATAATGGCCTGGTTAGTGAGAGATGCAGTCTGCATGCTCCAAGCTCTGGATTGCAGAAGGAAGCAGTCTGAATACAGAAGCCAGTATAAGATATTGCCTACCTCCTGAGGTACTTAAAAAATGCTGATTATGAAAGTTAGGAACTGCTCCAATTCCTTGTCATCTTGAGAATTACATTATAAATATCATGTTAATTTTTAAACTAATCATTAATTATTTAATGGATATGTTAGTGAATTATATAAGCCAGTGGGTAGTAACAGTAACACAGGACAACAACTAAAATGTTAATTTCAAGCAAAGAAATAATCAAAGAGAAGCAAACAGGAGATAGGAATGAGAAAGCATAAGATCCAAAAGAGATGGAGGAGGATGGAGAATGAACAGGCAGAAAGGGATTCTTAGAGGATGCCAGTGAGGTAAAGTATGATGCCAAGATGCCAACTAATTCTAATGCAGTTAGTGATGAAGTGTGATGCCCTGTTCTTGATCGTTTTGCAGTGTTTCTGTTAATATCAGCAGAGCTTTGCTGGGCATCTGAAGACATAATGTCATCCTGAAGTCACAGTCTAGTCCTTAGACATGAACTAAAAATAAAATGTCTTTTTCCTTGCCATTTTCTTTTATTTTTAGGTACCCAGTTGGTAATAAATGAGAACAAAAGGAAATAAAGCATCTGGACTTGGAGCAGGGGGGAAGAAAAGTGTGAATGTGATCTTAAGCTGTGAAAGTTTTCAGACTCAATAGATGAAAACATTAGAAATGTAAAGCTTTCGTTTTTTTGTTAATACTTATAATTTGGGTTTGTTCCCAAGGATGAGACCCCAGGAACACCCAAGAAAAAGGAAACCAAGAGGAAATTTAAACTTGAACCACATGAAGACCAAGTTTTCTTGGATGGAAACGAGGTAAGATTTAGGGGTACTTTTGAGCTTTAGTACCAGCATGCTGCTGTCAGCTTGACAAGTTCATTCACTGCAGTTCTGCACACTCTTTCTTGACATGTAGAAAGAATAATCAGTGACAGTGTGGTGCCTGATCTTGAAACCTCAGATATTTGCATGTCTACAAGCAGGTTAGAGGGAGATGAATGTAAGACCACTGTCTTACTTTAAATTGCCTGTAGTGTATATGTCAGTGGCCTTGAGCTGTGATGTTTGTCCTGGGGGTGTAATGGGGTGTTGGAGCAGACTCCCCAGAGCCATTCTGCAGCCCCCATCCTCAGGGGCTTTCCAGACCAGGTTGGGTAAAGTGCCCAGTGACATGGGTTGACCTCACAGCTGACCCTGCTTTGGGCAGGAGGGTGGACTGGTGTCTCCTGAGGTCCCTTCCAAGTGAAATTATCCTGTGGGTGTTGTCATGCTGAAATATTTCTAAACAAAATGTCCTTTGGAACATGATGTTCGGCCACACAAGGGGAAGTCAGAAATGTTTGCAACCCAGAGCCTGCCTGACCTGGCCATCTGAGCAGACAGGTGAGACTGAGGCATTCCTGAGTTCCCATCCTGGCTTTACCATGGAACCCATGGTCTTCAATACTTCTGTGTGCTTTGCTTTGCTGGAAGGCAAAGAATTGAGTTCTGTAGCAGCTCAGCACTGTACAGGGCTGTCTGTGTGCTTTGAAGATTTGAGATAAGTGGTCAGTCTTTACTTCAGCAAAATGACACCATGCTTGGTGCTGATGCTGTGCCACCGTACTGGGATCTCCCCTCGGATTCCTGTGTGCTGTTGGCGAGAACACACACGTGGCAGGGAACTCTGTTAGTAAAGCCTTTGTGTGGAAAATGTACTTCTGTTGTGTATTTCACTCTTCTCAGTGAGTTCTTCTACAACCTGCCTTGCTCTATTTCATCCCACCTCCTACAGAATGACACCTACCTCTGATCCTCCCTGTGCCTGTACAAGGAGTAACCAGCATGGCAGGCAGTGTTCAGAATGAGGGTGCAGTTCTGCCTTTGCAGTGTGACAGTATTTACTTCTCAACTTCCTTAACTATTTTGTTTATTCATGAGCTAACATCTTTTAAGAACTGCAGCTCCCAAGAGCTTTTTTTGAAAGAGTAGCTAATTTAGAGCAAATCTTTCTGTATGTACATTAGAGCAGTTTTTTTCCCTTTTCTTCCTCACTTTGCCCTTATAAACACTGAATGTTGCACACCATCTTACTACGCAGTCACAAACCTCAGCTGGTTTGGGCTCACATGACAGCTGACTGACAGCAGAGCTACACCTGCATATAGTCAGCCCATGAGAGGTAGGATATTAAATACTTGATCCATCACACTGAAAAACTACAACTGCCTCCAAGGTGTTCTGGTAGTTAACACGTCAAGATGAAGGAGCCAGTCTCTTTTTGATGGTGCCCAGTGACAGGACAAGAACAATGGGTATAAGCTGGAACACAGTGGAGAAACTTCTTTACTGTGAGGGTGATGGAGCACTGGGACAGGCTGCCCAGAGAAGTTGTGGAGTTTCCTTCTCTGGAGACTTCCAAAACCCACCTGGATGTGCTCCTGTGTGGCCTGCCCTAGGTGACCCTGCTTTAGCAGGGGGTTTGGACTAGGTGATCTCTAGAGGTCCCTTCCAAACCCTGACATTCTGTGACCGGCTGAGAGAGTTGCTGGCTTCTAGTCAACAACAGCTTCTTTTCACAGTTCATAGCTAAGATTCAAAATGTTCCATTTGGGAAGGAAAAAAATCCTCTTACTTTTCTAGTTCAGAACATCCTACGCTTTAAAAGGAAGTTTATTCAATAAGGCTGAACAAATGTGATTCAAATGGCTCCCCAGTTCTCACACAAACACTTGGTACCGAGTGTGGCAACTCTAGACATTCAGATAACAGCTCTGTGGAACAGAGGGTACAATGGTTGATGGTAGGCTAAACATGAGCCTGCAGAGTGCCCAGGCAGCCAGGAGGGCCTATGACATCCTGGCCTGTATCAGGAACAGTGTGGCCAGCAGCAGCAAGCAGGGAGGTCATTCGGCCCCTGTACACTGCACTGGTTAGGCCGCACCTTGAGTCCTGTGTCCAGTTCTGGGCCCTTCAGTTTAAGAAAGATGTTGAGTTGCTGGAACGTGTCCAGAGGAGGGCAACAAAGCTGGTGAGGGGTTTGAAACACAAGCCCTATGAGGAGAGGCTGAGGGAGCTGGGGTTGCTTAACCTGGAGAAAAGGAGGCTCAGGGGAGACCTTATTGCTCTCTGCAACTACCTGAAAGGAGGTTGTAGAGAGGCAGAGGTTGGTCTCTTCTCCCAGGCAACCAGCACCAGAACAAGAGGACACAGTCTCAAGCTGCACCAGGGGAGGTTTAGGCTGGAGGTTAGAAAGAAATTCTACACAGAGTGATTGCTCATTGGAATGGGCTGCCTGGGGAGGTGGTGGAGTCACCATCATTGGAGGTGTTCAGGAGGAGACTTGATGGGGTGCTTGGTTGCATGGTTTAGTTGTTTAGGTGGGTTGTATAATAGGTTGGACGCGATGATCTTGAAGGTCTATTCTATTCTCTTCTGTTCTAATTAAATCTGTCTGAGGCCATCACACAGGACCTAAGTGAACAGAGGATTTCAGCTGGTTCCTTTGTACCACACAGTCAGGTTGTGGTTTTTCTTCTCTTAGGGCAATCTCCTCAAAGCTACAAGTACTTCTTTTATTTCCACTTGGTAGACCTGGGAAACTTTATTTATTTTTTTCTACAAAAGTGTTGGGGATTTTTTGCTTTCATTATAGAGTAAAAAAGATAAAAACCAACCTAGATTCAGTGGTATTTCTGAATCTGTCATTTCCTCACTGGTTTTACTATCTGATTGTTTTCCCCAGGATTTTATGTCCCATGTAAGTTACTCTGGGTACAGCTTCTTTCAGGAAATAATTCTTAGAGGCATCCAGTCTGAGATTTCCACTGTTCTTCTTCCCAGCTGGAAGCCTCAGCACAACCACTGCTCTGCCCAGCTCTGCATCATGTCCTGCCTTCGCAGCACAGTGTCCAGGTCTCTTGCCACAAGACTCAGGTTATCATCGACACAGAGCTAGAGCAGCCGTGTGGGCACAGCCCCTGCCTGGCTGTCTCCTTTGGCACCTCTTTCACTGGCAGAAACCTGTTCCAAGTGCTGCCTGTGATACACAGCTCCTTGCCCTGCTCCTTGGCCCCGACACTGTCTGCAGGGCCCTTTGTTCAGCTCCAGGGGCTACAGTGTGGCAGTAAGCTTGTGGGTGAGGGAATAAATGGGATTGTTGATCCAAGTGTAAACCAGACCTTTCTGTTGTAGGTGTACGTGTGGATCTATGACCCCGTTCACCTTAAAACCTTTGCCATGGGACTTGTGCTTGGTAAGTGAGAGCAGATATTAGGGAGAACATGGGAAATGGAGGCTTAGCATCAGCAGGCCTATCTGTCCTTGGGGTGGTTTGTGTCTTTCTGGACAAAGCTCTCCAGTTTCGGCATGATTTGATGGCAGTTGTACCATGTGAATTTTGATCTCAGGGTGGAGGAGCTGAAACAAGCTGTAGCAAAGGTCTGAACTTGCACCAGTTTGCAAGCCGTTTCTGTCTGTTCCTTTAACCTAACAAGTTAGTTACCCAATAGGCAAATACAGGTTATATAAAATGACAGATGTTAAAGGCGTTATTTTAAACTATGAATGACACCTTCCTTGACCCTAGGACTTGTGTAGGATAAACCAGATCAGCCAATTTTATTCTTACAGTCTAAATTAGTATTGATATTAACTGACAGCACTGACCTAACAGATCACTGCACTGCTGGACAACACCCCGACCTGTACCTTCCAGCTCCCTCATCTTGAGAGCTCTATTTCCCTGAGAACCTGTTTGATCCCTTGGAGCTGTCTTCAGGCCTTTGACCGGTCCTTGGGGCCATGACAAGCTCCACACAGCTCCCTGCCCTGCTAGTTACAGGCAGCTCCCTGCTCACCTCCTGCTTGTGCCCTCTTCAGGTGCTCCCTTTGCTCTGTCAACTAAGCACAGTGTCTTTAGAGTTGCTACCTAGTATGGAAACCGGAACAGTGGGACTGGACAAGGTGTCAGTCAGGGCTTAAAATACTGTAAGTAGTTTTTGCTATGATGAGCCAATACCTCGAACAAATAGTAAGCTAAGAGCCTTTATACAGATAGCAGGAAAAACTGATGCCATTTCTGATGCTTCTCTCCTCAGTGATTGCTGTTATAGCTGCAACGCTGTTCCCGCTCTGGCCAGCAGAAATGCGAGTTGGTGTTTATTACCTCAGCGTAGGCGCAGGCTGTTTTGTCGCCAGTATTCTTCTTCTTGCCGTTGGTAAGTGTTGCTCTTCTTCACTTCAGCAGCAGGTCAGGTCTAAAAGAGTAAGGTTCTAAAATAAAAACCCCTCCTTGTTGCACGCGGGCCGAGATACCCGACGGTCTCACGGTTATCCAGAGTGATTCCGGGTGGTATTTCCCTCCTGGCCGCTGGGTGGCAGAGCTGTGCCACAGAAGGCAAGCCCCGGCCTGTGCCACCTGTTTCGTTTCCTGGGCAGTGCAAATTTCTCTACTGTTTTTAACGCGGTGGCGGGGAGGGAAGGAAAACAAAATAGGCAAACCAAACCCAAGAACAGACTTAGTGGTGAGAATGCTATAACCAGGATATTAAAGCTTTCTTTGGCTTGCTTGCCTGTAATAGAGTGGATGAATGCCTAAGTAGGGGAGAAATGGTAACAAGAAACTATTCCACAATGCTATTGCAGAATGAGAGACTTTTTTCCCCCAGGATCACCCCTGTTCCTAGCCTGAGGTGGGTGAGAGTAGTGGACATAGAATCATAGAATAGTTTGGGTTGGAGGGGACTTCGAAGGCCATCTAGTCCAACATGTCTGCAGTGAGCAGTGATGTCTTCAACTAGATCAGGTTGCTCAGAACCCTGTTCAACCTGACCTGGGAGTTTTCCAGGAATGGGGCATCTACCACTTCTCTGAGCATCCTGTGCCAGTGTCTCACCTGTTAACTGAGAACTGCCGATTTGTTTCTAAGGCAAATCTTGACAAAGTACACAGAGGGGAAAAAAGGCCAGAAATTCACAAAGAATCTGGAATAAGAGTAGGCCTTTGACAGACTACTCCTTACTCTTACAGGGTAGTTGTACAGTGTGGATGTTTATAATGAAAAACATTTCCCTTTTTGGTACAGCTCGCTGCATCCTCTTTCTCATCATCTGGCTCATCACTGGAGGACGGCACCACTTCTGGTTCCTGCCAAACCTGACAGCAGATGTAGGATTCATTGACTCCTTCAGGCCTCTGTACACACACGAATACAAAGGACCAAAAGCAGACTCAAAGAAAGAGGAAAAAACAGAATCCAAAAAGCAGCAAAAATATGACAGCGAGGAGAAATCAGACAGCGAGAAGAAGGAAGAGGAGGATGGGAAAACAGAAGCAACGAGGAACTCGGGAACAGACGGCTCGGGAGGGGAGCGACATTCAGACACTGACAGTGACAGGCGCGAAGACGACAGGTCCCAGCACAGTAGTGGAAATGGAAACGACTTTGAAATGATCACAAAAGAGGAACTAGAACAGCAAACAGATGAAGGAGATTGTGAAGAGGAAGAGGAAGAAAATTCCGAAAGCAGGCCTTCACATGAAAAATTGTAACTCACTGTGGCTTTGGGGACTAAGTATGTGCAAATGGTTGGATTTTCTTTGTTGGCTGATCACCAAAACATAGACCATACAGTAGCATCTTTGTTTGCTGAAGTATACATGTTACCAAATGGTTTTATATCCAGCTCCTTCGGGTTTTTTTTAACCATTAACTTGATTACTTGGTACTATGTTAATCATTAATATCCATTGACAAACGTTTTCTCAATCTGACAAGTTTTCTATTGATCGGTAGGTTGCCCGTATCGTCCTCAAACACTCTGAAAACCATAATTTTCTGGTACTTGCATAACTGGTCAAATTAGTTGAGCTTCTCAAACCCGGCTTTTGTAAAACAGGTAAAAGTTGAATGACCAAATCTCAGATTATTTCTAGTTCAACTCATTCGATAGCTAGTTCGGTGAAGCCCTTCTTCTTAGCCCACAGCTTTCTTGAGATTTTCCTTGATTTTTTTTTTTTTTCCTCTTTTTTTTGCTTTCAAAAGATTGTGGAAACTTTCCTAAGAAAACTAGTTTTAGCAGAGGTGTTTTGCTGAAAATAGAAGCTGGTAGTGCTAAATTTGGCTGCGGTGTTCTCTTGTTTCTCCAGACCGTGTGCCAGCAACCGAGGAAATCCAAACTGGTTTTGTACATCTGGTTGTGAGAGAAGATGTCATCTCCAGCAGGGGGAAGGGAGCAGCATGGTTTGGAAATGATGGCTGTTTTCTTTCTCCTGCTCCATCGTAATTAAAAACAAAACAGCAACAACAACAACAAAAAGAGAGAGTGTATTCTGTACATAAGTTACAAATAAAGCAAACCATTTACTTTTAACTGCTACTTATTATTTAGAGATTTGATCCAGCATTCAGTTTGTATTATTAAAGCCATTTTGTGGTGTATCTATCGGAGAAATGCAAGTCAAGAGGACCTCACAGAATATTTGTGTATGATCGGTAGCTGTTCCACAAGAGCTTTAGTTTTGTGCCAACATTCCATGTATTTGAGTATGAGTAAATTGATCTTTATTAAATGAAAGCAAACAACATAGCTGTATGTATGCCTTAATGTTAAAACTTTCTATCTTCTGGAACTGGAATACTTTTTAAACTGAAGGGGCAGGAGAGCATTCATCTGTTGAGAAATATCAGTAACTCGAAGCTAATACTGAAGTGACCATTAATAATTTGTTTATAAATACCTTGGAGTGCTTTGTGCGGTTTCTCTTGCGCATCCCTTTCTGCTGGCTCTTTGGAGGGTGTTCCTGTGTGTTGTGGTTGACTAAGCACTGCAGAAGTTAAGCCTTGGTGTCGTTCCTCTAGGTGACTCTTAACAGGAATTGTAGATCTGATGGTCTCCTGAACCCGCTCAGAGAAGGTAAGGGTGAGGTGATGTTTTAATAACTGACAGAACGTTTTTCCCTAGCCTCACTTTCTTTCCAGCAGTGGCATTTTGGATGAAGACACTCATTTTTTCAGACCATGCAAATAATGGGGGTGATGATATTCGTGGATATGGTGTCTTTGCTGCTTAAATCTCTTGAGTATTTAGGCAACAGATCAGTTGGATTGCTTTTTTATTCATCTAGCCAAAAATTAAAGGACCCATTACCTCAGTGGGTTGACTCCTGGACGCTTGGGTGCTGTCACTGATTCCTGTAGCTAACAAAGCCCTGTTGATGCCTCTAGTACCTCACTGGTGTGCAGTACATGGCACGTTGGCCAGCAGCTGCCTTTCCACTCACTGAGGCAGCTGGTTTAAGCCACTCTTTACACTTTGCTCCTGCAGAGGCTGTTTTCCATGGTGCTTGCACTTCCCACCTTTGTGTCTGAGTGCTGACAACAGAGCTGCTGTTCTTTCTATGCTAGAGGTTTCAGCTTCTTGTTGCTGTCATTCATGTTATATCTGAGATGAGCTAGTACCACAGCTTGCTTGGTAACTCTTGTTTTTTACCACACAGGCAGAGTTGCAAAAATCTTCTCTGTACTGAAGACACCCTTACAGTTTGTTATGATTCCTGCTGATTCCCATGGAAGCTGAAACAGGGGTGGCTGACACTTTGCATAGGTGTCTTCAGAAGACAGTTGCAAACGAGCACTTTGGAGAGGACAGCTATACATTGAACACAGCAGAGCACAGAACACTGGCAACAGGTCCAGCAGTGGTTCACAGCAGGTACCTGAGCCACTGCCAGTTTCTGAAGGAATTAGTGCAGTGGCTTTCAATTATGGTTCCTTGTAAGAGTGAAATCTGAAAGGCCTTCCTGAGAAAATAAATTTGAAACTATTAAATAATACTTCAGTAATCTTGCCAGATGCTTTCTGCAAAGTGGCTGTGTGCAGTAAGCCTGAGGACAAGTGTCTGGATCTCAAAATTAACCATCAAAGCCAAGTACTGTCACCTTAACAGAGTTCCAGGCTCACACAGCTCTAGCAATTGAATTAGCCTTAAACTCTCACTTGATCTGCAGGGAACAGCTTTGCATCTTCTGATGAAGCAGTGTGAAGAAAAAGATCTTGTTGGAGCTGGTTGAGCAGAGGACCCCATTACTTTTTCCTGTAGCCTAGCATTGTCTCTAAGTATTTCCCAAATACTTCAGAATTATTGTGGAATAAGCTAATAGGGGCAGGGATTACAAGGTGCCAGTAACATTGTGAGTGGACTTAGGTATCCTGACAGGTGCTTCTAGTCCAAAGAGGGAAGGTACTTTGCCATGTTTAGTTATTTATCAAGACCCTTTTGTATCAGATATTTTTAACTTCCAGAGTCTAGGGTGACCTTATGGGAATGAGTTCATACATACATCTATTTATCTTAAAATTACTCAACTAACTAGTTATTAAAATGTCCTTCCTGTGGTGCAAATTCATAGTGGTCTTGCTGACATTTCCCTCAATGTCTTGTATAGCAAATAGAATTTTCTGGCTATTTTCCTATGCAAGAAAATACAATTATCCCTAACTTTATTTTTGGAATTCAGTAATTGCTGATAAAACACAGGAGGCTATTTAATGCTGATCAGTGTTTAGCATATATTTGATAGGTTATAGTTCTGTCTATATCTTGCTCATTTTGGCCTGTTTCTGTTTGAAATCAATACCAGATGGAGTTCACAGAGCAGGAAGGGCAGCTGAAAATGGTGGAGAACATCACAGTTCTGCAACCAGCTCACAAAACGCACTACCCAGGACTTGTTTTCCTTGTGTTAGGAGCAGGAGAAAGGTGGCCACGGAAGCATCTGCCTTGTGTAAACATTCAGTGTGAAAAAAGCACCTGCCTGGCTTAGCCCCTTGTGTTCCTTCCTGCAAGCATCTGCATTGCTCTCTGTGGCTCTAAGAGCCCTGCAGGTTGCTCTCCAGCTCCTCTGACAATTTAATTCTCTTATAATAGAGTCACAGTGACTGCAAACTAATACTCAAACCTCCCAGCTCCCAACAGAGAACATCCAGCTGCAGTTGCTTTACTGGCAGCAGTTAGAAGTCCCTGTCAGAATCCCTCGTGGACCTGCTGGTGGATTCAGTACAAGTCAGCTCAGTTTAGAGAATAAACCCTTTTCATCTGCCTTGTTGTTGTGACCTGATCCTTAAGCTCTCTGGTCAATCCCTCTATAAAATCAGAACAATACAGGAACTTTTACCTGCTTTACCACAGTGTTGGAATGGTGTGTAAGGTGATGCTTGCAAAACACTTAGGTGTAAGGCCCAAGACACTTGACTTCTAACAATCTTGTGCACAAGAGATCCCCCATCCCTGGAAACATTGCAGGTTAGGTTGAATGGGGATCTGAGCAACCTGATCTAGTTGAAGATGTCCCTGCTGACTGCAGGGGCACTGAACTAGGTGACCTTTAAAGGTCCATTCCAACCTAAAGCATTTTATGCTTTTTATGCCTTTTTTTTTTTTTTTTTTTTTTTTTTTTTGGGAACTGGAGAGAGTTTGAGAGTGGTATGAAATGAGCCACAGCTCTGCTTGAGCATCTTTCCTGTGAGGAAAGACAGAGTAATGTTTGGGCTTGAGAAGGCTTAGAGGGGCTCTTATTAATGTCTATAAATATCTGAGACGTGAGTGTCAAGATGAAGGGGCCAGGCTCTTTTAGGTGGTGCCCAGTGACAGGACAAGGAACAAGGGGTTCAGACTGGAACACAAGAGTTGCCACCTCAACACAAGGAGACACTTCATTATTGTGAGGGAGCACTGGAACAGGCTCCCCTGAGAGGTTGTGGAGTCTCCTTCTCTGGAGACTTTCAAAAGCTGCCTGGATGTGTTCCTGTGTGGCCTGCTTTGGCAGGGGGTTAGACTGATCTGTGGAGGTCCTTTCCAACCCCTAATGTTCTGTGATTCTGCTGCACACCAGCATGACACTTTGGCTTTCTCACTTAGAACATAAAGAGAAGAACAAAACAATCCTGTCAGTGTAAGTGAGCTGAGCCTGGGCAGCTGCTGAATGTTTTCCATGGACTTCCTGGTAACGGCTGGTACAATTTCATTAGGGCTTCTCATTTTATTTAATAAAACATTGGATGATTTTATTTGTAATACAGCAACAGGTGCAGGAAAACAAAAGCCACATTTCCTGACTGTGTCCACAAAGAGTCCATTACTTACTGGCTGACACAGCAGGCATTCGTTTTGCCATGCCTAATGTGAAAATAATCATCGCTCCTAGAATTGTTTTATGATAAAAGGCTTTTGAGAGAGGAATTAGTTTGGAGTTAGCACTATGCAAACAGTTTCAGCACAAGTTAAAGTAGAGAGGGAGCTAACAGAACTTGGTAAACACTGATAATTCTTTAGATAGGGATTAAAGTATGCTCTATAGGTGATAACCATTATTAATCTTCATCATATAAAACAGAAACCGAGCAGAAAAGTCTATACTTCCGATCCCTGAAAGTACTCTGTAGCCTGGATCCAGTAAAGGATGTAGGAGCTCGAGGCTTCTGCAGTTTACTTTTACCAGAAATGTTCCATAAAAACACTAGGTGATGCTAAGAAAACGTGAACAGCGTTGCAAATACACCACTGACTTCTGCGCTATACAGGCTTATTTGATGGCTTAATGATAAAAGTGGAGATATGCAGCCAGCGGGTGATTTGTCACATATTCAGAGGCATGCTACATCCAGCAGGGGAAGGGTAATGTGCATGTGGAAGAACATCTAGGGCACTTCAGGTGTCATTGTGCCTCAAGGTAACCCCACAGAGAGTTCTGTGGCAAGGGACAGGAGATGCACGTTGGCTGCTCTTTCACACGTGAGACCAGAAGTGAAGCAGAATTTAGTCTCTCCGAAGTTTGCTGGGTACTTTAAGAGACGTCTCTGTGAGAGGATCGCAGCATCCCTGCTAGAACTCTGCGTGGGTGAACCCGGCGCCTGTTTACCAACAGGGCTGAGCCCCAAAGCTAGCGTGGGTGTGTAAACACCGCGTGTGCACACGCAGGGCTCCATAAGTGCCGCAGCCTGTGTGTGGGTCGCTGCCACACGCCGCTGCCACCGGGCACTGAGGGCTTGGGCTGCCACCACCCCCGCCCCGAAGTCCCCCAAGCAGCCTGCCCTCTCCCTGCTGCTTATTTGGCACGCACATGTCAGATCTGGAACACCAGATGTTTACCTGCCTCGTAGGTAGCGATTTCGGCGGCCCCAAGAGGGCAGTTGGGCTCTGCCCTCGCCGCTCAGGCACCGACCGGCGCTCACCTCGGCTCGCTGCCCTCGGTCTTGGCAGGCGCCTGTGGAGCGAGGGGTTAAAAGCAACGTACGTAACCCTTTTCCCCAAAGCGCTTATTTTTCCGTCACATTGAGCCTCTCACCGCCGCTCCCCGCCCAGTGGCGGAGGAAGGCCCAGGACAGGGCTGGGCGCCGAGGCGCCCCAGGGGCGGCGGGAAACTGGCACCGAGCCACCGGACCTGTGGGGCGGGCAGGGCAGGGCCGGGCCCACTCGACCCAACCCGTGCAGGGGGCCGGTGCCGGCCCTTCCCCACCCCGCCCGTGCCCCCGTGCGATGCAAAGGGGCGGAGATGGCCACCGCCTGAGGTGGCGGCGCGGGGCGAGAGGCCGGGGCCGGTCCCCAGAGCGCGCAGCGAGGAGAGGCGCAGAGGCGCGGCGGCCGCAGCAGGTGGGTTCCGGGGCCAGCAAGCGTCAGCCGGGCGGGAACGCCGCGCAGGAGCTGCTTTCGTCCCGGGTGTCTCCTCAGAGCTCCCCACAGCCGCTCCTTCCTCAGCTCGACGGGAAGAGCAGGCGCCGGGCGGAGGTGCGGAGCTCCTGGGGGCCGTGGAGGCGCTGGCAGCTCCGATGGTGTCGGGGGAGGCGTGTGCGCTAGGAGAGCAGACCTGGTCCTCTTGGGTGCCCGCTGCTCCAGCCGCCGAATTCGGCTGCTCTGCCCGGGTGTCCGCACCGCGGGCTTCCGAAAGGCCTTAACCTGTGCGCGGCTGATTTTGCATTATTATAATAATAGGAGTTATAATCAACTTCGATAGCGTGACCTGGCTCGCTTCTCCGTTCTGCATACACGAAGGCAGCGTCCAGTTTGTGGAGACAAAGTGCACACAGAAGGCTAGATTGAGTTGTATTGTAAAACACGTGAGGTTTTAGAGGATGGAATGTACCTGTACAAACGGAGAGTGAAGTGGCAAAGCCAGGCAGGCTTGTATCCGAGTTCGGTGGACACATCTGAACCTGCAATGCCAAGTATTTCAACTTCTTTTTCTGTTTTTCAGGAGACACGAACTGAAATGTTCACTAACTCTGTCAAACTAATAATGAAATGCAGGTGTCTATTTAAATACAAGCCAAGCACTGTTAACACAGATTTGAAGAGGCAAATTCCCTCTTGCAGCTGCCTTGGCTTCCCAGCTTCACTGCTGTTACTGAGAAGATGATGTGCAGTTTTGTCCGTCGTGCTGACATACACAAAACCATCCTGTGTTCATTTTCCTCAGGAATTAACACACAGAAAAGAGCTATCCTAAGGAAACTTATGGAAGTCCAAGGGGAAAATGAGTTGTTCTGAGTACTTTCATTGCTACAGGATCAAAAAAAGAACCCTGCTCCACTAATGGAGCCTGTGTGCTTTGGGCTGCCTCGGAGTTCCAGGATTTTAGCACTGAAAAAGGATGAGTTGGGTTGATGCTGCTTCTGCTTTCAGGGTATTTCTGCAGTCTCAGTTCTCTAGGGGTTCTGTGAACATTAAGAACTCTGAGGCCATACTGTAGCATGTCCTGTCCAGGAGCTCTAAAACATCCACCCCTCTGCCCAGATGGACAGAAAGATCCTGAGGCTTTCTGTAGGAAAGGAACAGTTGACCTTATTTCCTAAACTTCCCTAGGACAGTAGCTAGAAAAGTATCTTAGGTCTATGTTGACCTTTTAACTCTTGAGACTCTAACTTGAAGAATATAAAATTGAGGCCCCTTTTGACATTCTAATGGTGTTTAGTGAATCTCTTTACTCTTAATTAAGGAGCCTGGAAAATTCAGATGTAAATTTGGTAGTTGCTGTGATAGAGAATTAATGGTAGAGGTATCCAGCAATAAATGTTCACAACTTGGATTTTTTCTTTTCAGGTATGAAGCACTGTGCCCCATGATGCTTATTTTGCTGGTTCTCACCATCAGAGGATGGCTGCCATACAGTGTGAGAACTGTTCTGGTCAGTACCACTCCACTCACGTCCACCAGCCACTTGAAATCAGCTGCATGTTGCTCCTGATTATCCTCGGAAAAGTGTTCCTTGGTTTCTTCATGCTGCAAATGAAGCAAAAAAATGTGAAAGTTAGTTTTATGGGATACTTCTGTGTTTCACTGGCACTGCTGGATTTCACACTGCTGCTGAGTATATCCTTCATTTTCTATTTGGAGGACTTTGCTCTCTGGGGTGTGCGATTCACTAAGTACCACATTTGCCTGTTTACTCAGATAATCTCTCTTACCTACAGTGTCGTGCACTACCCGGTGTATCTTGTGGCTGGTCTAGATTATTACATGACTGTAGCCCAAACCTCTCAGTTTCCTGGAAGAGGGCACAAGATACTTTATGTGCTTGCTGTGGTCATTATCTGGATTTCAGTTTTTTTCTGTATTCTGAAAGTTCCTGCTGTCTATGAAGAGCTGGAAATTCAGAACCATTTTCTCCTTATCAGTGTCCCCTCAATGCCAGCCTGCAGAGCTACTCGGTCTCATGTGCTGTGGTGCTGATCGTGGGCACGGCTCTCCTGGCCTGCTGGAAGGAAGTTCTAAGCATGCTGCTGTCTGTCAGGGTCCTTTCCTTCTCCAGTCGCCCTGTTCTGATGTTCTCCTACGTGTCTAACAGCAGCAGTACCAGCTTTAAGCGGCAGCTCCTGCCCAGACTCCTCGTCTGTTTTCTGGGCACCTGGGCACCTTTTGTTCTCCTTCAAGTTATCATTTTGTTTCTTGGTGCTCGGATTCCAGCCTACATGGAGACGAACATCCCCTGGCTGTACTTCATCAACAGCTTTCTCATTGCAGTGGCATACTGGTGTCGCTGTCAGGACGTTGAACTCACAGAGGAGATGTGGTCTATAGATCCATTTGTCAGCTGGAAATTCTGCTTTATGCCGTTTAACAATGAAAACACAGAGCCAGCTGATAAGCTGGGCACAGTAGTTGTTATCTGTTAATGAGCTGCTGACTGAAAAGACTGCAAATAAGTGCTGTGAACAGCGGTGTTTCCTTGCTCTGGGATGGTGTCCTTAGAGATAACACAAGGAAACGTCTCCAGAACAGCACTCCTGGGAATACAGTCTAGCACCCCCCAACACTGTCAGGAATACTGACACCAGAGTGCGAGACACTGTGCGCTTCCACGCTGGGTTCCAGCGGACAGCACGCAACTGCTACTTCAGAGAACATAACTTGAAAGCACAAGTTCAAGGCAAGAGCATTGCTTACAAAAACCAGGTTTGCCGTTAAACCTGATGTTTGTGGCTGGAATTTTACACTTGCTGTAAGTGGAATGATCTCAGGATTTAGAGTACAAAATGCAATAAATTCTTCTCCAAAGCTGGAGCTGTTTTATCACTTATGTACATGTGTCACCTGCTGTCAGAGGTTCATCCAAGCTATCTGATTTCGTCTTCTGGAAGCCTATTTTCTTGTTTAATTGTGAAAGTTTGTCACTTTAATTTAAAGTGTTGTTGTCTGTTTAATGAAAAATAAATTGCTTTTGTTAATGTAAAGCTACAGCTACAGCAATCTAAACTTTCTTTACATCATATGAAACAGTGCAAGATGTGCAGCTTCTAGGGCTACAGGCCAAGTGGGGGCATTTAATCACAGAATTGTCAGGGTTGGAAGGGACCTCAAGGATCATCTAGTTCCAACACCCTTGCCTGATCTTCCACTAGATTAAGTTGCCCCTGCCTGGCCTTAAATTCCAGGGATAGAGCTTCCACTGCCTCTTTGGGGAACCTGTTCCAGTGTCTCACCACCCTGATGGTGAAGAACTTCCTTCTAACATCTATTCTAAGTCTCCCTTCCTCTGGCTTGGATCCATTCCCCCTAGTCCTATTACTGTCCAACATCCTAGAAAGACCCTCACCAGCTGTCTTTTAGGCACCCTTCAGATACTTGAAAGCCACAATAATGTCTCATTGGAGCCTTCTCCAGCCTTTGCTGCTGCTCATGTACATACTAGAAATTAAAACCAGCCAGAGCAAGAAGGAACAAGGTTCATTGCTCTGTGTAAATACATGCCCATTCGTGAATGGCTTAAATTAAAATACCATTTATTTTTAAGCTAAAATAACTTGAAGTATTTAAATTTGAAGTGGGGCTACTTCCATAGAGGAAGTTAATCAGGCTTCTATGCAAAAAAAATACTCCCCTAATTTTCAGTTCTTCTAGTTTTATCATAGAATGGCTCAAGTTGGAAGGAACCTTAGAGATCATCTACTCCAACCTTCTCACCATGGGCAGGGACACCTCTCAACTAGACTCAGCTGCTCAAAGCCTCATCCAGCCTGGCCCTGAGCACTCCCAGGAAGGAGGCATCCACAACCTCCCTGAGCAGCCTATTTCAAAGTCTCAGCATCCTGATACTGAAGAACTTCTTCCTAGGATCCAGTCTATACCTACTCTGCCTCATCTTAAAATCATTGTCCCTTGTCCTATAGCTTTATGAAAAGTCCCTCTCCAGCCTTCCAGTAGGATCCCTTCAGGTATCAGAAGACAGCTATAAGGTCCCCCCACAAAGATCTTGATTTAATTTTTGCAGAAGAGAAATAACTTACACACAACCAAAGCAGACAAATGGAAGTAGCATTTATTTCTGAAGCACTGAACTCACAATACAAGGTTGTATCCAAATAGAAACGATATCAGTAAATGCTGCTGTGGGGTGGGGTGTGGTTAATCATTCACCCAGACCCACAGGGAACAATGATCTTGCACAAGAATACTCATTAAGAAAGAAAAGAAAATCTGCAGGTAACAAAAGGTGCAATTACAAGCAAGTTTAAGCAGCATAGTATAAGGTGCTTTGTTTCAGCATTTGTATGAGGAATTTACCCATGAACAGACAGATCAGAGAAAAATTTCACTTCTACAGATTGTAACAAATGAGAGAATCTAGAATTCAGTCACATGCTAGTTGGCAGTAGGAAAAGTGCTCTTGAAAAAGTGATTCACCAAGTGAAGATCATCGTTTACATAGTTCACTGTGTGCTCTTCTACTGTAAAATTTAATGGGGGGGGAGGGGGCACATCACTGACATTATTATATCTCAAATTATAGATCTAGATTTATTTGCAGAATTTACTACTGCTGCCTAGGCTGAAACTTCTGATTCCAGTCTGTCACATCTCGGTCATCTTAACATTTCTGCAATACAGCAAAGCCCAGTTGCCACTGATTAGTTACTTCACCCCTCACAGAGCTTCTTTCACCCACAGACTGTGGGAAATTGGAGGTTTCAGTGATGCAATCAAAAGGACAGGAGCATTTTTCAGCAGTAGAAAATGGCTTGGGGGGAAAAGAAAAATCTATTAAAAAGGCCATCAAAAGGCAAGTAAATGATCAAAAACTGAGTTTTCCAACTAGTGCAATAAAAGGAGGCATTGCTTGGAGCATTTGGCACCAGGAGTCATTTAATCCTTTATGCTGGCAAGTGTATTTGGAGGAAGTTCTGTTTCGTGTTAGAAGTAGGAAAGCACATCCAACATTAACTTGAAAAACAACCTTGAGCAATCCCTCCCTGCTCTCTCCCATGGTAATGGCTGTCATTTAGCTCTCAAGGTGCTACAGGATAAACCTCCAAACATTAGGTGTGTTTTTTTTTTTTGACAGGGTATTTCTTCAGGTTTTATATAAACTGGACACCCACTGAAACAGGGTTGACAAAATATTTACAAAACCTAATTCCATCCAAAACCCAACAAACACCTCAGATCCAAGAATGCACCAGGCATTTCAGAAGATCAGGAAATAACTAAACCAAATGGACTCAGCAGGCCAGGGAAAACTCCTAATTCAAAGTTCATTTACCACCAGGTGAAGGCATTACTTTCCATCTGTGTGGTTAGTCTCAGCCTTTTGATTCATTAGCATCTACAGAACTGGAACAGCAAGAAGCTGGGTGAGGTTGCTGACGTAGTTAATCAGCGTGGTTCAGCTTCTCGACCTGTAATTAAGATTTACACAACCCCCTCTATGCCAGCATGGCAGGCTTCCCGTGGCTGCTGCAGTGCTTCCAAAGCCACTCTAAGTCTGTAAAATTCTTATTTCTTACAGGAAATCACAAAGAGCCAAAGCAAATAGTGATGCACTGATGAGACACCACTGTATTATTATGAAACGCTCTTTGGGGAGAAATGCCAAAGAGCATCCACCTTGAGGCTGTTGCTGCACCCACTGATTAAGAGAACAGTGGCACTACAGGGCTTCACCCAGCACCCAACTGCTGCCTGAGCCTGCTAATGACTATTTTAAAATACATTAGGAGTGGCTCTCTCTGCAAGCCCACTTTTAACCATGACTTTATATGGAGGGAGATACCAGTCACGAAGTGAGCTTTACCTTTATTCTCCTCCTAACGACTGAGTCTTTCCCTCTGTGCATTTTCTTTTATCTGGTGCTTCTGGGCAGAAGCTTGAGTGCAGCCATATAACCATAAACCACTGCTCTGCAGAACAGGATTGCAGTTTCCCTGCCAGACAGAAAGAGCAGAGAAGCTATGCTGGGAGGGTGGAAGGATGTGAAAGACTTAAGAGCTACAGACAACCACTGCTGTGCATTACTGCTTATGCTGTGCCAGCAACTAATGGCCTTAGACCCTTCAAATACTTTGCAGTCTTTAATTCTTAGAGGATTATTTTATATTAATGGTAACAGTGGCTCAAGTGTTAACCCTTCATGAGAAGCTTCAATACTTTCTTCATATAAAACAATCCCTTAAAAATCAGCATTGGTGTCAGTGCATTTTGGACTCTCAATGCAAAATGCATCCAATGCATTTTGGACTCTCAATAGAAGCATTTGGCACTTGTCAATAAAACCTTTCATTCTTTACACGCCTCCTTCCCACTGCTAACACCAAGACTACTTAAAAAGGAAGCTGGGTGTGCCCAGTATCTCATTCAGTATCTCATTGTTCTTTCAAACACTGGCTTTGCAAAAAAGCTGCCCCAGGGTGGCAACATTCCAGTGGCCATAGGCTGGCCAGGTAACAGAGGACTACGAGTCCTCTCACAAGTCGACCAGACTTCACCTGCAAAGCAGATATGCCTCATGAATCAATTACATTTGTGCTTCTAGTCTAATCCCATAATCATCAAGGATACCCTGATGTAGTTCCTATGAACAACACTAAGCCTTCCTATGTAACAATGCAATGCTTTAGGCACAACTGAAGTGCTCCTTAAGTGTTCTGCAGTGCACTTTAATGATATTTATGATCGTGATTCTAGAAATGTACACTTGTGCTCAAACTCTTCCTAGTTGGATAAAAAGACTCTTTAGAACTCCTTTTTTCCCTAGCTCCTACTGTGCATGACCATTTTAGGTAATTCAGGAGGAAGATGGAAATGTAACCTTTTTGACCAGAAATCTGCTCACCCACTCCCAGAATTGTGCCTCAGAACAGTTAGACCAATGGTTAGAAAAGCCAGACACTGAACTTCCTACATACCTTCAATTACAAGTACATCCATAACTCTGAATTTTGATCTTTCCTTCCACTTAGCTGCAGGAGATCAGTGAATAATATGCATAGTCTTCAAGGGAATGAGCAGGTGTATGTAAATTTTACTGTAGAGGTGACCCGAATCTACACAAGCAGCTCAGGAGGGGACCTAGAGCGCATGTGGAACCGCTGACCAGGGAGACAAGCAGGACACAAAATGCTCCAGCCAACAAACAACTGACATCCAACAGGGCAAAAAGCACATTTAGAAATCTATCTGGAGAAGGAGATGGCTACTGCTCCTCCAGGGGTATGGAGATGGTAAAACCAAATCAGGCTGAGTCATATGGATTAGAAACAGGCAATTAGTAAATGTGTGCTTTTGTACTCAGCCTATGTCCCAGGCTCTGACTGTCCATCAGCTCAGACCACACCAGGGACATCTTCTGGAAGAAGCAGAGTGCATCTACCCAGCAGGCACTTCTCTGTACCATAATTACCATCTCTCTTTTAGATGTCACTCTCTGCAAGCCCATCCAGTGGATGTAACCATACAGAACCAATCAGGTCTAAATAAATAAATTCTCACACCTAAAGGCAAATTCCTTTACAATGAAGTATATTTAGGCTTAGCCTAAATGAACTAAGTATAACTGACTTTAAATCTTTCTACTGACAATATTTCCTGTCTGAAACTACAGCTCACTATGCAAGAGTGACTTAAAAATCCACTATGAGCAATTATTAACATCTGACATAGAAATTACACACGTATAGCTCTGTTCATAAGCTCTTCCACTCAGCATTCAACAAAACCAGTATATTTTAAACAAAATACTTTCAAATGTTAGTTCCTCTCCACCTCAGAACCACTTCAGGTGAATATATTAAAAAAATATGTATCCCAGATTGAGTCTTCTGCAGACGCATTATTTGCAGCCTAGACAACAGATGACTTGAATCTGGTCAATGTCTGACAATTATGTATCTAAATATTTGCTAACAGGACATCCCTGTGCAATACTAGTATGAAAACAGCCCTGCAACCTTTTACACACACTCTTAATTTTAATATGAGGAGTCTCAATACAATCAGAACTACTACTTAGGTTATCATAGAATGGTTTGGGTTGGACTTTACAGATCATCTAGTTCCAACCGCCCTGCCACAGGCAGGAACATCTCTTACTAGACCAGGTAGCTCAAGACCCCATCCAACCTGGCCTTGAACATGTCCAGGTTTGAAGCCCCCACAACTTCTCTGGGCAACCTGTTCCAGTGCCTCACCACCCTCATAGGGAAGAATTTCTTCCTAATGTCTAATCTAAACACAGCTTCTTCCAGTTTGAAGCCATTACCCCTCATCCTATCACTACACACCATCATAAAAAGGCCCTCTTCAGCTCTCCTGTAGGGCCCTTTCAAATGCTGGAAGGCTGCTAATAAACTCTAACTTGAAATCCAGGGAAATCTTATGTGGATGTCCAGTTATTTGCAAAACCAGTGCTCACACTACAGCTGTCACTGAATTCTCTGATTGCTTAGAGCTGTGTATTTGTCAACATGTAAGAAATTCCTTAAGCTGTTGAGCTGTAGGTTTCTGCACTGACATTGTGGTATTAAAATGAGAACAGTCATCTCCAACAAGCATTCATTTTATCTGGTGTGCCAGGTAGTGACACAACACCCAGTCAAGCCTCACCACACAAACTTCCATTCAAACTCCCCTTATGAAATGGTTTTATATCTGAACTTTTCCTTATAGCATAGACAAAGAAATGATGCAAAAGCCACTGTAAACCTGCTCAACGACTTGCTTTTATCCCATTCCTTTCCTCTTGCTGCCACATCTACAGTTATGAGGGATTGCAACTGTTCTATCCCAAAGGCTTGACCCCCACTTGTTATTTGTCCAAAAAGAAGTTAGAGGCAAGAAAACCTGCTTTCAGAGGAAAGAAATGGGAAAACAGATGCTTGCAAGATATAAAAACTTCTATTTGAGATATCTTGTTGGCACAGATCGAGCACAAGCTATACCTTTCATCAAGAGCTTCACTTCTGGGGGAAAAAAACAAGAAGATGAACTTATGGGTAAATTAATGGGTTGACAATGCAGTTTGTTACTGGTGATCCAAGACAACTGGCAGTTTGACTTGGTCAGATGGCTATTTTTTAGTCCTCTGTATAAGCAAAGTGTTAAAGTTTTATGAATGTGCCAAGTGTGAGACAATGTGAGCTGGCTGGGAGAAGTCAGCAATTTATTGGCAATGCTTGGGTGTGAACAGGAAGCAGTCCAGGTCTCCCAGAGCACTTCAGTCAGTGGAGGTGGCCAAGCTTTCCTGCTGAACCTCTCTGTTCCTGCTGCAAAGCAGGGCTGCCGAGTGACAGAAGTGTTTGAGCAGGGCAGTCTGCACACCCATTTTCACCATTCAGGTGCATTTCTTTTAAACCCCACATGAACTCTGAGACAAGTCTAATAGTTCTAATTCCACTGGGAGAAATCCTCACAATCCCATTCAGCTCAGTGCTCTACCAAAGGGCTTTGCCCTGTGCTGATGCCATCATTTGCACTAAGGAGTAGGGCACGAGAGAGACTAGTAGAGGAAAAAAAGCCATAGAACATACCTCTTTTGAGCTAAAATCGTATAGCATCCTGTACTCCTTTCTACAGGAATTGAAACATTGCAGGGATTATGGTGAGATTTAGCCCAGAACAGCAGCACTCAATACAGAAAACAAGACCCCAGGAAATCAAGCTACTGAGAATTTCTTGTTGACACATTCTATGGGAGCAAGTGATAGAAAAAATGGTCAAAATCTCCTAGTTCCTCTTTTCAAGAGGGTCTAGCTTAATTGATCAAGAAAGGCACGGGAGATGGTAATACAATCTAGGGAAACCTCAGTGATCAGAACAGAAACAAGTGATTGGTATGCAAAATAGTTCTGGAAAACCATCACTGAGCATTACATTGCTTTTTTGAGTAAATTCAAAAACTTCTGGAGCAGACTTTAGTTGCACTTGGAGGTTTTCCAGCCTACCTTCAGGTACAGGTGTGATTTTTGTTTTTCTTTTTAAACTGATTTTAATGACAGGTACGCTGGCAAACAGTCCACATGTGCATTTCTATCTGTATAGGTTAGTATGGCTGTGTTTGCTTTTGAGTTCCTGCTGAATGCCAGAATCAGGGAAGAAGAAAAAGAAAAAAAAAACCCAAACCTTTCAATATGCACACAGCCCACATTCTTAGTTGCTGCATTCATGAATATTTAAAGCACAACTCACTATCTGTGGCTCTCCCAAACCCACAGAAAATGCAGCATACCAGAACAGACACACATTAATCAGGACTGCTCGAAGCTCCCAGCCATCTGTCCGTGATCATGTCCAAGAGTCCTAGAGAAACACTATCTGTAGAAGGTCTCCCGAAAGCTGTCTAGAAAGCAAAATCAAAACAGCCATGGAATTCTCATGCATGTAACAACACTGTGATTAACTGCAGGTCTAAACATGATTCTTCAATCCACACCGTCAAAGATGCTTTAAGCCATTATCAAACCACATTTAGGGGTACCTACTTTTTACACTGCCAAAGAACAGTACAATCAGAAGACAGGTTAAAAATTAGCCAGGGAAATTTTCGTATAAAAATAATAAAACTTTAAGACAAAAGCCAAAGGATAAATATCTAAGATATCTTTAGTCTTCAATTAGCTCATCAAAACAGAATGTATCCTTTAGAACCTATGTTACAGATATGCTACATGGTGTATCTTACAGAAATGCTACAAACTGGAACCTCCTGTCTCCATCATTTGAGTATCTCTCAGGTGAACATTGCCAAGTGTTGAACCTATAACTAAGAAGTTTATTTTACAACAGTGACTGAAGACAGAAAAGAACCCCAACAAATTAGAAAGTGCTTAGCAACTTCCCTCCAAAATAAACCCAGACATAATGAATTGTCTAAAGCCTTTGGTGCCATTTGGAGAAGGGCTCTCACCACATATTAGCACGTAACAGCAATGGGTTACCCTAACTTGGAGCTTCAGTGGTTAATAAAAAGACATCAGTAACATCTGCTATTAGTCAGCTCAAACAGTTGTAATTAAAAACAATGATTCTGCTGTTGATCTCTGGAAGATAACATTAGAAAGTCTGGTAATAGAAATAAAGCAACAGACCAGTTAAAGGAAAATGAAGCACAGATTTTGCTGTAATCCAAATGTACTCTTTAAGGTCATCAGTTAAATAAAATATTGTATTAAACTACCTTCTTTTCAGCCACTGTATGTGCACTGACTCCTTTTGATCTAGGTCAGCAGTTCTCAAACTTGAGATCAGTTCCTCTTTTCAGGAAAACTTTACAGTCCCCCTGACTATCTCCCTACACAATCACCTATTCTGCATTAAGTTACAGTATCACTAAGGTTGGAATTTGCATCAAGTACAAAACACCTTATTTGCACACACATACAGAGTTTTAACTCAAATATACACAACAAGTCCATTGGCACACCTGCCTTTCTTTCCCTATGCAAGGGCTTAGAGATCTAGGTCTGTACATAAGGGCAAAAATGAGGGAACAGAAAGTACAAAATATACCCATGAACATCCCTACACAGGTGATGGGAAGCCAAGACAGAGAAGGTGCTGCTGCCTCCAAGCCCAAGCAGCTTCTGAGAGTAACTGGGAAAAGAGATTTGTTCCACAGAGCGTGTGAGAGAGGGAAGATGAAGGAGACATAAAAATCCCACTGCCTGGGTGTGCAGCATCCAAATCAAAATCTCCTGCCGGAGGGCCACAGCAGGGCACTTAGGGACTGGCACTTCTGCCAACCTGCAACTCCGGACTCACTCACTGCAGCTGCTCCTACACCAAGCTCTGAAGGAAACTCATCAGGCAACTCACCATGCTCCTTCCTCAGACTACTGCAAGTCCAGCTCACACTAGCCAGTGGACAAACAAAAGGTACTTGGAAGCTTCCAGTGAGACAATGGGAATGCACTAGAGGGAAAGACAAGTTAGATGAGGTATCAAGAAAGAGAGCATCTGAGCTGTGCTTCCCTCCCCTACCTCCAGTCTTTGAAGTACACTTCTCTGAACATGAGCTACTTCTGACGGCAGTTTTCCGTCCCTCACGCTTAGGCATTTGGGAATCTGAACCCTGAGTGTTCTCACACCTTCTCAGGATCCACTCTGAACCCCCATTTGAGAACTGCTGGCCTAGGTTAAACTAGCAGCATGGGAAACTACAAACCTAACAACATAATGCCCTCTTGGTGCATAGCAGCATACGAAGAGTAAAGTAACATGTGCTTCAGTTACCTCTGGCAAGAGTGCCATGCCATTGCATGTCAGTAGCCTGATAAGGAGGATTTTGATGAGACATCTACATGGTTTACAGTATTTCCAGACTTTGAAAGAACACTACAGTGGCAGAAATGAGGGTAAGCCTACACAAGGAAAACCAGCTGCCAACCTATCCCTTACAAACAATTTGCTCAAGACCAAAAGAAACTCAGAGAGCACAACTAAATGCATAGCATTTTACTGTTATTAGTGCTTCCACAGGGTCTGTGGACACTTCTGTTCAGTCCAAAAACTGCTGTATGTAGGAAAAAATCTTTCAGAATCCAGCAACACAATTTAAATGGTGCTTACTGGGGTGGGGGCTGGGGTGTTATAAGATAAAGTACATACTGGGGAATATTTAACCTATCACAGCGTATTTCACTTCATGTTTTCTCATGAAATCCCACTTCAACTCAAAGTATTACTCAGGCTTTACCATGAACCTATTAATTGCTGGAAACTACAGAGGACTACCTGGTATAATCAAAGGAACATTTCAAAGTCTTTATGTGGGGAAAATCCCAAATATTTAACAAAACATCACAGTAACACTCATGCCACAGCAAAGATGTTGGCATATTACTGTCGCTTCTGTCACTGAGAAATGGTTGTTTAAACCTTCGTGTTCGCCCCCTAGGATTCTTTCAATGAATTGATA
Source organism: Picus viridis (assembly GCA_033816785.1). Lineage (NCBI taxonomy): Eukaryota > Metazoa > Chordata > Aves > Piciformes > Picidae > Picus > Picus viridis. The sequence continues at coordinate 4,038,046 of CM066589.1, forward strand.
CGTGCACAGATTTTCAATGCAGGTCCAAGCTTAATATTCATTGCACTCATAAGGTGATCCTCCTTCAACAAGAGGAGAGCCTGTCCATCAATTTCTTGTGCTCTAAATTCATCCGCGATATCTTGACAACCTACAAGGCAACAGAAGGAAAGAACGACTGGGTTAGAAATGTGCATTCTGAGATGCAATGACTCTGCCCAGGCTGGAGTTTTTCAGCTACACCATTTCCAATGCTCATGGATTTAGTGTAGAGAACCTAAAGAATATGCAAGAGTTAAGTATCGTGATGGGAACTTCTGAGACAATCTGAAAGTAACTTTTATTACAGCCTCTAATTACACCATAATTAGCGGAGAATCTACTCACTGTAAAGTCCCAGCAAAGCCAGCTTTCTCATTTCATGAAGAGGAACAATTTCCATGGTCTCAAAATTGGAAAAGGCTGGCAAAATGCCACTGAAATAGGCACTTTAAGATTTCTAGGACAGGAACTATGGCTTGTTCTTTTGCAGAACCTAGGATCAGGAAGTTACTGAATTAAGTAGAGCCTCTAATCCATAAAGAATAACCACTCACAGCAGCAGTGATATAGTTACATTCCAGTAACACAGCTGAAGTACAGAAACATCACAGAATGGGTGTTAAACCTTTGGCTGTTTTTACAGACAGATTCCCAGAAGCAGGAAAATGTAGCTTATTCACAATTTATAAACTATCAGAAGAAAGGTACTTCAAGGATGACTTTTGCTGATTTAAGACATCCCTTATTTTGAAAAATTCTTTATAAAGAATAACCTTTATAAAAGATTACCAATCATAACCCTTGCATATGACTTAGCAATGAAGATACATTCCTCATAGGCTATCAGCTTAAGGGGATACACAGAAAAATGGTTTTGCATTCCAGAAAAAGTTAGAGAATTAGGAACAAATGTATCCTGGATTTCACAGCATCATGGAATTGTCAGGGTTGGAAGAGACCTCAAGGATCATCCAGTTCCAACGCCCCTGCCATGGGCAGGGAAACTTTCCACTAGATCGGGTTCTAAATATTTTGACAAGTGAGTTTCACGGTAAGCAACAAAACTTCTTGTCTGCCTTGTTAGCTGGAAGGATTACAGTGTCTGATCAGACAGAATGGCATCCTTGGGAAAGAGTGGAGAGTGAAACTCTAAAGCTTATGATAGTTAAGAAACAGTAACTAAATGTCAAATAACCTGAAGATGATAGCAAAATAACTGAATATTGAGCTAAAGAAGAGGTTTGTAAATAAGGAGAAAGATTTGTCTGAGAACAAACTGTGTCTACCATTACACAGAGTCTGTATGCCTCAGTTCTCTGAATTTCAGTCACTGAGCAGAGCTACCCAAAAAGCTTAGTTTTATAGAAGAAACTTGTTACTCTCTTTTGGTAACATCAGGACAGGTCTTTAAAATTCTTCAATTGTGCAAAGGAAAATAACTTTCCTCTTGCTGCTTCTACTGAATAATAGCAATTAAGGAAGGAAAAGATGAAAGACGTGTAAAAGGCAGGTCTCTCTCCTGACCTATTGAGAGAAGTCTGACTGAAAGAAGGAACAGCTCTAACCTCCATCAGCTGAGGTGCAGAAGTGAGACTAGTTCTATCAACATGGGATTTGTGCTGCAGGAACAAACAAGGCCGCATTCTGGTCTCTGTCACCAACTACCGAGTACACTGCTGTTGTTACCACACCAGTGCTAAAAAGCAAGGCACTTAACTGCTAAAAAAATGGAATCAATTATTGCACATACCAGGCAAAGAATGTATGAAGGCCCAAACTTCATCTACAGTCCATACTGATGGGTCAGCTTGCACCACTGGCAACAAGTCAATGTTCTCTGGCATCTTCCTCATTCTTAGCTCCCTAAGCTCACGTTCCCTCTCCCTTTCACTCTGTCTTCGCAGACGGGTGGTCATGGCAGGTGGAACAGCATCTTCATGAGAAGCCATATCTTCTTCTGCAGATGGATAAGTAATTGGAAGCTGGAAAACGTAGTACAAATACACTACAGTATTATATTTTATTTGTAATCCCCCAAACAATGCTACAGTTGCAAGCAAGTGTTCCACAGACCTGTCTAAGGAAATGATCTCGAGATGCCCCATCAGGGCCACTCGGCCGACGCCCGCGTCGCCCAAGGCTTTGGCTATCTGACTTCCGATTCCAGCGACTCGTCTTGTCCGACGAAAACAGCCCAAACTTCTTAGTGCAACTAAGGCTGTGCCTAAAGAAAGATAGATTCAATGATGCACTAATAGTGTCTGGACTGAATTCAATCAAGCCATCAGCAAATGACATTGCTGGCCACAGAAATGCTGCCTAGTTGAAGATGACAGCTGGTGTCACAGAAATACAAAATAAAAGTATCTCAAAGGCCCTTTACTCAAACCCCTTGCTCTTGATGTGCAATCACATACATCTCGGTCACCCCCTGGGAGATGTCTGTCTTTCCTGTTCTTAAATATTTTCCATGACAAAAACACCTTTGCATTTTATCACATAGTTCAATCCTGCCCCTCTAGAATAGCCACTAAAAGCCCAAAGTCACGTCCAATCTTTTACTTCCATTTTTTCTACCTAGCTGGCATCCAGTCAGAGAAGGGTAGATGAAAAAATCCCATCTCAACACTGAAGAGCCAAACCTCCTCTTAAGATTATTTCACTAGTAGTCTTCTACCAAGTGTCAGATAACAAATAAATACATAAACCCAGTACTTAAAATGGGAATTTCTCATCTGGGGAATTAAAAAAAGCAACAGCCATAAGAGAAAGTTGACCTCCAGCATACACAAGAAAGAGCTAAGTGGTAATTAGAAATGGGAAGCTATTTCCCATTTCTAAAACTCCTGGCATTAAGTATCAATTTTCCAGCTATAATGGTGGAATATTTTACATCCAGATGTTGACTATTAAGTCTTCCCTTAACCAAAAGGATATAAAAGCAGCAAACTAAACCCAAACACAAAGCAGCTCTTTTCTTCTGCCAACCATGCACAAGCAAATGGCATGACTGGTTATTTTCAAGGAAGGAGAAGCTTTAGAAACCAGCAAGCTATTTATGTTTATGCAAATAAAGAATTTTGGCACTGTTACTAAAACCATTTAAGAATGTTTTGTCTGTGCGATTATGCCAAGATAAATTCAGTGGGTTTCTCTCCCTAGCATCACACAGATCTATAGGAAAGCCCACCCCGCCCGGCATTCTTTCTGACATATCCAACATCAAGGAGAAAGCAATGGGAATGAGAAATATGTAACAACTGGTGGCCCATGAAGCTCTGCACCACTCTCCAAACACTTAGTAACCCTTAAGGGATTTCTCTTCCATGATACCCATCATCTTACCCATAAACTCAACAGCATTCATGGGACCCTCTAGAAAGACATCCATGATTTTGCTGTAATTCCCTCTATCATCTTGAAATATAATCTAACACTGCCCTTTGTAACCACATCCTCTGCAGACTCATGCAGAAGGCAGTCCATGTTTTATCTATCTTTGCTTTTCAAAACCAGGTACTACTTGGGTCTTATTCCATTAGCCAGATAATGACAAGGAGTAACTAGACAATACCTTTTGGCACAGGATGTGGAACAGAATCTTTTTGACCGCAGAAACTTATTAGGATATCCCATTTTCCCACAAAATTCACACTTCAGAAGATCATTATCAATTTCATCCAGCCCCTCTAAAGAAAGGAGTAAGGCATTTAAAAAAAAAAAAAAAGTAGTCAGTTTCAATGACAAAATTATGTTCAAAAAATTCCCATCTCAAGGAAAGGAGGGAGGCAGGCAGAAGATTTTCAACAGAAAGTAGTTTCTGTTAGTGATAGTGCAAAGACTGGAGGAAGATTCCTGCAGTACAGACAGGACGGGATCCTGCAGTACAGACAGGACGGGATCCTGCAGTACAGACAGGACGGGATCCTGCAGTACAGACAGGACTGTAGTGGGGGGAAGGAATTAAAAGAAGTTTAAAACAAAACCCACAAACCTTCTGCAATCATATCCTCTATTTCTGTGTCCGATGAGTTGTCTGCATGTTTTGTATTCTGTAAGTCTGATTCGACACACACAACACTCATGATTTGACCCTCCACTAGCAATCTTTTTTCTGCAGGCTGCTCTACCAGCAAAGACGAACGACTTACCTGTTGCAATAAAATCAAAGTGAGCGATTAACTGAACAGCAATTAACTGGAGATAGTACTTGTGGCTTAGCATCACTGAGACTAGAACCACAGTTTCCATTTGGTATCGATGAATTGTTATATACTGCCAAAGCTTTAAGCACCATGTCTCAAGCAAACAGACTCACTCCTGCTCTAGTTTGCAATTACAGTTAACTAAGGAAGGAGCACATTAGATCTAGAGAAATAACAGAATTGGAAAATGTGACAGACATTAGATAATAAGGCAAGCTGATAGGTTTTAAACTGCCCACTTGTGGACTTAAGATTTCAGCAGTAATTCTTATCAGACACAGCACTAATCATACCAAGCTGAGCAAGAGCCTTGTCAGTGCTTTGAACAATGACATTTTAACGTTTTACAATTTTACACAGACTCATCTCAGAGGTTTCAAGTAAAGTATCACTTCAATTAAGGTATCTAGGAGACAGGGAAATGTAAAATGAATTTATTGCCAACAGTGGTTATCTCTGGATATAGGCAATCTATTCAACAGCGTCTCAGTGTTCACTTAGACCCTTGTGACCCAGTGATGCTGGCAAGCCAAATAGCAGCATGAATTCTGATTATACACAAGCAGTGCACGAGTACCCTGAATGCTCCAAGAAACAGGTTATATAAATCAGTGGAAAAAAGGTCAAAAAGACAGTATTTGAAAACAGATTCAAGATCTAAATAGCTACTAGTCACAAACAACAGCATCCTTAAAAACAGTATGATTCCAAAATTTGTAGTATTAAATTCACAGCAATTTTCACACTTACAGGGAATGGCTCTAACCCTCCTGAATCACAAAGCCTTCAATAACATGGGTCAGGATCTGTGGTTTGACAATAGCCTGGGGAGGTTTATTTTCCAGGCTAGGAATGCTGTTGGGCATTGATGTACTGTTGCTCCTTGTTGTTGCTGCTGGGAGCAAAAGAGGTGGTGGTGGAATAGAGGCGTGTGAAGGATCAGAAGGAGATTTAATTACTGAGGCACTGACTGATGATGTCACTGAAGGTAGTCCTTCATGTTCTGAGGAAAAAAAATAACAAAGCATGTTACCATTTTATCATTTCACAGAATCACAGAATGTTGAGGGCTGGAAGGGACCTCAAGAGATCATCTAGTCCAACCCCCCCATTTATGGCCAGTTGTTGGCTCAGAACTCTAGAAATAAAAAAACTGATAAACACACCCTCTCTGCAGCTGTCATCCTGCTATACACAGATTCTTCCCTATGGTTTCTAGATTTTACCTTCAAAACAAGATGGTTTTCCTTGACAGACCAGCCCACAAACAAACAGTTCTCAGGTAAATATTTTCCTTTATTCAGCACCTACTGTCTACAAACATATTTGGCCACTAAAAATACCCACACATCACAAATCTGTATGTAAAAAGCAGAAACCAGTATTTTCAAACATTGGGGATTCTCAAGACAGAGCAGCTGAGGTGTATCTAATTTATTTTTAGGGGAGGCTTTGAGCCTGAGTAACCTGCAAGTTACCCAGTCATATGCATAGCATACATACACACACATTATCCTAGATAGAGTATTATATTTGTATATTTAGCACTCCAGGGAATCTAGATTAATTTGCAGGACAGCAATTGATACAGGCTTGTGGATATTACAGGTCATTGAGGAAGAGAAATTTTTTCATTGGTAGCTTTTGCATTAGAACAGCTCCTTACTGTGGTACATAGAAAAATAGGAGGTGCCAAAAGGAATCAGACAGCATAGCCAAGCATTCTCACAGCAGCTTCTGATTGCTGACCCCCATTCTGCAAAGTCAATCTTCACACCAGATCAGTCAGCATATTTTTGCCTGTATCCATTGCTATTACTTAAAGATTAACTGGAGATTGATGCCCCTACTAAGATTTTCGTATAATAGTGTGTGCTAAAGAACTCAAGTGCTTTCCCTGCTACATGGCTGGTATAAACTGCACCTTTGAGACTGAATCATTAGCTCTGTCACATGGATTTCTAACATGTTTCATATAGTTTCTTTCAGCTAAAAAAAACCAAAACAGTATCACTTAAAGATCAAGATCATGGATTTTGAAAGCATCAATAACTACTAGAAGTTTTTTAGCTCAACAGTCTTAGTCTTAAGGCTTAAGGCTGTCTCAAGATCACCTGACCTCGTTCTCATGGGTGACTTCAACCTGCCTGATATCTGTTGGGATCTCAACACAGCAGAGAGGAGGCAGTCTAGGAGGTTCTTGGAGTGCATGGAGGACAGCTTCTTATCCCAGGTGCTGCGTGAGCCTACCAGGGGTAAGGCTATGCTTGACCTCCTCTTCACCAACAGGGAAGGGCTGGTGGGTGATGTGGTGGTCGGAGGGTGTTTAGGCACCAGTGACCACGACATAATAGAGTTTTCAGTATGCAGCCAAGCCAAGAGGGGCAGCAAGAAGACCTCCACTCTGGACTTCCGGAGGGCAGACTTCAGGCTGCTCAAGGAACTAATTCAGAAGGTTCCTTGGGAATCAGCCCTTAAAAACAAAGGGGTCCAGGAGAGCTGGACCTACTTCAAGGAAGAACTATTGAAGGTGCAAGAACAGGCTGTGCCGGTGTGCCGGAAGATGAGCCGCCGGGGCAGACGGCCAGCCTGGATGGGCAATGAACTTTTAATAGAACTTAGGGAAAAAAAGAGGGTGTATCATCTTTGGAAGAAAGGGGAGGCAACCTACAGAATGTTTAGGGATGTTGCTAGGTTGTGCAGGAAGAAAATTAGGGAGGCAAAAGCCCATTTAGAACTTAGACTGGCCTCTGCTGTGAAGGATAACAAAAAGTCCTTCTATAAATACATCAATAGCAAGAAGAAGGGCAAGGACAACCTCCACTCCTTGGTTGACACGGAGGGGAACGTTGTAACAAAGAATGAGGAAAAGGCAGAGGTACTTAACACCTTCTTTGCCTCAGTCTTCACTAGCAGGGCAGAACGTCTTCCAGACAGCTGGCCTGCAGAGCTGGCAGAAGGAGCCAGAGAGCTGCATAGTTTACCACTGCTCCAAGAGGAAGTTAGAGATCTACTGAGCCGCTTGGACCCCCACAAGGCCATGGGACCGGATGGGATCCATCCTAGGGTGCTGAGATTGCTGACAGATGAGCTGTCCAAGCCACTTTCCATCATTTTTCAGCAGTCCTGGCTCACTGGAGAGGTCCCAGAAGACTGGAAGCTGGCTAACGTGGTGCCCATCCACAAGAAGGGCCGGTTGGATGAGCCGGGGAATTATAGGCCTGTCAGCCTGACCTCAGTGCCAGGCAAGATTATGGAACGGGTCATCTCGAGTGCGATCACACAGCACTTACAGGATGGCCAGGGGCTCAGGCCTAGCCAGCATGGATTTAGGAGGGGCAGGTCCTGCCTGACCAACCTGATCTCCTTCTATGATCAGGTGACCCGCCTGGTGGATGTGGGGAGGCCTGTGGATGTGGTCTACCTGGACCTCAGCAAGGCCTTTGACACCGTTCCCCACAGCAAACTCCTGGCCAAGCTGGCAGCCCGTGGCTTGGACAGGAGCACACTGCGTTGGGTTAGGAACTGGCTGGAGGGCCGAGCCCAGAGAGTAATGGTGAATGGCACCACATCCAGCTGGCAGCCTGTCACTAGTGGTGTGCCCCAGGGATCAGTACTGGGCCCCATGCTCTTCAACATCTTTATTGATGATCTGGATGAGGGCATTGAGTCCATCATCAGTAAATTTGCAGATGACACCAAGCTGGGGGCAGCAGTTGATTTGCTGGAGGGCAGAGAGGCATTGCAGAGGGACCTCGACAGGCTGGACAGATGGGCAGAGTCCAATGGCATGAGATTTAACACATCCAAGTGCCGGATTCTGCACATTGGCCACAACAACCCCAGGCAGTGCTACAGGCTGGGGTCAGAGTGGCTGGAGAGTGGCCAGGCAGAGAGGGACCTGGGGGTACTGGTTGATTGTAGGCTGAACATGAGCCTGCAGTGTGCCCAGGCAGCCAAGAAGGCTAATGGCATCCTGGCTTGCATCAGGAACAGTGTGGCCAGCAGGAGCAGGGAGGTCATTGTGCCCCTGTACACTGCACTGGTTAGGCCGCACCTTGAGTACTGTGTCCAGTTCTGGGCCCCTCAGTTTAGGAAGGATGTTGACTTGCTGGAACGTGTCCAGAGAAGGGCAACAAAGCTGGTGAGGGGTTTGGAACACAAGCCCTATGAGGAAAGGCTGAGGGAGCTGGGGTTGCTTAGCCTGGAGAAGAGGAGACTGAGGGGTGACCTTATTGCTCTCTACAACTACCTGAAGGGAGGTTGTAGCCAGGCAGAGGTTGGCCTCTTCTCCCAGGCATCCAGCACCAGAACAAGAGGACACAGTCTCAGGCTGCGCCAGGGCAGGTTTAGGCTGGATGTTAGGAAGAAGTTCTACACGGAGAGAGTGATTGCCCATTGGAATCGGCTACCCGTGGAGGTGGTGGAGTCACCTTCACAGGAGGTGTTCAGGAGAAGACTTGATGGGGTGCTTGGCTGTATGGTCTAGTTGTTGGGTGGGTTGGATTGTTTGATGGGTTGGACGCGATGATCTTGAAGGTCTCTTCCAACCTGGTGTATTGTATTGTATTGTATTAGTCTGACCTTAGTCTGACACTTGTTCTCACCTGACAAGGGATCCTCTGAATTAAGCGCCTCTCCATTCCCCAGGGTGATGGCTGGTGGAGACAATGTGGGTGGTGTAGGTGTTCTAGCCATGTGGACACAATCTGACTCCTCAGGCATCTCTTCTTCACATACATTCTCCACTTGGTAAATCTGCATCCAACAAACTATTGCTTTAGACAGATTTCCATTCTACCTTAATACCTTAAAAGAGTTGCATAAATACAGCTTTTAAAATAAATGACCAATTACAATGTTAAAACATGCTAATCTCCTAAAAAAAACCCACAAAACTAATGTCCAGACTGCATACAGAACAATGAATTCTGGGGACATCACAATGCCTATGAGAGCAAAATTGTTTTGTTACAAAGAGCAAAACATAAAGCAGCACGTTTCTCCTATCATTCAGACCAGAGAATGACTTTTTTTAGTGTCTTATTTACACATTTAGTGTCACTTTATTTACACATTTGGAGCTACTTAAACACATCTGAAAAATGCAAGTTTTAGAATATGATAGCCTGCAATTTGTTGTCTATTTTACTCAGCAGTGTATCCAAACTAAGTATTGCAGAAGAGTGCACAGAGACTACCAAGCATTAGTGGTTGTGACAGACAGGGCATTTTCCTCAAAACTACTACAGTAAATTTACATCAATTACTGACAGGCAGTTTAGCAGATTAGGATGTAAACCACCACTTTTTCTGCCCAATTTCTTCATGAAATATCAGAGAGTTGAAATTATCATTACCTTCTTAATGTAAGCAGCATACCTTCTTAACCTACTGGTAGCCTGAAAAAAAAGCCTACAAGAGCTGTTGGTTCTTTTGCTCACATTAATCCCATTATCATGTTACCACTAAAGCATAGCAAAACCATCTTAAATGCCAGCATTATATGCACAAAATTTTATTCCACTAGTAAAGTCTTTTAGTTCAGTGTAAGTGAAGCTGAAAACTTCAGTTATGAACTGCAGATGTCCAAGACTAACACTGAACTAAATCAAACGGTTTCTTCTGGCCCTCTCTCTGGAACCTGGTTTAGCTCCCTCTGAAGTCAACAGGCCAGATCACAACACTTTAGAGAAGATGAAGATAAAGGACTGTAACATCACCACTTACCACTGGAGTTTCAATTGGTACCGATGGCTGCACCTGAAGATTTACTGCAACAGTCTGCGGTGGTGGGAGAGTTTGAAATGGCAGCTGGACCAGAGCTTCTGCAGCAGGAAGTTCTTCCTCAGAAACCAAAGTGTTCTGAACCAAAACCTGGCCCTGGGACAGAATTTCAGGCTGCACTTGTAAAGACTGCACAGACTGCAAGGGTAGTGGTTGAATCTGGGTCGAAGAAGTTGACAACTGAGGAGGAGCTGCAAGAGGGATAGGTGTGGACTGCAAGGCTGAATACTGCTGGTGTGGTGTTGAGGACACGATCTGTTGGCCTGGAGAAACTAAGTTGGGCTGATCTACTGAGCCTAGATGTACAGCAGGGGAAGATGGAAGTGGAAGGTGTGATGGAAGATTAAGTGGCTGTGCAACTGGTCGAACTGGAGTGGTAGTAGTCTGCTGAGGAGCAGTCTGCTCTGGCTGAAGAGCTGTTGGCACCAGGGAGTTTGCCTGTGACTGAATAAGTGCTTGAGGGTGAATAATTATTGTAGGTGATTGACTAGGGGAGTGAGAAGGTGGAGGGGATACCACTACTGACTGCTGAGCTGACTGGGTGGGAGTAGGAGATAGTGTTAGAGGGGGAGGATGGATGTGAATAGGTGAGCAATGAGACTGGACGCTGCTGGGACCCGGAGGAAGACCATGGCCTGGGAGTGGTAGACAGTGCTGTGATGGAGGGGGTCCTGGCCTGAAGGAGTCTGAAGTGCAATTGGCTGGACTTGCTGCTGCTGTTGCAGTATCAGCTGATGATGGGAAATCTTTGGAGGTGGTGAATGAAGTGGGATCTGCTGATGTTTCACTAGGGAATGAGGTTGCAATGGTGAATATGAAGCTGTGAGGGAAACAAAAAAAGAGTGACTATTAGTATTATTTCTTTACGCCCAAAGAACTTCATAAAAATACCCCAAAAAGGGAAGCTTTTAAAAAGTAAGACCAGCAAACATTTTCAACACTTTGCATCTACGTTTAGAAATGTCTTCTCTGGCAGCAAGACCCATTTACTGGGGGAATATATCAATTTCCAAAGCAAAATGCATCCATGAATGAAGGAATATACACATACATGTACTTCCTATATAAAAGTATATATATGTAGAAAGGATAGGTATCTAAACATACCTTTCTGGTGCTAGTTCTAAGGTTATTGCTGATCCAGACTTTTCTTATTTGGGAATTTAATGCAAATTTAAATGGATTTAACCTTTGCTTTGAAACATACAACAATGGAAAAGACAAGCAGGTCACAATCCACAGGCTTTGTCGACAACTGCTAAGTTAAAGTTTAGGAAACAGAATTTTAAGAGACTTAACAAAACTCCAAAGGTTCAGTATGAACTAAAACCTTTTGAAGTATTTGCCTGAGCTTGAACACACAAACTGAAAGGTATGAACCTAAAAATAGAGCAGCTTCCAGAGGTATCACATCACCTTTCAGTGAACCAGTGACTCGCTCTTAATTCCTTATGGCACACACATGTTTTCCTCCACATGCAAATATCTTCTTTTGTCTTTTTCCACTTGAAAAACAACTCCTTAGACTTTTTTGTTATTCTGCCAGTGAAGAGGACTTTTTTTTTTTTTTTTTTTTTCCCTTTAGAGAAGCAAGTTCTAAGAGTGTGGGACTCAATACCTCAAGAACGTCTGCCTCGTACTCGGGCTCCTTTAAAAGCTGCCACTAAGACAAGCCAAATTCCAGAGAATTCAGACCAATTGTCTAGACTCCCCTTCCTCTTTTAGAATAAAGAAACTAGCATGCAAAGACATTGCATGCAATGTAAATGCCTAGCTAACCAACTGCATGCTTGCTTTGGTTGTCTTTTCACAGAATCACAGAATGTTAGAGGTCGGAAGGGACACAGAGTCCAACTCCCCTGCCAGAGCAGGATTGCCTAGAGTAGGTCACACAGGATCACATCCAGGTAGGTTTTGAATGTCTCCAGAGAAGGAGACTCCACATCCTCCCAGGTCAGCCTGTTCCAGGGCTCTGTCACCCTCACAATGAAAAAAGCTTTTCCTGATGTTCATATAGAAACTCCTGTGCTCCAGCTCACACCCACTGCCCCTCGTCTTCATTGCACATGGCTAAACAGAGCCTGGCTCTGTTCTCCTGACACTGCCCTTCATATCTTCATAAACATGAATGAGGTCATCCCTCAGTCTCCTCTAAGCTAGGAGACCCAGCTCCCTCAACCTTTCCTCACACAGGTGATGTTCAGTTCTGAATGCAAAATACTAAGATTATGAACAATACTAACTATTAATTTATAACAGTACTTCATAAAATGTCATGGTGATGACAGAGAGAAGATAGCAAAAACAATCCAGAACAAAAACAAGAGGAAAAAAATCAGCCAAACAACTCCAAAACCACAAATAAAATAGAATTTGATTAAAGCATGAGGCTTGAGGTGGTTTCAGCCCACACACTGCTTTCCTGAGATCTGGGATACGTCCAGACAATGCACAATACAGACCGACCAGAAATGAGCTTCATGTTCATGATCCAGCTGTGTATTGCAACTGCTGTACCATTCTTTACTGGGATTTAAGAATACTGCTGCATCACTCTGCTAAACCAAAATCCCATGTTATATCCAACCTCAACACATAAGGGAATTTACTATTAAACAAACTCTATTCATGTGGAATGTCTGGAAGAACGTGGTCAGAGAGAACTGGGCTCTGACAGAACCATCATGTACAAATTAACTTTAATTAAAATAACCTTACAAGCTCCACCTTCATCCTACCTGGTGTAATTAAGTGATGTATGCTTGATGTCCGTGTGACTGGTGTACTCCGACACTCTGGAGTTGGGCTCTCGCCTTTTCTATTGCTTTCTGAGGGATCTGGCTGGCTGCCCTTGGAACTGCTGGCAGGTTTATTAGGGCAAAGAGACAATGACTGAGTTTGACTGCTGCTCTTTGGTGGGCCATTCTGTGAACTTGACAACACACCCAGCTTCTGACTGCGCAATGTCAAGTTCTGAACCTGTGAAACAAGAAAACCATGAGAAACCCAAAGCGTGTAAGCACATACAACAACCAGCCAGGCAAAGCCAGCACAATTTGGTAATAACATTTTATAGTGCTGCTTGTCCCATGGGATCAGGATGGCCAGGGAGGTCATAGAATGCCCCTCCCTGAAGGTGTTCAAGGCCAGGCTGGATAGAGCAGATGACACCAAGCTGCTTCGGTTTGCTTATATGGCAAAGACATTTCTCTGTACCCTGATTGAAACATCAAGGTAAATAAAATAAAGTGTACCAGCGTTAAAGATCTTCCACTGCATCGCTGATTATGGCTGAAACTGGATCTCTGCAATGTTGCTGCTGCTGGAAACTGACAACTAAGGCTGTCAAGACCTGACAAAGGGCAGTACAGAACACTGAACAGGGAGAGGAATGGCTTCAGTTTGCAGGGTCACCACAGCAGCTCATCTGACTGAATATGGTCTGGGGTGAATACGATCCCCCTGATACTTCAGAAGCTGCACAGCCAGGCAGGCTTGTGCAAAGTGGTCCTCTAAAGCCCTGTGGTACAGAAGGGCCAAGACTGCAATGCAATTAGCTTTATTGACATCTCTACCCCAAAGGCAAAAGACAAAGGCACAAATGCACAAAGTGCTACTAGCCCATCCAGCAGCCTGCACTCTCAAACTTGATCTGCAGAATCTGGAGGAAAGAGAGACAGCAGTGATAAAGGACAATGAAGCATAACAACTCCAAGACTGAAAGACCAGCCTGGCTCAACTGATGGACTTAATATTGTGAGTTTACTCAACAACATCCTGCATAAGGAGCAAGCTCTGCACGTCTCACAAAGCTCCTGGAAAACCGAATGGAAGGCTAAAGTGATTTACCATCATCTTGGAACAGTGACAAATCTCTAAGGTCTTCAGATCTATTAGAATCTTCTGAAGGGGTCAAAAAATATAAGGTCAGAGAATATTCAACTGGTAAAACTTAGTTGGATTTTAAAAAGGTTTTGGAAAAGGTCCATTTATCAAAGGCTTTTAAAGAGACTGCTAAGAGAGAAGATAAGGTCTCTCATGCAGGCATAAATTTGTTAGATAAATGTTCCCTTTTCACAGCAGAAGGCTGTGATTAAATATGTCCTGTAGCATTCTGTACCATGATGTATATTTTTTCCAGATGCTAAACAAATATGGTGAGCAGTGAAAACGTGATACAAGTTCAGCTGATATGAGTTATTTGAGGTAATACAGATGAGACCTAATTACCACAACCCAAAATGTCTCATTCTGGATTCAAATTTTACACAACTTAATCACCTCACAGTATGTGATGACGGCAAACAGAAGACACTGAAATTGTACATAACAAGGAAGTTTCCTTACTTCTCAGTTTTGGCTCCTTCTGCTGAGCATACCTTTAATAAATTTACATGAGCTCACCTGAGTAGCTGCAGACTGACAGGAAGATGAGGAAGATGATGACACTACAGGTATGTCAGACTGGACAGCAGCCACAGTGGTTGCAGGAGTAAAAATAAGCTGTTAATTAAAAAAAAAAAAACAAAATAAAAATCTGGTAACAGACTTAAATTTTGAAAATACTCCATAAGTGCAATTCCTGCAAGAACCCATGCCTGCATCCAATTTTATAGACCTCTGCAATCACGGACCCCTGGCTCTCTGTCTTGGTGTGGTGTAACAGTGATTCTTCCTTTATCATGGCATTGAATGTAACACCAGAAAGCTGTTAAATCACACAAGCTGTAACAGTTTCGTGGCCTTATCAAGTACTGACTGGTACTGAGCATTCCTTACAACTGCAGTAATTTTTACAAACCCCCATACAGATTGCAAAGTTCAATTCATACGAAGCTCACTACAGAAAGCACTAAAGTATAAAAAACGAAGTCACTAAATAGATTGATTTTTGTCCCCCTCCCCCCAGATTTGCTCGTTAGGAACTGGAAGTGCCATACTGACAGGAAATTGCAAAGAATTTCATGAGTTTCACATGAATACAATGAGAACAAAAGCTCTGTATCTAACTCTGTTAAACAAACAGTAATTCTTAGTTATATATGGGAAAGTTTTAATCAGGAGTCAAACTATGAATGCTACTAGCACATTGGAAAAACATCTACCTTGAATACAGACAGACTCCAGCATACCTTTCTATAGAGCCAGAAAAGACAGGTGGTAGAAGCCCCATCCCTGGAGGTTTTGAAGGCCAGGCTGGATGGGGCTCTGAGCACCCTGATCTAGTGTGAGGTATCCCTGCCCATGGCAGGGTGTTGGAACTGGATGATCCTTGAGGTCCCTTCCAACCCTAACAATTCTATGATTCTTTCTCTGGTTTTCCCCATGTTCAATCAATTTAATAATTGTAGTATGACTGCAACCCTCACCAGAAATCTAAGCTACAGAATCGCTTTGCTTCTGATGCTTACAGCGTTTCAGAAGGTCTGTGTTCACAACTAAGTGACTAAATTCTCAATGCTATCCAAAATTAACACAAAATATTTATTAATAATGTACACAAACAGGATAAAAAAAATTAAGCAGTTAGAGTTGGGGGTGTTTTCTGAAGGTACAGAGGTGGAGATGACAAGCACTGACCAAAACTTAGCTTAAGAATTGTAATCAAAACTTACCATTTGAGCTCGTAGATACATTTGAGCCTGGCTGGCACTCAGGGTTGGAGAGGTGCTCCCCAGCAACATAGTCTGTTGGGTAATACTGCTGCTGGTGGTGTTGGAGGTCTGTGAACGGCTTATTATCTGTGCAGGTGTAGGAGAGGTGGAGAGGTTAATCTAAGGAAACAAAAATATTGCTTCTGTCATGGAAATTCATTCATCCTAGGGTCTAAAGCCAGAAAGTCTTTGACAAAAATGGCAAGGGGCAGTTGAAATCTCTGGACTGTAAAGATATCAAAAATACATTGAGCCAAGCATCACAAAACTGGACTCTGGCAAGGTTGCACATACTCATTCTTAAACTGCAAGCAACAGTTTTGCAGAAAGAATAATAAGCAGTTACAAGTATAAACAATATGATGTAGTCTGAAAAATACACCTCACAGAAACACACATTTCCAGAATATGAAACGTGAGTTTGCAGTATTTTAAGAAAAAAGATCTGAATTTTAGTATTTAACCATCTTGACATTTATGTTGTCTGACTGGACGATGCCTTCTGCTACATTTGTTATGCAACCTGATCACAGTCCACACATGGACTTAGATTCCTCTTTCCACACACACTTTAAAATGACTAGAGACTAAAACCTTCTAGAAGTTCATACCATATGCTCCTCAACAATTGCTCTTTAGCATCTTCTCAAGCAAAAGCTGTTGTGGTTTAGGTTTCAGTTTGTTGTGGTTTGATTTGGTTTTGCTTTTGTAACCCTAACCAGTCTAACAGCATTAAGTGCCCAGCTCTTTTTCACCACTTATTCAAAAGATTTCCTTGAAAAATCCCAGCCCAATTATTCTGTTTCATATCAGACATCTTTCAAGACTTCCCCTCCTAAATTTAAGGACTGAATGATTTTACTTTTAACCACTGTAAGCCAAAGCAATGCTATGAGAGCATAAAAAAAAATATACAGTTAAATCACTGAAGCTATGCACCGCAGTCATGAACAGCTTGAGGGCATGATTAATAAAGCAGGATGTCTGCAGGACTTACAAAGTCCTACTCAAGATCACTTTAGAACTGTACATAAAGAGACTGTGCGAATTACACATCAGAAGATGCCACTTAAAGAAATACAGCATGAACTGAACACAGAGCTGCTAATAACTGAAACCTTAGCATATGCCTAGAATATGGACAAAGTAATTGAAAGTGTATAAAAGATGCATGATACAAGATGATAATCAAAATAATGAATACTATAAGCATTTCCTAAGTTTCATACATTTATATGAGCACTGATCTGCATTCTTTACATTTAGTTCTCTTTAATTACTGACACAGCGAGTATTTTAATCTACAGTAGTGCCCTGAAGAAAGAAACTGATGTGAAAACTCCAGTAAGAAATCATGTAAGAGATGAAAGCTCAGGGAGTGAGCCCTGCATTGGTCTGAACAGTCACTGGTGTTTGTGGAGTGAGCAGCTACACCTCAGAGCACCAAGAGTGGGCTAGGACTAGGGAAGCCTTCAATTATGGCAGCATGCATCAGGGTGACTAGCAGACACTGGAAGTGCAGCCAACATTTACTATGCAGTTGTCATCCTTCTATTTAATGTTTCTGTAATACTAATGCCAGCCACACAAATTACAAAAGATGTAACCTTTTGTGTTTTTTCAAGCAGCTATAAAATAACCAGGAAGGGTTGGGAATGGATGGAGGGCTTGGTTCAGTTACGTACCGAGGTCTGCGACATGCTTGACTGCTGAGTGACACTCCCAGTGGGGGAAGTACATTGCCTCCCACCTGACAGGCTTGCCTAAATAGCAAGAATATGTGTCAAATATCAAAAGCAGAATGTGTTTGTGATGTTCATATTATTGCGTAAATCACCAGAAACATCCCTCTCTACTATTCCCTTTTCTCTGAGTTAACAGTAAAAATGGTTTACTCGGTGGAATCAGCTTTCAGCCAAGTGCACTCTGCACCACAGAACGCTACCTGCAAGGTGCTCAATGCCTTGAATTCCTGGCCAGTTTCAGGATACTTGCAGATCAAGATTTAAACCAACACTACCAGAGTTACAAGTCTATCAAATCATTAATGATGGAGCTAACTCATCAGCTCACTACCCGTGGTGCTCAGAACTTAAAATGGGACATTAAACCCTGCCATTATTAAAACTCACGTCATTTTTATTATGATTAGGATCCTCTACAATTAAAACCAAAAATTCATAAACGCTGTAAAGAATGAACACACTCTAGAATTGTAATTTCTGTTTGTTCATCTGGAGTCAGAGCACTATGCCAATCCTCAGATGAATACAGTGACAAGCTGCATTCCAAAACTCCTTAGCCTTCCCCATATTATTTTGTCTCAGTAACTGCATAGGCACATAAATCCATCACCAAAACAAATCAATATATTACCAAGATCTAATGAAGAAGGGCCAGAAGCCAGAAGCATAAGTCCCAGTTCTGACAAGAATCAGCTATGTCCCTAAGTCTTTCATTCCATTTTAGCATTTCCATGTGTAAAATCATTAACAACCACCTATCTCTGCAAGACAGTATTCTCAGTCCAAAGTCAGCTGAGGGCAAAGGAAAGCTTTACACTGCTTGAGTTTGGGTCTCCCCTAGTGTTCACTAACATTAAAAGCTGTCCTTCAGAAATGTAATGTCATTTACTTCCTACATTCCCACACCCAAGAGTTAAATTTTAATGTCACCGTTACTTATAACGCAGTTGGATGTGTGGCACAACACACTAAGATACCAGATCTTCATTATTTATTTGATTTCACTAAGCTACATCACTATTCATAGCTTTCCCCATCAACTTCTAGGGAAAATCATGGGATGAAGAGTGAAGTAGTCTACTTTTAATTAAATTTTATTACTGCTTGATGAGTTACATGATGCATTATAATGTATGTGATAAAGCATGAAATGGTCGCCTACAGGAGCATCTATAACACTGGACAAAATCCTCCAAATATTTTGGAGGAAGTAACAATTTCAAATATTATAATTAAAATGTAACAGTGACTTATTGTGAGGCATTAAGCTCAGGCACTTAAGCTGTTACTACATTTGACAATGCTCTAGGATCCTGCTCTAGGAAGTAGCATGCCATTGTTTTTTAGCCATCTCCGCTCTCACCTGTGGTACAGTTGCCAGACTCTGAAATTGGGTACTGCTTAAGTGCTGCTGCTGCAAAGCAGCAGTCTGCAGCATTAGGTGCTGCTGCTGGGCTGCATACATCTGCTGGAGGTACTGAGCAGCTGAGCTAGGAGGACGATGCAAGGCCTGCTGAATAACCTGTGATGAACCAGTAAGTAATTACAATTACAGAGCACACACCATGCTGACATGATGCTGAAGTTTACCTTTACAAGGTAATAAAAACAAATAAATTCTTTTCACACCAGTTAAGTAAGACTGAACTTGCCCCATCACTGTTCTCAACCAAGTCACAGAACACAGTCAGCATATATTTACATCTTCAAGGAAAGCCTCACAATCAACATCACTCATAACACAGCATTCAAGCCTCTTTGGGTCTGCTTTTTGAAAGATCAGGAGAGTGTGAGAAACTAGGTTATAAAATTAAACAGAATGGGCCAATCAAAGTTTGAAGAGACCTAACTTAAAGAACAGCAAGAGGGGGCTGATACCCTTTGGTAAACAACAGTCTCTGAAAAATCAGATTTTTTTTTTTTTTTTTTTTTTTTTTATCTGGGAAAAAAATGCAGACAAGGCAGACATGTAAAGAAAACAGCAGTAAGGAACGAAAAGCAAATCTTGTGTGAGGTACTGTTCAATGTCTGTATTTCAAAGCACTGCACAGGACAGGAGAGCACCTCACAGCCCAGTACCTGGACAGCATGCCTGTCAGAGCCGCTGTAGACAGATATCTGTGGGAGCTGTGTCCGGGAAGTAGAGGTGGTAGTGATAGTTGTTGTAGATGCAGAACATGTTGTTGTGTTTGGTTCATTCTCCATAGCTGTGCAGTGTTCGTCCAGCCTGGCAGAATTCAAATACGAGTTATTTTAAAGGCAAAAACCCCCAAAACTCCAACAAAAACAACCCTAAGCTTCACTGAGACAGGATAACGGACAATTTTCAAACAGAAGAATTTGTAGTATTTGCTATTGCATGATGGAATTTTTTGAGAGATGTGTTGGATGATAGGTTGGACTCAATCTCAAAGGTCTTTTCTCAACCTGGTTAATTCTATCCTATTCTCATCTTCTAGGATCCACCAAGAATCAGCAGTAGGTGACCAATTTAAGAATACATGCTAGACTTGCAGTGAGCAACACTGGAGCACTGTTGCATCCCTCTTTCCCAGAGCACAACACTGAAACTGCTGGCTGACCATTCTGTACATTGAGCAAAACATGTTCTTGGCAAGAAAAAAAAAAAAAATCATTGGTGGCATGCTCTGCTTAGAAACAGAAGGAAAGGATATGGAGAAAAATGCTTTTATTTCTTACAGAAATACCTCACAAAATACAGCAAGACCCAAGGGGGAAAAAACGTTTAAGCATCCCTGATGATTCCTCTCCAGCCTTATGAGACTTCCCTCTGTTACAGAGTACAACCTCTCTCTCTCAAAATGCCATCTTTAAAGCTGAAATGAGTCACACAGTGTATGAGGGGTGTTTAATTTCTTTTTCAGTATTAGTAATAGGATTAACAGGAAATACTATAGTTGCTGTTTACTGCTATTAAAAGGATGTTAACAAAACCAGGTGGAGAGAAGATGTATTTCCTTCTCACAGTAAAGAAGGGCCCAGAAAAATAAACATTGGGACAGCTGCAGAGCACTAGAAAAAAAAGAGCATTGCCAAGTGTTTAACAAACCACCCATTGGATGCCGCGTCAAACAGGAACATCACTGAGAGTTTCAACTCGTACACTGAAAGCAGGACACAGTGCTGCCACTGTGACCTCTCAAAATACAACTACTTTGCAAGCAGAGATCTGAAGATGACGCCACAGCTCCTGAGTACTCGGAGTAACTAACATTTAATAGATATATGGCCACTGAAGGATCTCATGCCTGACACTGTATTGTAGACTTGCATGTGTTTTGTCATGAAAGCAAATTCATGGCCAAAAAAAGCATGCTTGAAAAGCAAAGATCTCTTGTATTACAGCTGAAGATAAAACCATGGCTTTGTTAATTTATGTTTCATGTGCATTATTGATGGCATTTGTCTACCTACATTAGAGCACAACTTAGCATACATGGGTTAACCACTTCGACTGCAATAAAAGCAGCATCACTTCTAAAACCACTTTACATTAATTTCACATCATGCTAATGAAAAGTACCTTGGGAAAAAAAAAAGTCTTGTCTCCTCTAGAGAACATTAAAAGCACACCAAAATATTTACACCTGGAACTTGTCTAGCTAGTTTTAGCAGAGAGTTATGCAAGCAGTTAAATTAGCCTAAGCAAACAACATTGGATGTTTAATTTCCTTCATTCCCAGCCACACTATGCAATGGGCTCCCCTCTACTAGCTATCCCATCAGATGTTCACCCCATGAGAGCTGCTAATCCTTTAAACTCATTTTCAAAACCAGTCTTGTCATCACCCAAGTTGTTCTCATAAATAAATGTACAATAAAAACAAGAGCAAGCCTCTAAAGTTTTGTTCAGAGTGCTTTGATGCTGAGATGCATCTCCAGGCCTCCTCCAACACCTCACTCAGAGCCAGTACAAGACGTTACTTGCCACCCTGTGGCCCTTCTGCAACAAAACCACCCCACAGCTCAGCACCAACATACGGAAACAGCGTGCCCTCTCTCGGCTGAAGGAGCTGTAAAGCGTTTCAGTAGGTGACACTTGTTAGAAACCCGTCTTCAAGTGATAATTGAAATGTTACAATACTGCGTATGTGGAGCCCCCTCCTAGTCACAAAATAGTCAGACATAATTGACAATAATCCTAACTTACACCAAAATTAACTTTGTCAAATGTATGAAGACCTTGCACTGTGAGCAGTTTTAACTCAAAATAACCTCTGTAATGCAAAGTACGTTTTACAGAATACACTAAATTCTCAACTTCTAACAACTACAACACATTTAAGCAAGCTCCAGATAAAAAGCACAACAGAATGCTATCTTGAAAAGAAGGTTTATTTGAGCAGCAACAGTGTAAGACACCACATAATTTTCAATTGCACTGTGTGTTATTCAGGTTTGTTCTCCTTATACTTCTTGGTCAAACTAAAGTTAAAAACAAACAGAACAAAGTTGCTATTCGATGCCAGTAACATTAAAGTACAGTGATAGGAATGTTACTATGCACGTTTTAGGAAGTTTGACTTTTGGTTAAGTGTCATGATAATGATGGAACACTGCTGACAACCTGCAATCCCAAGTGGCATTTAGAAATAGGTTAGAGGAGGTTTTTTTACAACATATATTCTTCATTCTTATTCTTTCTATTCACGACCTCTCCTGACAACTCCAAGGGTACAAGCTACAAAAAATAAATGAAAGCTTCCTCCAAGCGTAACCCTTAGGGTTAGGCTTAGGCTCCAAAATAAATCTGTTTTCCCTTCACGTTGCCTACACCATAAGCAAAATTTGTCCAACCCCTAGGATTTTGTGGGTTTGAAAAAAAAAAAAAAAATGTACACCTTGTGGTGGTATAACCCACGTCATACCGTGTACGCGAACAGGCAAGAAGCAACCCACTCGCGGGCTGCCAGGGCCCGACAGCCAGGACCGCGGCATGCTGAGGAAGGGAGCCCCGAGGCTGCTTCGCGGGCAGCATCAGGGCCCTTCAGCGGCCGCTCTTCGCCGCAGGCCGAGCCCGGCGGGCTGACCCACCCCCTCAGTCCGCCGCAAAGGGAGCGGCCCCGCCCGGTCCCGCCACAACCGGCAGCCACGCTCCAACCCGCCGCCGCCGTCCGCCCCCTGCTTCGCCCTCAGCGGCCCCGCAGGCGCCAGCCGCTGCCAGGGAGGGAGGACAGGTGGGCGGGAGGGGAGGCACCCGCTCCCGGCGCGGAGCCGGGCAGGGCCGCCGCCGGAGCGCTGTCAGGGCGCGGGTCCCCGCCTACGCGCCCCGCCCCGCCGCGGCCTGGCCGGGGCCTGCCGCTGCCGCTTCCCCTCCTCCGCGCGTCCCGGCGGGAGACTCGCCTCGGACAAGCCGCTCACTCCGCTTCCGCCATCTTCTCACCTCCCTCCGGGGGAGGTGCCGCGCAGGCGCGCTGGGCGCCGCCGCCGGGCACGTGACGGCCCCTACCGCCATGTTGTGGTTGGAGTGCGGCGTCGCCCGTTAGGGTTTGCGGTTGGGTTAGGACCGCGGGTACCCGGCCTGGGTGATGAGTCTCTTGTCCTTCTCTGAGTCATGGGTGTCCCCGCGGAGCCTCCTCGATGGTTGTTGGATCGCAGTGAGGTAGAGACTGTCTTTATGTTAGCACAGGGAGGTTGTGGTGGAGAGCAGTGGCCTGGCTGGGATGAAGAGGCTGCTCTCCCTCAGAGCCTAGAGTGGTCTGCAATGCTCTGTGTATAGCTGCATACAGCAACAGGGGCAGCTGCTTTAATTTTCCTGTGGAAGTGGTAAAGTTGAGCAGTATGTTACTAGAGTGTGTGGCAAATAAGCTGTGGTGGGTTAAAAATTCCTCCCAACAAAAAATTGCCAGACCAGCTCAGTGGAAACAAATGAACCTGTATTTACAAGCAAAACTAAATCTAGAAATGAAATACAATAAATATGTAGGAAACATAAAATCTTTACTTATCTATACAATTTATAACCAGCAGAACACACACACACTCTTCCCCCTCCCCCAGACAAATCAGGGGGCTACTAATAGCTTCCCCTTCCCTACCCTCCTGTACAAGGGATTAGAGAAAAAGCAGAGAGTTGCTGTTAGTTACTTAACCACAAGAATGCATTCAAGGTCAGGAAAGCCAGATGTTAGCATCTGCCAGAGAGAAGGAAGCAAAAAGAGATAGTTAACCAAACTACCTTTATGTGTGTTATCCATACAATCGGATTATTTACAACTTACCATTGTTTCTCTTTTTACATCCAGTAGTGATTTATTTACATTCCACTACTTTCTGTTCAAGATCTGAAAAATTTTCTAGGCACAGCATGAAACTACCACATGAGCTTATGGTGTGCCCTAGCTACAGTAATACATACTGCAGCTACAGTGATACATACTGTTACCAGAGTGCTGCTGAGAGCTTAAGGTCAGGGAAATGCCTGCTCATAGCGCTTTGCCATATTGGCTTTCCAAGGATTTCTGCAGCTCCAGGCAGCACAATGGTGGGGAATTTTAACTTCACTGAGGAATATATAACACAAGAGTCTTTTAACTCTGTTCAGTTAGCTTTCAGGTCTTTCCTATGAAATTCACAGATTGTAGCAGGCTGGAAGGAACCCTCAAAGGTCATCTTGTGGAACCCCACTGCAGTGAGCATGGACACCTCCTAGCTAGATCTGGCTGCCCAGGGCCAGGTGAAGTCTGACCTTGAATGTCTACAAGGATGGGGCCTCAAGTGCATCCTTGGGCAACCTATTCCATTATTTTACCACTGGAATTGTAAAAAATTTCTTCCTTACGTCTAACCTAAGTCTATGCTGCTTCAGTTTCAAGCCATTGCCTATTGTCTTATCACTACGTGGCCTTCTAAACAGTCCTTCCCCAACCTTCCTGTAGGTCCCTCTCAGATACTGAAATGCAGCTAGCTATAAGGTCTCCCTGGAGCTTTCTCTTCTCCAGGTTAAACAGCCCAAATTCTTTTATCCTGTATTCATAGGGGCGGTGCTTCAGCCCTCTGATCATCTTGGTGACCTTCCTCTGGACACAATCCAGCAGGTTGGCATCTCTTTAGTGTTGGGGGCCACAGAGTGGGACACAGTACTCGGGTGAAGTCTCACCAGAGCAGAGTGGCAGGATCACCTCTCTCTACCTGCTGGACACACTTCTTTTGATGCAGATCAGGAATCAATTTGCCTTCTGGGCTGCAAGTGCACATTGTTGGCTCATGTCCAGCTTCTAACACACCAGCACCTCCAAGTCCTTTTCTGCAGGGCTGCTCTCAATTTCATCATCCCCCAGTCTGTATCAACACTGAGGATTTCCCCAACAGTAGGACAAAATAGGAATTTGTGTAAGTTAGAAAAGAAAGAGGTGTAGGGAAGTCAAAGACTCATGCTGAAATACTCTTAGAGATCCAGAAATAAACAGAAAACATTGAAAGTCCTGGTGAGTTCAATCACAGCAAAGGTACCTCATGATGTACAAAAAGCATGTAAGGCTGTGTGGAAACTGGGTGGAGTGAATAACTTATTCAGAGGGAAAACAAACTGCCAAACACTGCAGGAAGGTCATATAGCGTAAAAAAATCTCTGTGCTTTGTAACCACACCTAAGGTAAACAGCAAATAGGTCTTTATCACCAGTATGAGAAAGAGTCAGGGGTGTGGGCAAGTACCCACCTCATCTAGCAGCTAGAAACTGAACATGAAAAGCTGAACTCCACACTACTCCCATAGAGACATCCAGATGTGATGCTGATGGGACCATGGAGGGGGTCAGTGGGAAAAGGAATTTAACAGAAAAAAACAAAGGTTCCCTAGTTCTTAAGATTACCAGAAGCATCCATCTGTTCAGGAAGCTTTGGTCACTGTAAATATGTGTTCACAAAGAAGCTATTGATGTATTGTTAAATAGGCAAAGGGGAAGGAAATACTACTTGCAGTGATAAGGTGGCTTGTGATCAACAGTTCTAAAATACTTCTGTTAACCATCCCTTTTCTCCCCTTAGTTAAAAAGCATCCTCCCTGGTGGTTTTTGTTTTCCAAAAAATAGTATTTGATATATTGTAATTAAAGCTTCACCTGAACCAAGCATATTGTCTTGTGGGCCGTGCATATTGCAGGGATTCTTCAGAATTCTTATAGACGATATCGTAGTTGACAGCAGCCCTGGTTGCCCGTTGGCTTCACACTGCTGAAGGGCAGCACGCTGCTTCTGCAGTGGTTTTGTGTTAAAAATCCTGACTTTTCTGTCGCACCTCTCAAATCAGATGGGCAGTGAGGTGTCACGGTATGGAACTGAGTACGCAGGAGCAGTTAGATGTGCTCGAGGCTATTTTGCCAGTCGCTCCGACGGCAGTGTTGGGCTTGGTTCTACCTAACAGTGCAGTTAGCCTGGTACACGGCTGTGCTTCCACTGCTTGTAGACCGGAGTACCGCTGCAGGCGTTTCTGGCTCTTTAATCCTCAAAAGGATGTCAGGGCTCTTGCACCCTTGAAAAGAGGCTACTCCTATTGATACTTAAGTAAAATGACAAATTTTCCTCCCTTGCTCACTCTCCTCGGCGAAGTCCCGGCTGCAGAAGAAGCCGCTGCCAAGAGACCAGGCACCTAGAACTCAGAAGCGCGGCAGTCTGGCGGATCCGGCCTGATTCGGCCGCGGCCGCTAAAAGCGGCGGTGACTCCAGTACCCAGCCTCGCTCCCGCGCCGTACCGGCGCCAGGGCCGCGCTGCTGCCTAGCAGTCCCAGCATGCCTCGCGGCGGGCCTTACGAAGTGGCAGGGACACCACTGTGCGCGGCCCCGCTCAGAGCGCGGGGAGGGGGAAAAGCAACCGTCAGGGTAACTTCTGGCCCGCCTGCATGGGGGCGGTTTGCTCCAGTGGCTTCGCTTACGGGATCCCGACTGCCTGTACGCCGCCACTTTCCCCTTCCGCTTCAGAGTGGAGCGTTCTACTCCACAGGTGTGCGCTGGAGTCCTGCGGGGAGAGCCCATGTAGCGCGGGGGGGAACACGGCGCGGCACGCGAGGTGTGTGGCCCGCCCTCACGGGGCGGCAGAGCTGCGGACCGGCCGCTCCCGGAACGGGTGCCCCAAACTGGTGGGGAAGGGTCCGTGCTCCTCTCCTGCGCCGCCCCGCACGGCTCCACGCGCTACCCGCGCTACTTCCTGGTGCCCTCCCCGCCTTCCCGTGGTCACGCCCGCCACGGGCTGGCTCCGCGAGAAGGGGCGGGCCCGCGGCGCGCTTGAGGCAGCGGGGAGCGGCGGGGGTCGTGCAGCCGTTACCACCTCCCGCTCCCCCAAACCGCCCCTCGTCTCGCCCGCCCGCTAGCCTGGGCGGTGCCGCCCGCCGCGGCAGGGGGATGCCGACGCAGCGGGATAGCAGCGGCAACAGCACCATGTCGGCTCCGGGCGGCGGGGGAGGCGGCCTCGGCGGAGACAGCGCCCACCAGGTCCGGGTGAAAGCCTACTACAAGGGGTGAGTGAGGGTGTGAAATCCCGGTGGCGACGGGGATGGGAGGTGCGGCCTGGGAAGGCTGAGGGGCGGCGGTTGGCGTGAGGAGAAGCTTTCGCTAGTGCCCGGGGCGCAGCGGCGAGGCCGGGCCCAGCGGTGGGGCCGGTGCCGTGCTGCCTGGCCCGGTACGTTGGGAGCGAGGCCTGAGAGGCCTCGGGTCAGAGGAGGTTTTCCTTGGGGGCTGTGGGGCGCTGGTGTGTTTGGGGTGCCTGGTACGGACTCCCCTGTAGTTCCGGGATACAGTGTTTGAGGACATCCACGGTTCTCCACCGGTAGCCGCCTTGCCAGGGCTAGTCCGATCTGCGTCCTCCTGTCGTGGCCTTACCAGTAAACACGGATGAACTCGAGGGGCCTTCTCTGCCATTCCCATGCATCCCGAGGCCCTCGCTGTTTATCTCCGGTCAGTAATAAGGCCTTATCCCTTCATAACACTTTATTGGGAGTCACATGCCAAAATTTCCAGGGTCTAGCTTTGGTCTTGATCTTGGTCATGGCTTCTTGAGTGATACCAAGGTCTAAAGGTTTGGATGAAAATCCGTTTAGTCAGGTTTTAGGCATTCTCAAAGGCTGAGTGACTTTATGGGAGTCTCAGTGGTAACAAAGATGCATCTACTGTCAGTTATGCTTCTGCTGTATAAAAAAGTCTAGAGATTGGCGCAATGGAAATCCGAATGTTGCTGGTCTGATTCAGTGGCTCTATAATAATAGCAACAAACTGAAGTGTTCTGCTTTTGATTCGCAAACCCCTGTTAAATAGTAACAGTTATGGGATATAACTTTAAAAGTCTGAGTGCAAGGGTTGACAACAGTTCATTGGGCCATTAAGCTTAAGAGGAGGTGATCTAAGCAGGAAAAAATGTAGGTTGCATTTTTGGATTAAGAGTGAGCACATGATACTCTCGACAGCTTCTTTCCAGTTATCTGCATTAAGTGCAAGAGAAGATTTATTAGATTTACAGTGTTTACTATCTGGTATGTCAAGCTTTCTCATTTTAAGGAGAGCTATAGAAACCATGCCAAGCATTTGGTGTTTGCTGCTGTATTTTTATTTCAGTCTTTTATGTGTCTGCTTTGGGGCTTTTCTTAATAGAAGCGCTGTAGTGACTGGCACAATCTGTGACTTTAAAGGATGTGTGAAACTGTCAAAGTAATAGTGAAATTCTAAGATCTTTGTTTCACAGTCCCTTTAATCCACCTCTTCTGAAGGACCTGGAGATGCTTTTGGCTATCAGCTGGCAGAAGTGTTCATTTGGTCGGGCAGTGAACTGAAGTGAGAGCTGTGTTGGGTTAAACCCATTTATTTTCCTTCTGCTGGATTAGTTTTAATCTTGATCATTTCCACATGTAATCACATGAATTCAGCACAGGAAGGCTATGGTGCAAGAACAGGTTGTGGGAGTGAGGAAGAAAACTGATAGTAATTTCACAGACACTGGAATGTTTCTTTTGAGTCTCATCTGCTGAGTTTTTATCTGTTAATGCAATTATCAGTTTTAGTAAGGACACTGAGTCATATAGGATGTTGATTAACCATTGTGAATACCAACAAACTAACAAGCTGGATGCCTTAGTCATCTAAATAAATTACTCTCTCTACTCTCTTACAACAGAAAGTTTCTTACCTACTTCTCAGTGGAGGACTAGAAGTGGGTATTGAAGCAAAACTTTACCTGTGCTTGCACTGAAACTACTTGGAGACTGAAAATCTAAATACTGACATCAAAGGCACCATTTTCCCCTTTCATCAAATAAACTGTCTCAAGGTTAGAGCTGAATAGAGGATTTGATGAAAAATAGTATTAATCAGGAAGCATTCCTCTCTCTGTTTAGAAGCATTTAAGTGGGTTGTAGATGTTACTGTGAAGATCTTTCCAACTTCCAGGAGTTGTTGGTTAAAGAAAAAAAGGCAAACAAAACCAAATCCCCAACGAAATAAAACAGCAACCCAGCAACTTGAAAGCACAGATTTGTTCTTGAAATGGTTGGGAATCTGATAGTCTGGATACTTGCCTGAGGCTGGAGAGGCTGGGTTTACCAACTCACAGGGCCGAACCTGAATCTTCAAAACATCCAGTAGTCTGGCCCAGAGCCTAATTGTTTTTCTTAGCCAAGACAAAGACTTTCATGAAGAACTCTTTGAAAAGTCTTTGTTTCATTCAGCTGTGCAGTGCTAGTTATTTATCTTAAATTCATGAAATATTTAAAATCAGGAAGGAAGATTTTCCTAAAATGAGCAGAGATCTTGAGAATAAAAGGATGGGAATTATCAGAGACTTGGGAATTAGAGCATTAGGTTGAGTTTATCCAGGTTACCTTCTTTCCAGTATCCCACACTTACCTTGCTCATAGGGCTGGTCGTTTAAAGTGCTGAAAACACTCTTACCTGTTCTGAAGAGTCACCATAACCTGTGAGGTGTGTGTAACAGAGTGAGTTCTTAGGAATTTTAATTTATTACATCAAGGGTGTACATACTTTTTTGTTGATATACTTACAAAAGTGTAGCAGCTTCAAATGTGTGGCACCAAACAGCATCTGTAATTAGAGCCATTTCAGCTTTCTGATACTATTCACAGTTTACCTTTTGTCTTCCCTTTCTTGCTGTAGGTGCATTTTGTCAGTTCAGTACAAGAGGCTATTAATACACATAGGAAGATTGCACTGTAGCATTGGAGGACTGTTAGGAGTAAGATACTGCTTGTGCTCCAGGAATCCTATGGAATTAATGGGGTTGATTTCCAAAGCACAAACATGAAGAACCATTCCTCTGTCATGATTGGAACTGCTAGCTTGTGTTCTTTTAGTGCCTGACCTAGATTTTACCTTGTTGTAACTGTAGGTTGTAGTGTAGGTTAGGCTTTCAGTACAGGCATAGGCTACTGGTGTTTTGCCCACCTTCAGATTGGTTTTGGTCAAATGACAAATACTCCTGACAGTCCTTTCAATATTTGCTTATTTTCCTAATTTTATTGCATTTACATAAGTGTGTGTGTTTGGGGAGAAAATGCTCTATTTGAATTGTAAAAACCAAAATAACACCTTGAAAATAATTTCTTAAGAGTTTTTTGAGTTCTCCCATCCATTCTTTGTATTATTATTTGTCTTGAGCACTTCCTGATCAATTCTTCAGCTCAGTGTCTTTTTTTGATGATCAAGATCAGCATAGGAGAGGGTTCTGCTTAAGAAGGCTTTGATCTAAGTCTGTAAACATGTTTTCACCTCGTTTTGCTGTTTCAATATTGATTTGATTTTCTGGTGATACTTTTTTTTTTTTTTTTTTTTTTTTCAGAAAAACAAAATGCAGAAGCAGGCAGTTTGAGACCTCAGACTTCTGCAAGGGAAGGAGGTGCTTTAAATTGTTCTAGGTGCAGGCACTGCCACCTCACTGTGCTGAAACAAAACTGAAACAACAGAACTCTCCAGGAGTCTTGTCTGGGTTTGTTTCAGTGAGCTATAATTATACCTTATCAAAAGCCTTAATGGCTGACCCAGGTGTGTGATAAGTATGTGGATATGTAGATAATATGTGATTATGTATCTGTGTATTTCCATATGCATATTACCTGGTGCCTTTATTAGGCCACAGGTGGAAAAATCTAAATCTCCATTCTTACAGTGAGTTATTCTCTCAGAAGTTTAAGCTCAGAAATGAAAAATGGTCTGCAGCTATTGAATTGCATTGGGGTGGGGGATTTTTTTGTTTATGTTGGTTGTGGATATTTTTTGTGTGTGTATGTTAAAGATTGTTATGACTGTTGGATGATCTGTAAAAGAAAAGGCATGAGGAAAACTGGTCTCAGGAAAGGTGGGGAAGATGATGGTGAGGTTCATGGTCTTCTAGAGGTATTTAAAATCTATCCTCTAATGTTTGTGTTTAGATTTTGGGTTATTCAGCCTGGAGAAGAGGAGGCTTAGAGGGGACCTTACTACTCTCTACAACTACCTAAAAGGAAGTTGTAGTCAGGTTGGGCTCTTCTTCCAGGCAACTTGTGACAGGACAAGAGGGCATGGTATGAAGCTGTGCCAGGGCAGGTTCAGGTTAGATACTAGAAAGCACTTCCTCACAGAAAGGTTGATTAGGCACTGGAATGGACTGCCCAGGGAGGTGGTGGAGTCACCATCACTGGAGGTCTTTAAGAAAAGATTGGATGTGGCACTCAGTGGCATGGTTTAGCTGATGTCATGGTGTTAGGTCGTAGGCTGGACTTGATGATCTGTGAAGTCTTTTCCAGCCTCGATAATTCTGTGATTTATCACTTGAATTTTCTCAGCCTTCTGTAGTGTGTCTTCTACTGATTCTTACGTTGGCAGGGTATTGATTCAGGCAGACCTTTGGTATGAATAAAACAATCCTTTATTAATATTTATGAAAGCTATAAATGACAACGCTTTAACTGAAACTAATTCAGGACAAGTACTGGCTTGTGTATTTGCATATTTTCTACTCACAGTCCTTGATTAAGACCTATTATAATAGTACTAAAACAAATTCTGAAAACCCTGATGCTTCCATGGTAAGAGTTAATTGGCACATCCACATGTGATGGTGTAGAGGGTGTGCTTAAATCAGATTTTCTTCTCATTCCCTCTGTGTATCATGATGAGACAAATGAAGATACACTTTTGAATAGCTTCATAACAGTCGCACTTGTTAAAAGCAGTGCATGGGTTTATCTTCATCAAAAGGAAAGGGCTGTTGTCAAGAGTTTTTCTTAGTAAAAGAGGGCATTTTGTATTTCTTCATGCAAGCCAGCAGGTTAGGGTCTGCATTAACTTCCTTGTTCACTAACCTGGTATATTACATTTTGTTTTGAAATGCCAAATATCTTCTCAGTAGAGTTTTGTCTTGCCTTGAGTGAATACAGTTTTTTTCCTGATGAAGACATCGTCAATGTGGTGTTTGGTGCAAGATGTAATAAAATAATGTAACAGTGTGATGATAAACCCACTGACAGTGGTTACACTGTCTGATAATAGTTGAAAACCTGCTGAACAGATTTTGCAAATTACCTTTTTTCCTCAGTTTTTGCAAGAGCATCAATAATTTCAGTCTCTTGAGGTTGTGGTCTGTCCCCTAATGCTTTTTGCTTGGCAATAACAGCTGTGTATGTAGTCACCACTTTTAACTTACTCTTTCTCATTACTGACTTGGTCAGTCACAAAATAAACTGTGGAAGCTGAAAGGACTTTTCAGTGCCCTCAGAACTTGTTGTTTAGGAATATAATCCAACCTGATCTGCACTAAAATGTGACTAAGTGAAGCGATGGTAAACTTTAGCACAAAATCAGTGAAGCTGCTAAGTAAGCAGTGGCATATTTCCTTCCCTGAAAAACAGGAAATACAGGTTAAGACTCTGCCTCTTAACACAGCCTTGTGGGTTTCTCTTTGGGTGATACCTGTGTGTCTGTGACAGTAGTGCACTCTGAAATCTGCTTCAGTCTGTAGAGACAGACACTGAAGTTGGGGTCACAGTTTTTGCATTTTGAGAGAGGCTGCAAAGGCAGAGCAGTTTTCCTTGTGGGGTAGGTGCAACTAGGTACTTCAAACAAAGCCTCATTTGCCCCAGAGTACTGTACTGTGTCTAAATGTGATGCTCCAGATACTGCTTTGTTTTCTATTTTGTCTCATGTGAAAATAGGAACAATTCCTCAACCAAATAATGCAGCAGCTTTTTGACTGCTTTATTCAGGTCATTGAAGAGGTGTCATTTCACCATGCTAACCATTTACTGACGTCTTTCCCCCAACTAAACTGATCACACTCATAACTCCAGAAGTAGGCTAGCTGTTCTTCTGGAGTGCTTGGAAATTGCTGGTTTATTTTATGTGCACTGCTGAACTTAAGGGAGCCTCAGGCAAGGATGTTTATCAGGTATGTTCCCTGCTATTCCTGAAAGTGGTTCAGGTTCAGTGATCACAGTATGTGAAGTCTCCTTCTTGATACCACTCTGCCCACACACAAGATATAATATCAAGACACGTACAATTCAGTGTGGTAGGTATGTTGGTGTGAATTTTGACCAGATGAAAACTTAGCTGCTTAAGGATAGGACCCTAACAACCTCCCTGGGCAACCTGTTCCAGTGTTCCACTACCGTCATGGTGAAGAACTTGTTCCTAACATCCAAACTTGTTTCAAATATCCAAAATCCTTGGAGCCTGACTTTGCTATAAGAAGGGAACTTGCTCTTGGGTTGCTAATATTACTTTAGTGTTTCTTAAGGGGTTACAGCAGAGGTGAGGTTTATATTCGTGGTATATGGAAGGCATTGATGATGATCAAATGCTACATATTGCAGAATAATTACTCCAGTGTGTTTTTTTTCCTTTTGATCAGGGACATCATGATAACATATTTTGAACCTTCCATCTCATTCGAGGGACTGTGCAATGAAGTTCGAGACATGTGCTCATTCGACAATGAACAGCTCTTCACCATGAAATGGATTGATGAAGAAGGTAAATCAATGCTTGGTTCTCAGTTTTGCCACAAATATCTGATCAATGTGTCCCTCATCTATCTAATTTTCATTTCCCTTTCATCTTTTCCTTTTCCTTCATAAAATAAGCTCATGAAACATACTTTATAAGTATGTTTTTAGAAATAGTAAATCTGACTCTAAAAATAAGCTAAAACATGTTGAGCTTCTCGTCCACCAGCGCCCCCAAGTCTCTCTCCTCAGGGCTGCTTTCCAGCCAGTCACTGCCCAGCCTGGATTTGTGCCTGGGATTGCCTCGACCCAGATGCAGGACCCTGCATTTGGTCTTGTTGAACCTCGTGAGGTTGGCTTGTGCCCAACTCTCCAGCCTGAATTGTTCTGCCTTCCTCCAATTCAGTTACCCACAACCAGCTTACTGCTTACAGATGTAGAAAGTAATATTTTGGTTAAAAATTGGAAATGTTGTATGATGGTAAACTTGTTATATGGGATTTTGGATAGAAAGAAGCTTGTTCTGCTTATGTTCTGGAGTTAATTTTTTCATAATCTTACTAATCTGCATCAGACACCAGAAAAAAGGTTTTTTGCCTGGTTGCTCTTTTCAGTCTTTATAGCACTTTCCAAACACTGACAGACACAAGAGATTCATTAAAATATCAAATGAAGTCTTGAATGAATCTTGAGAAACAGTTAAAATGCAGGCTGTGTGTCTGAAAGAGTATGAACTGAGGCTAGACTTCAAGTTCTTTCTCACTCTCGTTCCTAAATACAACAGATCTTTAGCTTAATCTCCCTTTTTCTTTACTCACCTCTGCCCCTAGGTTTTAAACCCACCTATATGCCCTGATGCAGTTCAGTGCTGTTTAATGATTCTGAAATAACTTTGTGGATGTCTCATGTTTTTGAGAAACACAAAGTAGGTACCTCCAGAGACCTTAGTGAGTCCTGAACTGTTACTTCTGAAACACAGATTTGGTAGAGCAATCCAGGACAGTCCTGGGAAACTTAACTACACAAGCATTTGGCATGTATTTTAATCTGCTCCATCTCAGATGGTCAACTAAAGGTACAGTTGTTATATGGGGGGGGAACCACAAAGCAACCAACCCTTACTTTCCCCCTTCTTGGTGTCCTTTCTTTAAAGGATTTTACTTCAAATAGTCTTGTGGACATGAAAGTAGAAGTCTTTTTGCAGTGTCTGGATTGAGGTTTGAGGAAAGACTAGAGGTCTAACTGCTTTTGCACCTTCTGGTTAAAGTCTTAGCAGTGTTGAAGCAGCCGTGAAAATAAATCCACTTGGTTTTAATTAAAGCCATGAAATAAAATGGAATCTTAGAAGGATTTGAGGTACAGAAGATAGCTTGCACCTCTTGTGCTGTAATGATGTGTAACCATGTTTGTGGCAGTCTAAACCAGTGGTGTTTTGTGATTATAATCTGCTTGCCTCTTGAGAGTATTTAATCTTTTTATTTTCCCTGAAAGCACTCAAAATGATTGTATTTTCAGATGCACTCTTGGAACAGCATTAAAAATTAATCCTACCACACTTAAGAATATTGTTCTGGATTGCTCCAGTAATTATCTTAAAACTGACTGTGAGGTAACTGGTGAACAGCACAGAACTAATTGGAGTTTTTGTATTGTTCCCTTGTCTTTCTACAGGTGATCCATGTACAGTTTCTTCTCAGCTGGAGTTAGAAGAGGCCTTTAGGTTGTATGAACTAAACAAGGATTCAGAGCTTCTAATTCATGGTACAGTGAATTTCACCACATTGCTTCCTTCTCACACTTGTACCTGTGAATAAGTGGAATTTTCACCTTCCGTTATCAGTGTCCTTTGCAGTTGTGGCTTTCTGTCAAGAGGATGCTGAAACCACACACTGCACTTCATTAAATTAAGAGGGACAAAAAGAATTGGCTGTTAGTTTACTAATGAAAGACAGCCCCTGTGTCCTTCATTCATTCATCCCTTCCTATGCCTGCTGCCTGCCTGCAGGCTGGAAGAGATCTTTAAATTTGTGAAGTTCAACTGTTAACCCAGCACTGTCAAGTCAAAACATACAGTACAGTATCCTACACTTTGGTAAGTGGTCCCTGGAATGGGTTGTCCAGAGAGGTGGTTGAGGCCCCATCCCTGGAGGTGTTTAAGACCAGGCTGGATGAGGCTCCGGCCAGCCTGATCTAGTGTGGGGTGTCCCAGCCCTAGATAGTTTTTGTGGTCCTTTCCAACCCTGACTGATTCTGTGATTTTAAGTGCTTTGGAGCAGCATCTCAATTAGGGAAAAAGTTGATGAACTCCATTTGTGATACCAAGTTGGTCAGAAGTTTGACTATTCTAAAATTAAATACTTTAGACCAGTTTTGAACCTAATAATATGATAGCTGGTTTTGATGTGTAGCAGTTCAATATCTTTTCAGGGTTACATACCTGTTCTGGTAGCTTCTTGCATTATATTTTTCTTACTGTTTGTAATTTGTTACAAGAAGAGACAGGTTTCAGTTGAACAGATTATAGTAGAAAAGCAGGGGATCACTGTAAGGAGTGTTAGTGGATGTGTTACACTACAGTGTCTTAACATAGTCCTTCTCTAAAAGGATGCAAAATACCTACTTCACCATCATCTCACTTAGGAGGAAGAGAGTTTTCCATTTCCTTCAAAGACTTTTAAAGAGTGGAAGAAGAATGCACTCTGTTCCTATATACACTTCAGTGTTTCTGTATCTTTGACTTCAGTATGCTTTTGGTCTGCCCTTTCTCTATTTGTGTTGGATAAGCTTCTGCATAAGCCAGGACTGTCTCCCCCCAGGTTACGCTTCTCTCTGACAATTACTGAGAATAAATAAACTGGAAAATGCCTTAAGTAGACAAGACCATATGGAACTGGTAGAACACTGCAATATAATAAATTTATAGTCAAGATGTCAGAATACCAACTGATGATTGTTCGATGTGAAACCAGAATAATTACTTTTTCTAGTTAATTCCTTTAGGAAATAACTTGATTTACTTAGTGCCCCCACCCCCTGCTCATGTATATCACTGTTATGCCCAGCAAAAGTGCTGGAATGTGCCACAAGGATGATCAAAAGGCTGGAGCACCTCTCTTATGGAACCAGACTGAGTGTCTTGGGGCTATGCAGTCTGGAGGTGAGAAGGCTCTGAGGAGACCTAATTGTGGCCTTCCAGTATCTGAAGGGAGCTTACAAGAAAGCTGGGGAGGGACTTTTTAGGATGTCAGGTAATGAGTGATAGGACTGGCGGGAATGAAGCAAAACTATGAATGGGTAGATTCAGACTGGATGTTAGGAAGAAGCTCTTCCCCATGAGGGTGGTGAGACACTGGAACAGGTTGCCCAGGGAGGTGGTAGAAGCCTCATGCCTGAAGGTTTTTGCAGCCAGGCTGGATGGGGCTCTGAGCAACCTGATCTAGTATGAGGTGTCCCTGCCCATGGCAGCGGGGGTTGGAACTGGATGATCCTTGAGGACCCTTCCAGCCCTGACAATTCTATGATTTGTGGCAGCTTTGAAGAGCTCACCTGCTCTTACACAAGGTTTTGTTCAAAGCAGTCTGTGCTGCCTCACTAAAGGGTTGAATGCCTTTCAGAAGTATTGTATTAAACCAAAGACTTCTGTCCAAAATTAATCACAAGTTGATATCTTTCTTGCAGTGTTTCCTTGTGTACCAGAACGACCTGGCATGCCTTGTCCAGGAGAAGACAGTAAGTAGGCATTCTAGTTAAGAAGTACAAAAAAATCAGCAATTCAAATTGCCTGGTTCAGAAGAATTTGATTTTCTTTGGTTTGGCATCCTACATGTAGGAATATTAATAATGCATGTCTCTACAAATTATTTTAAAGGAATAGAAAGTCTTGCTAAACTTAAATGTTGTTTGTCACTTCTGAATCATTGTTAATGAGCATTTCACATTCCTGTTAACTATTCATGTCACTCTGGCTTTCCTTGCTTTTGCTTCTTCTATTGTGACAGTTTTTTATCCTATTTCTGTCTTTTTGGTAGTTGCCAGATTGCTGGCTGAATAATGTGAACAAAGGCTTGTAACCAGTGGTAACTAATGGTAATGGCTTGTTGTCTCACCATTTAGAAATCTGTGTGTAATTAATTGATGTGGACTATCAGGAGTAGTCTCTGAAGACCTCCAAGTTATGTTAGCTAATGTACTAGGCCTGAAAGAGGTGATTTTCCCTCTCTCTTGAAGTTTTATGACAGCATGTGTATGTTATGCACACACGCACCCCCCCTGTCAGCCTGTTATCCAGCTCTCTGATATGTGTAAATGTGCAGGCTTAGAAGTTAACTTTGACAGTATAAGTAATGCTGCTTTCTGAAAAAAATGAGGTTGTGGTCTGAATCAGAAATAGACTTGCAGCTTGGTGTGGTTTTGTATATTCTAGTTTTCAGTTTTGGGTCCTGACATGTCTCTAGTAATAAACAAAACAAAATCCAAACCAGTGGGAGCTGTGGATCTAAAGCACAAGAGGATTCCTGCAAGCAGCCTTATAAATTAGGGCGTGCACCTTAAATTCACCTTCTTTCCTCTTTCCCCACAGTTCCTCCCCAAGTGTAGGTAAGGTAGGTGGATATTTTACACGAGGGTTTGTGGCACTTGGGCAGTTTTTCTTCTCTTGACTTGCTTTTCCTATTAACTCTGGAAGAGCAGAGTTAACTTAGAATTGGTCAGGATGTTCTACTTCAGGTTTTCTCCAGAATGAAAATAAAGATAATTAAAACCTGACTCTGCATTTCTGTATAGTGCAGGAGTGAGAACTGTACTCTGCAAGTTGCTGTACACAGAGAGGTCCACGAGCAGATGTTGTAGTTGTGTGTTTTATATTTGTATGGATATAATCCTATGTTTTTCCTCTTAGAATCCATTTATCGCCGAGGCGCCCGCCGGTGGCGAAAGCTCTATTGTGCAAATGGTCACACTTTCCAAGCCAAACGATTTAACAGGGTGAGACACTTGTTGGGCACTTAACAACCACGGTACAGGGCTGTCTTGCTTTTGTAATTACTGTGTCACTGCCTTGAAAAAATGATAAGGTAGTTTTATCCTCATTTTTGTCGTTCGTCCGTAGTATGTAGGCTTCTGGTAACTCTGTAGTTTGAAGACACTTCATCGTTGTTGAATTATCAGGAACTTAGAAGAAAGAAATAGAAAAATAAATATATATTTTTTTTAAATACTAAAAAATCAATTGGTTGCAATTCACTTTCTGAAATCATGTTATCACTTACATAAATGCTCCCTGTGCTCCCTTATAATCTTCCCAGAAAGCAAACTTGAACACTGACAGTAGATTACTCAAAGTACTTTTTCAGTTCTTCAAGTTCTGGGAATAAAAAGGTCTGAACTTGCTTATGATGCACAGACTTTCTTTCCTCCCCCAACCCCCCCCAACTTTTAAATCAAAACCTGTTTCTCCTTCTTGTGATGGCATGTAATCAACTGAAAATAACAAACCATTTGGATTATTTTCAAGAAGCAGTGGTCAAATATAATCAGCTGAGGACCAAGAAGGCTACCTGCTGTGTTTAGAAAAAGCAACAGCACAAAACAACCCCAAAATACTGGGAAAAGCCACATTCCTTGACAGCTTCAGTGATCTTCCCTTCTTTTCTAAGCTGAGTGTGCTTAATGCGTGAGAATATCTCCACTAAACTTCATCTTGAGCATCTTTCATATCTAACTTCTGCTCTTTCTCCCCTCCTCCTTATTTTACTCTTCCTGGTCAAAGGCTGACAAGACACCATAGTTTCATCACTTACCGCACTTGCTTTCATAGACAGCCTTTTTTTATGGATCTTTTGAGTTGTTTTGTGACTGTCCTTCCATGAGTGGTGATCTTCCTATTTCCTATTATTTGCTGGTTTATGTGATGAAGCTTTTGCTCTCTTGCCTTCCTCTGTATAAATACAAGGACTCATCTACACAGACAAGTGACGATACATGTAGCAATTTAGCTTGGCCATAGCAGCCTGATGATTTAGCTGCAACACTTTTGACCTGGAGTGGGCTCCTGCCTCTGCGTGCAGAAGAGACTGACTGTTCTTGCACCTTTCCGTGTAGATGTGTGCCTTCTGTCCTGCAGTTGCTGCTCACTGTTCAATTGTAATTTTTGAGCTCCTGTGTATGGTATCTGCCTGTTTGTTCTTAAACTTTTCAGAGACTCTTGGTGTAGTGGCAAGTTCAGCAGGGATCTCTCTGGCCTTCTATCCTCTGTTTTTTGTTGATGAAAGTGTGGCTGAAAAGTTCTTTTTATTGTTTAGATTTGCTCTTTAATTGGTGGTGTTGATTTCTCATTCCAGAGAGCTCATTGCGCCATCTGCACCGACCGAATATGGGGCCTGGGTCGCCAGGGATATAAATGCATCAATTGCAAACTCCTTGTTCACAAGAAGTGTCATAAACTTGTCAATATTGAATGTGGCCGTCATACACTGCAGCCAGTAAGTAAAACTTAGTGGATGAGAGCAGAAACTGTGAGTAATCAAGTTTAAAAGCAGCTAGATTATTCTCCTCAGGCATCTTAAATTTCACTTCTTGTCTCGAATGTCTCTTATGCTTGGACAGTCCATTACAAAATTCCTTTTGCATATTTGCAGGAGCCAATAATGCCTATGGATCCATCATCAGTGCATTCAGATAATGTAGAATCAGGTAAAATAATTTTTTTTTTTTCTTTTTTGTCTTTTTAAGTTGCTGAAAGATGAACTCTGAGTTTTAAATCAAAACAGAATAACTTTTAAATTCTCCTTTTTTCATAGAACAAGAAAAATAAGGCAGCTTTTTTTAATGCTAAGGGGCTGTAAATATAAGAAACCCCTAGGTTTTCCATATTTTACTTATGTTTATCTTATTTAAGAAACTTGGCTAAAAATGAAGATTTTAGGCTTTCAGTTACTTTTTTTGCCATCAAGTGAACTGTATACTTCAAATGCCTTGGTCAAAGCAAGCTTCCACTGGGTTGGTAGTCAAAACATATTTGCTGTGAGCAGAGTGACAGTCCTAACATTTGGATCTGGATATAGACACGGTTAAGTTTGAAAACCGAACCACTCTTCTGCTCTAGATTCTCTGTATGTGGAGTTAAGATTAATCTGAAGAGATCTCCAACCATGATTAGAGTTTTGTATTAGCCACAACTGATAACAATCAGTGGTGTACAAATGAAAGATTCTGATGGTTTAGAAAGGAAAACCAACAATCACAACAGTTTTGAGTAGTTTCAATGGATGCATTTAAATTGTGGATCTCTGATCGAGCTTGTGTGTGGAAATTCTAAGGGAAAAGAAAATGCTGTTGTGTTGGTCTAACCATTTTTCTTTTACCTCTAGTGATTCCATACAATCCATCAAGTCATGAGAGCTTGGACCATGTTGGTGAAGAAAAAGAGGTGAAGTATCTTAACTATGTTAACTGTATTCAGAGATTTTAAAGCCTGTTTCCAGATTTTGGTAATTTTACTTGTCCCAAAGTGAAAGCATAAAGCACATTTGGATTGTTCACTTAGGTGTTTGCATATATGACTTGCTGGCTGTCTTATTTTGAACCTTAAGTTGAGATGTGCTTTGACTTAAAACTGGAGGAGTTTGGAATACTTCATTTGTCTCTCATCTGCCAAGTCTCCTCCTTTCCCCTCACATTCCTTTCCAGGACAGCGCAGTTTTAGGAATAACAAATGTTAATTGAGTCAGTTGTTTATATTAATTTTGCTGGTCAAAATGCTGACTTTTGCAGCTTTTACAATTGGCAAGCCTGCTTACTAATTTCAAATTCCCTTTATCAAAAGGCAATGAGCATTAGAGAAAGTGGCAAAGCTTCTTCCAGTCTGGGTCTTCAGGACTTTGACTTGCTCCGAGTTATAGGAAGGGGCAGTTACGCAAAGGTGCTGCTTGTCCGACTGAAGAAAACTGAACGCATTTATGCCATGAAAGTGGTGAAGAAAGAGCTCGTCAATGATGATGAGGTAGGCAAGGTTTTTATCAATAAAACAGCTCTTCAGAATTTGCCACAAGGTAGGAACCAGGCTTCTGGGCCTGCAACACTAAAAAATGATGTGTGGAGTTTCTTATGCATGCTATACTACAGAAGGCTCAGGAGACAGATGAACAAATTTTGAGGTCTCCATTGACAGCCTGGTAGCTCACAGCTGCCCTCCTGTGTCAGTGGTTTCTGTCATGAGCCTCATTTGCCTCTGTCATCAGTGTTGTGTTTATCAGCAGTACTCCTGCGGTATTTAAGTAACTAAGCTTGGCTCACTTCATTAGTTTGGAGCAGTATTCCATGTATCTCCTATTATGTTGGCTTACTGAGCTGGAAAAGAAATGGGTGGTGTCAGATTTTCATATGTTAAAGTTTGATTTGATTTTTTGTTTGTTTGTTTGTTTTGGTGTACATTTATTTTTTTGGTCACAAAGGAGAACTCACAAGGTTATTTTAATTGCTCTTTAAATCAAACTTCCATTTTAACAATTTGTCTCTAGCCTATACAGTGATTAGTGGAAACTTGTCCAAAATTGCAGCATTAAACTGCAACATTCCTGTTGTTGCTGAAGAGTTCCCCTGTATTTATTTGGGCTATTCTAAAAAGACTTAAATGAATGTGGTTTGCTGTTCAAGAGCTTTTGCATTTATTTCTCATGTCTACCATTGATTTCTTCTGCATTTTGTAATGCTACTTTACATTTGTCTGCATCTGTTTATTTTTATAGATGAGTGGGTTTGGCTTTTTTTTTTCATTCCCAAGTGTAGTTATACAATGAGACTCAAAGAACAGGGCACTCAAAATGCAGGGGTAAAAAATGATTATGCTAAATTGTCTTCGCATTGGAGAACTATATGATGTTTAATTTCTTGCAAGTACAATGAAAATGGCAAAACACTTGAGTATCTTTCTGCTAATTGTCATGAATACTTGAGCTGAGAAGTGCAACAATCCTGTTCTGAATGTCACTTTTCCTTAAACAGGATATTGACTGGGTTCAGACTGAGAAACATGTCTTTGAACAGGCTTCAAATCATCCTTTTCTTGTTGGGCTACACTCTTGCTTCCAGACAGAAAGCAGGTAAAAGTCATGAAATTGAGAAGGCCTATTTAAAGCATTACATGTTACATAGGTGGCAGCAGACAATGTTCTGTAAATCTTTGTAGCGTTTTGTGAGCAAAGGGCCAGATTCATCATCTCAACTTTTCATATTGGGAAGATGATAAAGAATATAAAGTACTGGTAGGTGAAATAGGAAAGGATTCTAGACAGGAAGAGAAGTACAGGTGACAGAGTAAAATGCTGAAGAATATAAAGTAGAAGACAGAACTCGGAATGGGAGGGGGAAAGGTTTTAGGGAGAGAGAAATTAGAAATATAAAAAAATGAGGAAATTTACTTCAAACTTGCAAGGAGACTCTGAAGATGAGTCTCTCAGCAAGACTTAGAGAATAGTACCTGAATTTTGAAAAGGAAAACAGGGTAACAGAGATAAAAGTGATTCTTTCCCCATATATGTAAAACAAGATATTGCAGTGGATTAATAAATACAGTAATAAATATTACTGTATAAAGTAATAGTTTGTAGTGTATATAAAACATGGTTATTGTACATTTAAACAGCATCCTTGCTGTTTGAAAAGGTAAAAAAAGTTAGTGGAAGAAAGTGAGAAGAGTATTTGTAACATACTAATAGCCTAACCACAAACAAAGGAGATTAAAGGGACCAAGAAGAGAGAAGATTTTTTTTTCCAATTGTTGGGGTTTTTTTTGTTTTCATGTTTTGGCATAGAGACTGATGTGAATCTATTTGTATAGTCACATACTTACTAATGACAAGCAATACTTGTAATGGATCAGGAATTTGGGAAGGGTTAGCTTTAGTAGTTAAGGAATTATCTGGAGAAACTTTGTACACTTGATTTTTAACTGGGAATTTATTCAAAGGGAGGGAAAATGGTGAAATGTAAGAGATGGGAGGAGTTGAATTGACATCAGTCACAGACCTAGAACATCTCAAATCTCTTGCAGCCTTTTTTGCAGTTATGTTTAACAAACTCCTCTGTCTTTCAGGTTATTCTTTGTTATAGAGTATGTAAATGGAGGAGATCTAATGTTTCATATGCAGAGGCAGAGAAAGCTTCCAGAGGAGCATGCCAGGTATGTCTAATTCCATATTGCTTGCATCAAACCAGTTGATTTTCTGGCACAGTGCAGAAATGCAGAGATTATGATGATGAGCTAGCAAATCCTCTCCAGATGTTAAGGGTTTCAGAAACATGAAACTGCTTCCTCACTTCAGTTCTGCAAGCTACCACATTTTTGTTTCAAGGAGGGGCTGTAATAGGTATTGTTTGTATTAGCATTACCCTGGATGACTCCAGTCCAATTCTGATTTATTTTTTTCCCCTGGAAAAACACTGTTGTGTTATTTATATATTTTTTTTTAACTGTCTAATGATATCAATGTGTTTTTCATACAACAACCACTACCAGCTGTCCAGGCAAATGCTGAGTTCTTGGTGCATATGCTTCATCTCAGATGGTGAGATGCAAGGGATGATTTCAGCAGACATTAATATTAATTTTTTTATGTGACACTGGATTATCTACAATTTGTTCACTTCTGATGAAAAGTAGTAGAATACATGGGATTATAATTTTTAAATGATTGTACTACCAAGACACTGTGGTTTGGGTTTGATTACTTGAGTAATTAATGTCTCTTTCTACGTTAGGTTCTATTCTGCTGAAATCAGTCTAGCATTGAACTATTTACATGAACGAGGGATAATCTACAGAGATTTAAAACTGGACAATGTGCTGCTAGATTCTGAAGGGCATATTAAACTCACAGATTATGGCATGTGCAAGGTAAGATCTAGTTCCTTGATA
Source organism: Picus viridis (assembly GCA_033816785.1). Lineage (NCBI taxonomy): Eukaryota > Metazoa > Chordata > Aves > Piciformes > Picidae > Picus > Picus viridis. The sequence continues at coordinate 4,082,309 of CM066589.1, forward strand.
ATCAGTAAAATCAACAATTAAGGAATTGTCATAAATTAAAAGATTAAAAACGTGAGAGGTCAAGGTATTAAGTTGTGCATGGTGCAGACAGCTCTATATCTATTTCACCTCTACAAATGGAGAGAAGAAAAAGGAATGCCAAAGTGCACTGACTACAAAAATACATAGTCTGTTTTTATAGAGCTGCTCTATCACCTTGACTGGGAGGGGTAGGCTGAGGTAGTTAAGACAGCTTGATTTCAAAAGGAGCAAGAGGTTGGAATACATCAGTCACACGTGGATTCTGTGACACTTCCCATTCTCTCCAGAAAAATCTTTGTCATGACAAAGACACTGAAGCACAAATTTGACTTTGCCATGGAATTGCCATTATGCTGATCTCTTAGAATTGTTTTAAATGCTGTAATTTTGACTGAGCAATGGGAAAGCATAATATTATGCAGATCAGAAGGGGCCTCAGGAGGTCTAATTGACTCTCTGGCTCAAAGCAGGATAAGCTATAATGTCAACCAGGTTACTAAGGGCTTTTTTCAGTTTGGTCTGAGGACTCACAAGGATGAAGACCAAAAACTCCCTTGGGTAACCTCCTCCCATTCTTCATCCCATGCTCTTGTCTGTAAAGCTTGTCTCTGTGCACTCTGGTCATGTAAGCTTGTGCTTCAGTTACTAACATTTTCTTATCATTGGAGATGTGATGGAGCTTATTAGCTAAAAATCTGAAAGATCTCAGCAGTAGGTATGTGTCATCCTCTTGAGATGTTATATGCAACCTACTTTGGTTTCTTCTGGAACAACTAGTGGTTCATGTTCATTTACATGCAGATTTAAGTACAGTTTTATTAAAACAAAAGGAATTTTTTCAGGACCCTTCAGTCAATTAAAAATAAAGTCCTTAGCAGTGTGGGATCTTTGGCAAACTGAAATATTTTTTTCCCCCTTTTCTTTTTCTCAAAGGAGGGTCTGAGGCCTGGAGACACAACCAGCACGTTCTGCGGAACACCAAACTATATTGCACCTGAAATTCTCCGGGGAGAGGACTATGGTAAACTGATACTGTCACTGCTATCATGTAACTTTCACCTTGTCTCTTACTACTTTCTAATGCTAAACAACTCAAGTATAAATGTGCATTAGACACGTGATCAGTCTAAATCAGCATCCACTCAGAAAAAGTAAGTTTTTTAGAGGAAGAGCAGAAAACAGCACCCCAAGCAAAGGAGATGCCCTGCTGCCTTCATGATTCTTGTTGTTTATAACTGGTTTAGATACTACTAACAATATAGTTGCAGTCTTGATTTGTGTGCAGGTTTGGAGCTTTGTATTTGGCAGCAATGACAATGTTAGATATAGATGTTACTGCGAAGGACCTAGGTAGTGGACATCCCTTTCACAAATATCAGTATTAAAAATGAAATAATCTATGCAATTGCTTGTCCAGGATGTCCACGGGATTCCTGAAGCAAGAGATATAACAGGGTAAAGGAAGGCTTGCTGTGTATGTTTCCTGCTACTTGTCCTTTCTTCCTAAGCTTCTAGTACTGTCCCAAGTAGATCATGGAATTGTCAGGGTTGGAAGGGACCTCAGGGTTCATCTAGTTCCAACCCCCCTGCCATGGGTAGGGGCACGCCATACTAGATCACTTTGCTCAGAGCCCTGACCAGCCTGGCCTTATAAACTTCCAGGGATGGATCTTTGATGACTTTTCTTCCCTTAAGATTTTAACAAGTTCTACAATCAGTTCCTATTGGGAAAAAAAATAAAAATTAATTCTACCATTTTACTTGTCTCTTTGGGACAAACTTTCTGAGCCAACCAGACTGTATCAGTCCCAGTCTAGCTACAGGAATCTTTTTTCTTTAGCAGTGATAGCAGAACAGATATGCTTAGCTCCATAAATGTCTTGCTACTATTAAGAATTGTATACTTCCTCCCTGTCCTTATCTCCTGCCATGGATAATGTACTGTTAGTAATGACTAGGCTTAAATCTTATCTAAAGCTTTATTAAGGTCCTAATACCAACCTTCAAACTTCTTGTATTGCCTTCTCTTTGCCCAGCATTCCCTCCAGTTGTGCCCGTAATGAACCCAGTAATGTGGAGAGCAATTGTTGCCTCTCCTTTGTTCAGACAGTCAGAAAGCCTGACTATACTTATGGTTTTGAACTCTTTTTTTTTTTCCCTTAAGGTGTGTTTTTAGCCTCAAAAGTGCTGCTATTTTTACTCCAAAATATTTCCAGTGGTGTTTTCTCCTTTGAATTCTAGGCTTCAGTGTGGACTGGTGGGCGCTTGGCGTCCTCATGTTTGAAATGATGGCAGGCCGGTCACCATTTGATATTGTTGGCAGTTCTGACAACCCTGATCAGAACACAGAAGATTATCTTTTCCAAGGTAAGTTACACAAGGAACACTTATGGTTTTGCTTGCCTTTAATTCACCTGTAAAGATGGAAAGGCTGATATGAACCTTGTTTTCTTGCAGTAATTTTGGAAAAACAGATCCGAATTCCCGATCCCTTTCTGTTAAAGCAGCAGGTGTGCTAAAGAGCTTCCTTAATAAGGTAAGAGCTAGAGGGGACTATTTAAGACTTCTCAGGAGTGGCTGGTTTTGTTAAAACCTATTGACTACTCGATGTGTAGCAGACATACTTTAACTGCCATATACCAAAACAGGGTAGAAAAGGTGTGAGACTAGAGCAGATTCAGTGGGACTGAGGGGGACCTATTCTAAATATTTGTCTTAAAATATGAAGCTCCAGGCTCTGAGCTTGCAATCAGGAGTAAATTTCAGCTTGCAAGGCATAGGAAAGCTCCAAGTGATTTCTTTAATCTGGGGAATTAGACTAATTTACCAGATTTATGTTGTTCCTTAAAGAGAAGCTTAGTAAATCATCTGACAACTGCTGATGACTTCATTCAGGGAAATGCAGAGGCAGCATACGCTGACTGCTGGTGCCTAACCAGCCTGAGTGGCCAAAGGTTCCTGTGTGGACTAGTCCAAGCACCTGCTGGCCTTTATTGAGCAAGTGTCAGATGAGTGGGGAGAAAAAGGTACAGGAGAACAACACTGCTTCTGTTGTAGCTCCTTGGTAGTGTGTGCATGGATGCATAACAGTACATGGAGATGGAATTAATTGTCATGTTAAAGTAACCTTTCCACCATATTATCAGAAACCTGCAGTTACTATCCCAAAGTGATTGCCTGGTAGTCAGCCTGCTCAGGGAGGGAAAGAATGAAATTGTAAACTAACCAGGTTTGGTCTGAAACACATGGAACATTTAAACAGTTCTCAATAAAAAGATGACAGGTGGCATGGTTATTTGTATCAAATTCCAGTAAAGGCTTCCATATATCCATGCCTGTTTCAGACAATAAATTGTATCCGTTTCAAAAACGAAAAAAACTGGTAGTGCTAACTTAGTTCTTCAATGTCTCTTGTGACTCTGGTGTTGCTTTTCTCATGGGCTTTGTGACATTTGTATTTTATTCACCCATTTAGAAATACTTTGTTCTTTGTGCAGGATCCAAAGGAGCGTTTAGGCTGCCATCCTCAAACAGGATTTGCAGACATCCAGGGACATCCATTCTTTCGCAACGTTGACTGGGATCTGGTATGTGAGTGCCCATTGGCTGAATTTACTCTTTGTATACAGGGAGGGCTTGACAACTTGTTTTGAGCGTGAGAGGTGATGTGATAACATCAACATCTTTAAGCTCTTAATTTATGATGTACCATGATGACAACACATAATCATGGAACCCTTTTTTACACACAATAAGTACAGTAGGTGAATAGAATGATTGTAGAAAGTATACAAAAGAAACTTAATAGTAATTTTCAGCCTTGATTAAAAATAATTCAGTAGGTCATACCTTATTCTTGGTGTCACTAAGTGCATTTATTCTTAGATGGAGCAGAAGCAAGTGGTGCCTCCATTTAAACCAAATATATCTGGAGAATTTGGTCTGGACAACTTTGATTCCCAATTCACCAATGAACCTGTGCAGCTCACTCCAGATGATGAGTAAGTAACATCAAATTTAGGAAGCTCTATTGAGTCAGTGAAGGAGGTAAAACTTTATTCAGTAGCTGCAGCTGTAACACACAGAATATATACATAAAGCAGTAAATAACATTTTCTAGTGTTAGTTTGGAGAAATTTTCTTATATGTCCTCATGGCAGACTTAGTATGGCTGGATTAAGTGTTGTATTCTGGCCTGATGTAAAAATCAGCTAACAGTGGGAAGGTTACTACAAAGAACCTTAGTTCAGGGAAAGATGAAAAAGTACTGTGTTTTTACAAGTTTTAGTGGCATCCCCTATAAGAAATGTGGAGTAAAAACCTGTTTTGTCAAGTGGTTTATTTTTGCATTACCTTAACCCATGATATTTCTAGAATTTAGATTGGATTTACCTTGGGTGTGCTGAGCAAGAGAAGATGCTTAGTTTGGCTTGTTGGGTGCTTTAAATTGTTAGTAGTTGAGTGAGATTATGTTGAGCCTTGATAAAATAAATGCTGCTGCATTTGATTTTGGTTATGGGTTTGTGGTTCCTTCCTCCTGAAGGAACCTGATTTGGGATGAGGAGGGAAGGGCCTTTCTAGTTTGACTCAGCCACTGCTGTTTGCATTTTAGTAATTTTTCTAGGGTTTTAATAAAAGTTCATGTAGTAGATAAACACAAACAGTGACTATTAAAGTAGGTCTGGGATCTGATGTCTTTTGTTCCTTTGTAAATACCTAAAGTCCAAATAAAGCTTAGAAAAGTTGCTGATGCAGGTGCAGTATCTTATCACATCCTAATGTTTTTAGTTTTTTTACAAACTGACTGTTTTGGGAAAGTTTTAAAACTGCAAACGTGGCAGATTGCTTTGTGGGGAGAATAGATGCCTGGCAGCAGCCCAGCCACTCCTCCTGAGTGCTTCTGTGTTACCGTTTCAGGGGCTAGAAAAAAAAATAGTGGTAATTGTGAGGATAGAAAGGGACTAAAAAGTGAAGGAGGATGTTTTCAGTTGCAGTCTGGTGTACAGGGCTAAATTTTATTAACTGGGAGTTTGTCTTATTGTTACCTTTTGAATTTGCTGAACTAATGCCCCTTTTTTTTGCTTGTTTTGTTTTAATCTTTATAGTGATATCGTGAAGAAGATTGACCAGTCTGAATTTGAAGGCTTTGAATATATAAATCCTCTTTTGATGTCAGCTGAGGAATGTGTCTGAATTCTCCATTCCTGGACTGTGCCAATTGTTGCTCTGTTTGTTTCTGCATGGATAAGCGTCTCTTCATTTGGATGCACTCGCGTAAAACGAGTAACAGAACGTCTTACCCTTGCCACCCAGTGTAAATTACTCACTGATTTTGTTTTTTGTGTTGTCATCCAGGACAGTTGTCATGCTTCAACATTCGTCTGCAACATGTAAAACATTAAACTTTCCAACAGTTTTGCCAAACTTGAATTTTAATACAGGAGTTGGTCTCTGGGGCTTCTGACTCGACAATGGGGTCTGGCTGTTTAACTGCCAATGTTCTGATAGTTTGGTTTTTTTCATCTTGCTTTAAGAATATAAATTGCATTAGGAGGAGTGATAAAATATTGTCAAAGAACCTCCATTTTCCCAGCAAGATTACTTCTGTAGTTCTAAAGTCTCTATAAACATCTGAGTTCTCTGTTGTCCTTACGCTTGTTAGAGCTATTTTACTGTCCCTCAGACTGAAATGACAGCAAGGAGAGCAGATTGTTAAAGTGAATGGCTGCTTTCAAGGAGTATATTGATCCTATCCAAAACAAGATGATCAGTTTAATGGAATCAGTAGACTTTGCTCCAAAATTCGGCCCTAGGAACTTAACACTTATATGCAGAGTGCCTTTCTGAGCCTGTCCCTGCAGCAAGGTATCAAAGTATCAATTTAGATAAATGGAATTCAATTAATACTTAAATTAAAATCTGTCATTTAGCAGTAGTGGGCAGGTGATACTGAGGGATGTAGAGCCTCTCACACCTATTTGTTGCTTTTACAGTAGCTGTCTTAACTGTATCAGAACTGCACTTGTTACAGCCATGACCTCAGCAAGGGCATTTGTTTCCTTTTTGTTGTTTTTTAACCTTACTGCCATACTGTTGGAAATGCCAGTGGAAAAAGCACAACCTAGCTAAAAATAGGTGCTGTCCACAATGACTCCCTTAACTTCTCTGCTTGCAGGTGGTGATTGGTAATCACCACCAAACCTTAAATGTTGGTAGTAGACTCCAAGTTAATAATAAAACAGTTGGAATTAATGGAAACAACAGTTCAAGTAGGACTTCGGGGAGGTAATGATTCTTACATTTCATGTTAGTGAACAGATACAGCACAGATAATTCTTATTTTAATGTTTAGGGAATAGTTTGGAATGTCTTAGGCAGAAGAAATGCCAAATGTACCACTTGTCTTTTTTTATTTTTATTTTTGGGAAAAGGGATTAAGAGACATTGAAGAGAAGATTCATAAGGAAGAGCTGTAAGGCAAGCTAAGCATTACTGAAAGCAGATCTAAGTGTCTGTAAGCACAAGTTAGCAAACCTTATCGAAGCTTTCGAGACGACTTCTGCTTGGTCAGTGTCTCTCCTTGCAAAAGCCTTGTATGGCAACACTAAACTTGTAGCACAAATCTCCCAGTGTATGTTTTCTCACTTACATGTTAGCTTCAAGAAGAGAGACTGCACAAACACACGGTGGTGTGGTGTTTCATTCCAGTTTTTAATTTGCCACACGAATAAGGAGCTCTTAAGTGTTGGGCTGACTTTTCAGAACTGGGAAGGGATTGCAGGGGCCTTGGTTTCAGGGAAGCACTGAACCTCTACACAATTAAAAATCAAGTTCCCTTAAGCCCCAGTTGTGTATTTTCAAATGTGACATATCAGAGTAAGCCTAACTGAAGAGCAGCTCATAACTTCAGCACACTTAGTTCACATCAAGTCAACTGCTTCCAGGCAGTTTCAAAATTGTAATTGTTTAGCCTCTGATTTCTGCACCCACATGGCTTAGTTTAGATGTCAGGACCTGACTGATACTAAGCTTGGAAGTTATTTAAAGCAGACAAGAAAAGCCTTGTCTCTACAGTGGCTTATTACTAAGTAAAATGGCTTTATGTAAAGAAGGGCATTTCTGTGGTTCATCACAGGAGAAGAGAGTAAAATGCTGTCTTTTGTCCTTAAAGCAAAAATGATTTTTTTTTTTAACAGATGTCACAGAAAAGAGACTTTTTACATATCATTCTTTATATAATAAGAATGTTGCTATGTGACAAATACCTGAAATTACTGTAAATCCATTTTTTAACATTGATTTTTCTCCAAAGTGCCATGATATTAACAGGTTTTTTTGCCATTGTTAAGCATATAGCAGCTGTCATTATAAATATTCAGAAGGGACATTGGGTGTAACCAGTCCAGTGCAGTAGGCTTTGCCTTTCAGAGAAAGTGTTTGCATCAGAAGCATGATGTATTTATGTGGAGTAACCTCCTTTTTGTATACAAGTTGGATTCTTATGGGTGCTCTGCTAGTTAATATTGTCACTACTGTTTTCCTGTTTCATATGGAATATGGTCTTGAACGTTGTTGTGTAATCATTCCCTTTATTTGTGCACACTTTTTACTTTAAATAAAACATTTCTCTTAGGCCTCTGTGTGTTAACCTCTAAAACAAACACTGTGAAATGCTGGGGTTTGCTTGGCATTGTTGCCTGACCCTTAAATAGCCAGGTCTTACAGGAGCATTGTTCTAATATTGTAACCTTCTCTAGAAGATAGCACTGGGATAGAGAATGGCACCCTAAGAAACACATCTCTCCAGCAGTGCTCCCGAAGTGTGTCCTAGAATAGGGGTCACTCCAGTGTGCTTCACTGGCCTTAAATTCATCATGCCCTATGAAGAAAAAGCATCCTTGTAGGTTCTGTCTTTGGTTCCAGCACCACTGATGAAAGAAAAGTAAGTAGTGAGGCTTCAGTCAGCTGTGCAGATACAGAGTAAAATATAAAACACTCTTCCAACTTACTTGACCAAGGACCTCTTTCAGCTGTGATTATAAGACATCATCTCAGCTGCCAGAGCTGGGGATGTGGAGTTCAGAGCAACACTCATCTGCTGTGCTTACTTCTGCATGATTTCTTTCTTTGTTTCTTCACCTCCTCCCCTGCATTCTCTTAGATTCCTGCCACAGACAGCAAGAGCTCTTACATTGTATCCTGCTGCAAATGCAAGGCTTTAATACCTCTGTATTTCAGTATCTGTATATCTTTGTTTTAAAAGAGATTTCCTGTTGAGATCTGGCTTGTTATTGAAAGTGTGTATTGCAGTCCTAGGCGAACACTGCAGATGGCTGCATATCTTAAATGCCTAACCTCCCCCCACGCACGCTTCTTGTTTCTGTTCAGTTTGGTGGCCAACTGCTCTCGCCTCAGTCTGAGCAATTGTTTGTGTTAAGACACTCTATAAAAGAAATTAATAGCTTGTATAATATATATATATATATACACACTTGATACCTTAACTGTGAAACATGCATCCTAGCTTCCTCCTGGACAGCAGTTTAAGGAAGGAAGGTATCTGAAGCTGCCTACGGATTAATGCTTCCCTGGGAGGAGGGGGTTGGGGTTGGAGCCCCTTTCAGAAAATGGGTATTTTATCGTATCTTATGCTGTCTTGAGTTTCCTTAGGGTTTATTTTAAGACCATTTCTCTGCTTACAATAAAGGGATCTGCATACTTGAAATGTGTGATCTTGCCATTTAATCAGCAGTGGATCTGTTTGGCTTGTGTGGGAGATGGGCTTTTTTTTTTTTTTTTTTTTTTCCCCAGGCATAAATAGAACCAGAAATCTGTTGTGTCCACGTTTGATTTCCAAGCTTGGAGGAAGTGTCTGGGCATACACCTCTCTGATGCTGGGTGGTGAGGCAGCTAGCTGAGCAGCTGAGTTTTGACCATGGATTCAGATGCACAAAGTAAGTCATAGCTCAGGTTCTTCATTAGCTGTCACGGTTTGTGCAAAACTGCGACCAAAGTGTAACTTGTCCTGACAGATGTGGAGTGTGTTAAAAGCGTCTTTGTGCTCTACCCAATTACAGATCTTACAGTGTCTCTCATACAGTATCTTAGTTGTATTGCTTAATCTGTCACAGCAGGTGGCTTCACAAGAGTATTAAGTATTACAGCTTAACATAAAAAAACCAGCCACTGATTTTTTTTTTCCTTTAAAAGGCAGAGCTAATATCTCCAAAGAAGAAAATGCACAGTTTTTGTTTTCTGTTTAGTATTTAATCCTACCCTTTTGCATCCCTAGAGACTACACATATGAAAAGTTTTCAAGTGTCCTTTGGTCATAAATGCACGACTTGAACCTTATCCATAGAATTACAGAATGGCTTGGGTTGGGAGGGACCTTTAAAGGTCACCCAATCCACCCTTCCTGCAGTGAGCAGGGACATCTTCAATTAGAGCAGGTTGCTCAGAGCCCCAGACAACTTGACCTGGAATGGTTCCAGAAATGGGGCCTCTTCCACCTCCCTGGGCAACCTGGGCCAGTGTTTCACCACCCTCATTGTAAAAACTTTTTCCTGGTATCTAGTCTAAATCTCCCCTCTTCTCATTTCAAGCCATCACCTTGTGTTCCGTCACACCAGACCCTGCTAAAAAGTCTGTCCACAGCTTTCTTACAGGCTCCTTTAAGTACAGAAAGGCTGCAATAAAGTCTCTATGAAGTCTACAGGCTGAACAACTCCAACTCCCTGAGCCTGTCCTCATAAAACTGACAAAGTTCTTCTCACATACTTAGCAGTTCAGGTAATAACTTTGTATCTTTGTTAACCACCTCAGCTGCAAGATAATTTTACTTTGTTTTAATGATACTTGGCACTTTGCTTTCTATGCAGTATTGTGAAGGATTTCTTTTTCTTTATTTTAGTTTGTCTCACTTTCCCCATTCCCTGTATGCAAATGGAAGAGGGATCAACCCCACTGACTATTGCAGATGGCCTGCAAGGAATTCAAAGGGACATTGTGGAGAGGATGGGAGTTAGTTTGGTGGGGTTTTTTTAGTAACTTTTTTTACTTCATGATATTTTTGTAAGTCTGATTGGGCCCTGCTTGGTAGTATTTTTGAAATATATGAAATAAAAATTGTATACTTCATAGGAGCCACTTGGTTCCCCATATGCATTATATATCCCATTATTTATGATGACATGCTTCCTCAGCTCCCTCAGTGCAATTTACTGCATCTCACAATGGTCTCACTGAGGTTTTAGTTGCACAGTGTCTTTGGAACAGCTTTTCACGGTCTGCAGCAGAAGTTGTAGGCAGAGTTAACATCTTTTTTTAGACAATCTTCTACCTCCAAACTTTGTCTAACGTTGCCTGATTGCTGTAGCTCTATAGCAACACCATCATTACAGCACAATAGTTACCAGCATTCACAACCTGAAATGGAAAATGTGCAGCAGAACTTGGGGGAAAAAAACATCATTTTAAACAATGCCACCAAGTTCCTAAGCTTCCATTAGTAGGTCTAATAAAAGATGTAATATCTGCCTACATATGCTGCTTTCCTTGCATCCATCCATCTGTCCAGCTCTGCTGATACAGACCTTGCATTTTCTTCAGTAAATGTAAAGCAGAAATATGCCATAGTGTGTTTCATTCACTGCTTGTTCTTTGGTGGTTTTTGTTGGTTTGTTTGTTCTTTTTTTTTCTTTTTTGAAGATACTATTTTTATCAGACCCTAATTCCTGGAGGGTGGAGAAGACAGGAATGTCCAGACTGTCTGGACAGTTTTAATATCCTCGACAGGCTGGACAGATGGGCAGAGTCCAATGGCATGAGATTGAACACATCCAAGTGCCGGATTCTGCACATTGGCCACAACAACCCCAGGCAGTGCTACAGGCTGGGGTCAGAGTGGCTGGAGAGTGGCCAGGCAGAGAGGGACCTGGGGGTGCTGGTTGATTGTAGGCTGAACATGAGCCAGCAGTGTGCCCAGGCAGCCAGGAAGGCCAGTGGCATCCTGGCTTGCATCAGGAACAGTGTGGCCAGCAGGAGCAGGGAGGTCATTGTGCCCCTGTACACTGCACTGGTTAGGCCACACCTTGAGTACTGTGTCCAGTTCTGGGCCCCTCAGTTTAGGAAGGATGTTGACTTGCTGGAACGTGTCCAGAGAAGGGGTTTGGAACACAAGCCCTATGAGGAAAGGCTGAGGGAGCTGGGGTTGCTTATCCTGGAGAAGAGGAGACTGAGGGGTGACCTTATTGCTCTCTACAACTACCTGAAGGGAGGTTGTAGCCAGGCAGAGGTTGGCCTCTTCTCCCAGGCATCCAGCACCAGAACAAGAGGACACAGTCTCAGGCTGCGCCAGGGCAGGTTTAGGCTGGATGTTAGGAAGAAGTTCTACACGGAGAGAGTGATTGCCCATTGGAATCGGCTACCCGTGGAGGTGGTGGAGTCACCTTCACTGGAGGTGTTCAGGAGAAGACTTGATGGGGTGCTTGGCTGTATGGTCTAGTTGTTGGGTGGGTTGGATTGTTTGATGGGTTGGACGTGATGATCTTGAAGGTCTCTTCCAACCTGGTGTATTGTATTGTATTGTATTATTACAGCTCTATGTCTTGCAGGATCAGTTCCAACAACTGGTGGATATAGGAACCCTGTTTCACTCTGCAGTATTGTTGCTGCTTTTAAGTAAACCTTGAATCTGCTTAGTAAGTTGAGTTCCTAACAAATGTGGTTACTTTTCCACAAAGCTTTTTGTTGTCCTACCCTCAGACATCGGGGGCTGGTCTCTTATAGGAAGTGACAGCATAAGGAAAAATGGCCTCAAGTTGCATTTAGCCTGCATATTAGAAAAGAAATTCTTCACTGAAAGAGTGGCTAAGTATTGCTTGTGTAGTCCTCATCCCTGGAGGGATTTAAAAGCTATGTGGATGTCCTGCTGAGGGACGTGGTTTAGTGGTGCACTTGGCAGTGTTAAGTTAATGGTTGGACTCAGTGATCTTGGAGGTCTTTTCCAAACATAATGATTTCATGATTCTGTGATTTTATTGCAGAAGAACAAGTAATTACAATTCAGACAGACAACTGAGATCACAGACAAATGCACTCCTGGGTGTTCTCCCTCATTTTTCTCCGTGTCCCTACCCTGTGCCAAAGCAGTTTGCATTTTCCTGATAGCAATTGTACTCCAGCAACTGCTTTGCCTCATTGTTTGTTTAGCTGTAAATGGAGGAATAATACCAATATTTATAAGATCCTGCTGCAGCATCATTACACGAAGCAATCCTCTTTTCTGTCCAAGGCTGGAAATGCTGCAGAAGCACTTGATGTAGCAGCCAGAGTGAGACGACGCTTGCACAACGCTGTGTAATTGTGTTGCTGCAGGCTAAGGAACAGCATTTATGAGAAGCACCAGGGTATTGCTCCACAGTGCTGGAATTATTCAAACGTGTTTATAATGCTTCCCTGCCCAAGCAGAGCAGACAAGCCTAGATATTAAACTGCATATTGAAGCAGAATGACCAATGTTTATTGAATGATGTGTGTTGCTGAACTGGATCAAGTGCTGTTGGATGCAAAGAAGAACCAAGAGCAGTTTATGGTCTAACCTCCATAAAATTTCCTGAAATACACAGATCTTATTTGTGGTGAATTTCAGGTAGAGAGGTGTCAGTCCTGATTATCCTTCAAGTATGTGGAATTCAACTAACAGGTAGAGCCTGATGGATTTGTACCTGTATGTTTCAGCTGTGGTTCTGCTGCTCTGGAGGGGTTACCCACATGAAGTCTGGTTTAAGTTAGAAAGTAGGAGGGTAAATGTAAGTAAGGACAAATACCCTCCTCATATGGTAGTTACTGAAGTAAATACTCCTTGAGGAATGGCTGAGTCAATCTTTAGTGATTTACAATATACATTAAAAAAAGAGAACCCAAATGAAGATGGAACAAAACCATATAGTAGATTATTAAAGGGGAAGGGTGTGGGGGGGTGAGGGGGTGAGAGGGGATTGCATTTCTCCAATACTTGTGTTCCTCCCCACTATTAAATCTTGGTTCCAGTTTTTGGGAAGCTTTTATCTCTGCTTTGGCCCATATGGAATGGAGTGATTTATGCCTTCCCTTCCTTCTCTGTTCTCTTTAGCCTGTGAAAAATTATGTTTTTCTATAGGCATTCTATGAAATGTCTGTTTCAAACAGCTGCAAGAAAGAGCAGACTTGATTTCAAGTAATTTGGAGGTTTACATCTCTCAACCAAATGAAGGCTTTTTTGGGTACCCCTTTGTAGGAGAGCTGCCTGCCCGAGGGTGCTGCAATATGGCAACAGTAAAACAATGATCCTTGTTACAGCACCTTCAGCTGAACATAAAAATTGAGGTTGTGCTCTATTTCAGTTTTATTTACCTTCATCTGTTCCTGAATTCTTTAATAATAGAAAAGTCAATTGGTTTTCTTTAAGTTTAAAAAATAAATAAGTAACATACAACCATTATTGTGTTTGCCACCAGAGAGTTATCATTAAAAGCCCAGGCACTGCTATTAATACAGCATTCTAAACCCTAATCTACTACTTAAGCTGTCAGCAATTTTATTTGCAATAAAAAGCAGCACGGGTCCCAAAGATTGCACTTGCTGGTGTGCAAATACGGAGTAGGATAGCTCCTACGTACAGACGTGATAGCAACAAGGACAAAACCTGCATGCAAAATAATCCCAGATCATGCCTTGCCCAGACAAAACTGGGAGGAAATGTTGCAAGATGCCGTTGGTAGATATTGTATCTGATGTGCTGGTTTAAAAGTGACTGGTGAAGCAGCTTTGCAGTGGTTCTCAAGGGCCCGTCCATCGGTAAACCCTGGAGGAAATCCGAGTGTAATGGAGGTGTGGTCAAGGATTAAAGCGCATCGAGCCCCTCGGTTGATCAGCTGCTCAGCAGTGAGGCGGGTTTTGTTTGCTGCACGCTAATCCTACTGCCGTGGCGTTAGGGGATGACACGGAAGGGAGCACGCTCGCTGTGGCCAGTGCTAAGCGGTGCCGGGTGGTTGTACAACTGCCCCATTTTCGTGTGCTATGCTTTTATGTTCACATTACATAAACCCACATAACTGTACAGGAGGAAAGGCAGCGGCAAATTGGATTGTGCCCTAGTCTCAGCTGAAGCACTGTTACAAAGAAGGTGTAAACCAAAAAAGCTTTGGGCTCCTTGCAAGTAGAAGAAACTTATAGTACATAAACTGATTGTCCAAGGTCTAAGCAGTCCTTGAAGAGCATCTTCAGCTTCCAGCAGCAAGCCTGAAACAGGAGAAGCCCTTCAAGTGAACTCTCCACAGAACTGATGGCAATGCTTCCCAGACAGGCTCTGTGACTATCTTTGACATCTTTTCCTTCACTGTGGTATCTCCTCGGTGCTGCTGCCACACAATGAGCCTGCCGCTGAAGGAGAGATGTGTGAAACCTTTCTTTCGGGGACAGACAACATCATGCTCGTTCACCTCCCAGTATCTCCCTCTCTTCCAGTAGTGGGGATGTCCGAGCAGGGCCCACCTTGCACGGGGAACCTCACTGGGACATGCGGGAGTGTGATGGAGGGACCCTTACTGCCTGGCCCGTGCTCAGGGCCAGTCAATGAGAGTAATTGAAGGACTCTCACCAAGGGACAGTCACTGAGTGTCGTTGAGGGACCATCACTGATGGGGGGGCACTCCAAACGAGGGAAGGTCATTGAGGGATCCTCGCTGAGAGACAGTCAGTGACTGACAGCCGCAGTCTCTGACGGACAGTTACTGAGGGCCTCTCGCTGCTGCGGACCTGTCGCTGCTGGCCGCCGCGCCTCAGGGCAGCAGTCCGCCTGACAGCTCCCAGACAGCGCCGGGGCCTGCTTCCCCCCTTCTCCTCTGCTCTCCCGTCTTGGCTGCCGCCAGCGCTCCCGCTCAGCTCCTTTTCCCTTTCTGCCATAGCTGCCCCCATCTCCTTCCCCCACCCCAGCCCGCCTCCGGGCCCTCAGCGCGTAGCCGCCTCCAAGTACCGGCGCCACCCGGGCGCTCCCCGCCGTCTCTCCCCACGTCCTTAACGGCGGGGACAGAGGCAGGGTGGCCTGGGGCTGGGTTTGACCGGGGAGGCGGCAGGAGGACGAGCAGAACAAACACTTTCTCCTTTTGATTTTCCCCTGGGTTTTTATCCCCCACCCCCTTTTCCTGACGGGGGGAGCTGGGCTGGGGGAGGGTTTCCCGGCGCTGAAGCGGCGGCGGGCGGGGGAGGGGCGGCCGCTCCCGCCGCTGCCCCAGACAGTGGGGCGGGGCTGCGGCGGCGGCGCGCGCCGCCGGCGGGTTCGTGCCCGCGCGCCGCCGCCGCCGCCGTCTCCGTGGCTGTCTCCGGCCGCCGCCGTCTCCGCAGTGAGGTCACGGGTGGGCGGTGCGTACGCGGCGGCTGTTCCGCTCCTCGGGCTGCCGAAGCCCCCGCGGCGTCGGGTGAGGTGCTGGAGGGAGTTAGTTACCGGGGGACTTACCGGTTCGTGAGGGGAGGGGGCGCGGCCGGCCCCACAGTGGGGGATGGGACGGGAGCGCCGGGGGGGGGGGGGGGGGATGGGGCTGAACAGGAGGAGGGGCCCGCCAGCCCGGGGGAGGGTGGGAGCGGCGGCGGACTGGGGGGAAGGGGGTGCGGGCAGCCGTAGGGCGGGGGTGGCGGCGGCGGCGGGGAGAGGGGGACGAGAAGGGAAGGGACTGAGGCGGTGGAGCGCCTCGGGTAGGGCGGGCTGCGTTCCCAGGGAGCCGGACAGGGCGGAGGGACGGGACTGGCGACGGCGGGCACGGGAGGGGGCGGGGGCGAGCCTGCCCGGAGCGGTGCCGGCGGGGCTGAGGTGAGTCACGGTGCAGGAGGGAGGAGGGAGAAGGGAGTGGGTGCGAGCGGCGGGATGCGGTTTCCCGGGCCCTTCCGGAAAGAGGCTCCGGGGCTTGGTGCCGCTTCTGGGGCGGAGGGGATGGAGGAAAGCTTCGTCCTCTCGGGGTGTGCACGCCGTGGGAGAGCCGCGCCGGCCCCCTCCTCCTGCCCGCCCGCGGCTCGCCGGGCGGCGAATGCAGCGCTTCGGGAGCTGTCTGCTGCTGCTGCTGCCAGCTTCCCCCATCTGCCAGGGCTTGTCATGGGGCTTACGGCTTTGCAGGAGAGCTCTCTGCGCGCTGGCGTTTCGTAATTAATTGAGAAATGTAGCAAACTCACGTTCTGGGGTGGCTTATGGCTGGTCTCTTTCTGTTTTCACAGGTTATCTGGAGAGACCTCCAGAACTCTGTGTTAGCGCAAGGCATGAGTCTAGCCGATGACCTGGACCTTACCTCTGTTGCTAATAACTCGGGGTGGGAAAATTCTTACATACACCAGTGACATCTGTCCGAAAGGTGACTCGCGGGGGACGGTTGGGTTTTTTTTTGCTGGCGATCGGGATCAGCCCTTAATTTGGGCATTTATTTGTGAACTGCTATAGTAACTCTGCCGATGGTGGTGAAATCACAGAAGTTGGCAGCGCAATAAAGCAAGCCTTTAAGATTGTGTTTGATCTCCGAGAACTGAAAGCACTGAATCAAATTTTCATACAACTTAAACTCTGCCTTGGATCAGTTGCATCAAGATCAGTGTTCTTTACACTGAGACCGTTTTTGCTATTTTAATATTTAAATAGAGACTTACTTGAACAGACAAGCTATTTTTTAAAGGTAAAGCAAAATCTTCAAGGATGGACACTCTGCCTATTTTTTTTTTTTTTTACTAAATTGCTGTATTATGTAAAATGGTAGGGTATGAAGAAAAACCTTTTGTATACCTACTAGGTTTTATACTAGAAAGTTGAACAAACAACTACAAGAAAAACTTCTGTAACCTCTCCAGTAATCTTATGGTATTACTTGCAAAATGGTTTGCAGATTTTACTATTGGAGGCTTGAAGAAGTAGCATTGTACTGAAAAGAGTGCAAACCTTGGTAACCAAGGTCACTTGAAATTGGTTTGGGTGTTTGGGTTTTTTTTGTATGAACAAGCAAGAAAATGCACATTCAAGACTGACTTAATTAACGTTTCTGGTGTTTAGCAATGGAGAGCCCACAGATTAATTTCCCCCTGGGTCTAGTTTCGGACCAAAAAAGGAGCGGGATCGAAGAAGATGGGAGCCCACCATTAAAAAAAGCAATGACAGAAATGCATGTGAATAGCAAAGTACGAGTTGTAATAAACAAATTGCCAACAATAAAGAAGGAAAACTTGGATGAATATGATGAAAGTCCTGCAGAGGCTGATGGGGAAACTGCCAAGCCAAACAGCGCTTCGCTATCTGAGCCTTTGAATTTAAATCCAGGTTTGAAACACACGTTGGCACAGTTCCACCTGAGCAGCCAGAGTTCACTGGGTGGACCGGCAGCTTTTTCAGCTCGTTATTCCCAGGAAAGTATGTCACCCACTGTCTTCTTGCCTCTTCCATCGCCACAAATACTCTCTGGCCCGCTGCTCATTCCTCCGGACAGCTCCACAGAACTCACCCAGACTATACTGGAGGGGGAATCGATCTCCTGTTTTAAAGTGGGAGGAGAAAAAAGACTTTGCCTGCCTCAAGTGTTGAATTCGGTTCTCCGAGACTTTTCATTGCAACAGATCAACACAGTGTGTGATGAACTGTATATTTACTGCTCAAGGTGCACTTCTGACCAGCTTCATATTCTGAAGGTTTTGGGAATTCTTCCATTTAACGCTCCGTCCTGTGGTCTAATCACACTGACTGATGCTCAGAGACTATGCAATGCTTTACTACGTCCTCGCACTTTTCCTCAAAACGGCAGTTTCCTCCCTGGTAAAAACACCTTGGCCCAATTGAAAGAGACTGGCAGTGCCTTTGAAGTAGAGCATGAATGCCTGGGCAAGTGCCAGGGGTTGTTTGCACCTCAGTTCTACCTTGCACCGGATGACCCCTGTATCCAATGTTTAGAGTGCTACGGGATGTTCTCCCCCAGACGTTTGTGATGCATTCACACAGATCCCCGGACAAGAGGACCTGCCACTGGGGGTTTGAATCAGCCAAGTGGCACTGCTACCTGCATATTAACCAAAAATACTTGGGAACATCAGAGGAGCGGGAACTGAAGCATCTCTTGGAGGAAATGAAGGAGAAGTTTAGTGAGAAAAATCAGAAAAGAACTCGGTCCAAAGTAAGTTCACCTACTCTTGTAAAACTCTCAGGTCTGTGCTTACATGTAAATCCTTGTTTGGCAAGGGCATTGCTTGCCTTTTGTAAATGGCAATGCTTGTCAAATCAAGCCTAAGTTGAATTTGTGAGAGAGTTTCACCATGGAAAGGTATTTCTCATTTAAAAGGTGCAGTAATCTCTTTCCTCTTCGGGCTGCAAGTAGCTCCATTCGAGCTGGTTTGGCTTTGTTGGTTCTTGTTCTGTTCTGAGGTATGCAGTCTCTGGAAAATTCAGAGCTATTGTTGAAATTTTCATTCTCCTGTTTGACCTTTCAGGATGGTTTTATGCAGTGTGTGTTGCAGCAGCTGAGCAAAGCAGAAAGGAGCTTGAAAATCAAGTATTACAAATTAATTCTTCATCTGTTAGTTTTACTCCAGCATACACGTCTTAGGGGTATGGCCGCCTGCCTTGCTGACCACCCATTGTATGACTTTGCTTGTAGGGTAATGGTGCCTTGATAACTGGCTGCTCAGAAGCCCCAAGTCAGCTTGTTCAGCAAGTGCTTTCTGTTTAAACCAGTTGTATAGAGAAATATGCCAAGAAGAGAGGGGGTTTTAAGCAGCCCAAGTAATGAGCTGTAGGCCGGTATCTTGACAATGGTTAATAATAGCTGCTGGATTTTTCCTGAAATACTGCTGCAAGTCTGCACTGTCCTTCAAAAATACAGAGCTTATTCTTCCCTTAGAGAGCTTCTACTTTAAATAATAAGGCAAGCATCAGATAAATGCTGAACATCATAGATGTTTTCATTGTATGAATGTAGATTTGGGGGGTATAATTTAAACACAAGCAGTTTTAAAATGGTCCCTGTCCCACGACTCTGTTTATTTTCAGTGCGTTTGGCATTTCTGCGTCTGTTTGATGGCTTGCTGGTTTGATTATAGATCCATTTCGCCTGTGGTGGATTTCAAACTAGCAGCAAAAGCATGCCAGATGGTTGAGCACCGAAAGGTTTGCTGTGGGTTGATGCCTTTCAGTATAAACTTCTGAAGAGTAGGTATTGCAGAAGGGCTTACTGTACTAGCAGGTGTTTGTACAGTTGTGCCAGTCTGTAGTAAGGGATTTTAGCAGAAATCTTCCATAGAAGTCTGCAATACGACTGCTTTTTTCCCATGTGCTGAATTACTTGAAGATGCAGGTAAATTCCTAGCAAGGAGACTGCTTTCCATCAGACAAAGGCTTGGCAATCTTTATCCTGGCAGTGCCAGTGCAGGTCATAACCCATTGGTGGGTGCATCAGTGGAAATAGTCTTCCATATTCATACCTAAAAATACTGCTTCCCTTTTCACAGTAGCAGATTTCAGACCACAAGGTCTTTCAGTTTCATGTGTACAGATGAAAAAAGCCCAGCTGAAATTGGCAGTAACAGTGCAAATAAAATAGAAAAACTTTCTGGAGTCTTCTGTTGCAGAGCTGTGGAGTTCTGTCTTCCAGAGCAGCAGATGAAATCACAGTGAGAGAGCAACTGAACACTTGAACAAAGATAAAATGGTGGGGGAGGGTTCTTTTTCCCTTTTTTTTTTTCCTTGTCTCATGGATATTCATCTGGGGAGTACAAAACACTGGAAGAGTTTAATGGGGGAGTGTGGGAGCACAGCTTGTTTCCTTGTCCTTGAGAAGCTTGGACTGCTTCAGTTGTCTTTGCCTCACTTCTGTGGTGTGAGAGACATGGAGGTGATTCCCTTATCTTATGCTCCTAGGGAAATCTGTTTGCAGGTTGCTCCATTTCCTGTCCTGTCACCTTCTTGCCACCTTTGCTGAGTCAGTCCTCAGAAGTGTAGACGTATCTTTAAGGTTATCTTGGAGGGCCAGCAAGAACAGTTGCCCTTGGCTAGGTCTTTGTCCATCCAGTAATAATAAATCACTAATTAAATCCCATACTCTTTGGAGCATCCTGGATCCTGTGCCTTGCCTTTCTCTGTAGCATTTCACTCTAGAGTTTATTCAACTCGCAGTGCAAATACACTTTTGCTTTCTGTATTTTCAGAGCAGACAGGGCAGTCAAGAGGTTAATTCCTTTCTGTTCCCTGTGCTGATAAGAAAGCTACAAGCTGTGTGTTTGGCTGTCACCGAGTTTCTCATTTTCTATGGAGTTCTGGACTGCAGTGTAACATCCACCTGCTCTTCATGGAACAGCTGTCACTACGTCTCTGCTGATCCCTGCGCTGTCAGATCCTCCTTCCCTTTGACTTTGCGACAGTTTCTGATAAGCTCTCTGCACTGAAACTTTGTCTTGTTTCTCAGACCAGTTTCTTGAGTTTATCACTGCCTGTGGGGATAAGCTTGCAGTGAGAAGAGTTAACATAGCTTCTGAGTGTTTTCACAAATCCCATCCCTGCTAAAACTACTGCCTTAATGATTAGGCTGAAGCCACTACTTACCTTCTGTTCTTTTTCCTTAAAGGACAATTTTGTACAACCAGCTTTACAAGAAAAATAAGATGTTTTTCATGTAGCCCTTCCAAGCAGTTTAGCTAGAAGTCACTCAATTCAACGTGGATATGTTGTTTTTATAGAATTATTTAAGAGCATTTAGACTAAACAGATTATCAGGTAATGAAATACATATATATGGAATTAGATGCCTTTTAATCTCTCTTAAACTAGATGATGAGGAAGGAATTGTCTGTTTACAATAACCTTTCATATTCTTTCCTAAGTAAAGATTCAATAGCATGTTATGTCGTAATTTATTTGCAGAATGCACACTCATGGGTAGACACTGCAGTTAGTTTCCATTTGAAATATATGAGAGTGTGAAAATCTGACCCTATCACTGACAGATAATTTCATCTGTCAATATATAAGCATTAAAATGGAAGTCCTAAAACATGGGCACAATGTGATTCAGAAGTGAGAATTGGATTACTGTGTACTAGCTGTAGTGTAAGTAGAATAATGT
The DNA here is from genome assembly GCA_033816785.1 of Picus viridis. Taxonomy (NCBI): domain Eukaryota; kingdom Metazoa; phylum Chordata; class Aves; order Piciformes; family Picidae; genus Picus; species Picus viridis. Next base: position 4,103,443 of record CM066589.1, read on the forward strand.
AGGTACATTATTGAAATTATTAGAGTCATCTGAATAGGTGGAAGAAAACCTTGGCAAGTGTCAGGATGAGGCTGCTTTTCTGGAGATTATTTGCTGTATTTCAAATCCTTATTATTTAAATGCTTCATTATGAATTTACTCCTCTGGAGCTTAGCTTCCTTCCACCCTCCCTCCTTTCTTTCTCTATTGGCACTGCAGGGGTGGAGTTAAATTTCAGTTTCATTCTTAGAGCTGAATTTAGTGGGCTGAAAGTTTTTACCAGAATGCTGTAGATTAGATTTGGTCTCTCTCCTGGTCAAGTGGCGTTTGGTTCTGCAGACCTTGGTGCAAGCCACACATGTAATTGACTTGCTCTCTCCTATGCCAGAGATGTTGTTCTGTGATAGTTTATTTGGAGGTGTATAAATATAAACTTTTCTGATGTGTAGCTTGTACACAAGACATTGTGAGGATGTTAGAATGCTAGAAGAAGCTTTTGGTGCAATAGGATTTTTTTTTTCCCATTCGTTTTAACTTCATAGGTTTGTGGGGGGGTTTGGCATTGAGCAACTTTCCATAGGTACTGGGTCTGTTTGGAATGGTGGTAGCTTTATTCCTAGCAGCCTGTGTGGTGGTGTACTCTGGATTTGTGGCTACAGTGTTAGTAACACACCAAAGCTCTGGCTGCTGCTGAACTGTGTGTGGGCAGTGTCAGTGCTTTCTCTGTTTTGTGCTCAGCCCCTGCAGTGAGCAGCCTGGGGGTGGGCAAGAGACTGGCAGGGTCCAAAGAGAGACTCTGTGCCATATAATGCCATACTCAGCAATAGACATTGGGATAGAAGGAGAAGAATGGGGGGTTTGGCATCTAAGGTAGATATCATTCAAAGACTGGCTGGGCATCAGTGTGCCTGTGGGTGGTAATGAGCAATATCCTTTGCTTCACTTGGTGTTGGTTGGGTTTTTCCCCCTCTTTCCTTCACCTATTAAACTATTTTTGTCTTGACATAGGAACGTCCTTGCCTTTGTCCTCATCCCACTAGTGGGGGTGGTGAGGGACCAGCTGCATGGGTGCTCAGCTGCTGGCTTGGGTCAACCCACTACACCTTTCCCAAAAACCTGCTTCCCAAGGCTATTTAAATGCAGTGAAATTAAGAAACAATTTCTTAGCTGTGAGTCTTGTTTCAATCCATAACAAGTCACTGTTCACTTGAAATGAGTAGTAACTTTGCGGTGGAGCAGGAAGTATCACCAGTAAGTGACTAAAGTGATATCTTGAGAGAAACAGAACAAGAATTGCTATCCAAGTACAAAATGCACAGGGGTTTTTGTAGGATGATGTATTCTGGTTGTATTTGCTACTGCACAGGGGATGGAGTTGTGTCACTGCAGCAGCTCTGCCTGCTTCTGTAATAAAAAAATTGTGACAGCTGAAGAAATTGTGTCTCTGCAACACCAGGAATTGTTCCATTTTATTCACAGGCTTTATTTTGTAATAAAGTATCTGGCAGGTGCTTACTGTGATGTGGGTACTTTATTGCAAAAGGCTCCTACAACCTTTTGGGAGTCCTGGTCTCTGTTTTTTTTTTTGTTGCTCCCAAACATTTTTAGCATGCCTCTGGCGGAGTTCTGGAAACTCAGCAGAGCTTTTATATAGGCTTGTAAAGAGATTTTCTTTTAATTTCCTTCCTACTTTGTCTGGTGTGTATGTGGAAATGGTGTAAATACCATTCCCCTAAGGAGAGTAAATAACATGTACACCTCTACCAGTTACCCATTCCTTTTCTTTTCTTCAGGCAGATTCACAGCAGCAGAGCCTGGAATTACCACAGTGGTATCCAGTTATAAAGCAAGAAGCAGAAACTGATCCTCAACCACCCTCCTTTTTCCATCCCAGGTAAATTAATTTCCTGTGTGGGACTGTAGCAAGTGCTGGTATGTATAGGTATTTACATATTTTTTGGCTATTTAAGGATAATTTAAACTGAAATGAAATAAATAAATAACATTTGCAGCCCTAAATTGTTGGAAGAGCTCTAAGGGATTGGACAGGAATAGTTGAACCCTAACTCTGTATACATTTCATAGTGTAAATACTGATGAACTTCTTAGGAGTGGGGTTTGGTTCAGACTCCAGCTGAGATCTATGAGTGTTCTTCAGTAGGCAATACAATTGAAATGTCAATTTCCCTTAGAAATGACTGAAGGTAGATGCATGTAGAAAGCTGCTCAGGGCTGATTTATCATGAGTGCAACTTAATTTCTTTTCAAGAAAAGCCTTGTAAAAGGTGTTTGAAGGCTTTCTTCCCCACTGGAACAGTGGCTGCAGCTGAATTTTCTGTTGATGTTTCCTGGTTTAGAAACCAAGTGCATTTCCTTAGCACAGTACAGTTTGTCATCAGCATCAACAAGGGGAACGTTTTTTTTTCTTGACCTATCTGTTACCCTCATCCTCCTATGGTTATACATTTACCATATATGGGTGAGATCAGAACAACACACATGCAGCAAACTACTTCCCATGCAAACATGAATAGTGGAACTTCTGTGGTGGTCCCTCAGTTCGCTGTTTCTGTTGGTGCCTTCCTTCAGAACTTGGAGAAGGGAGTGTGGAAGACAGTGACGTGTAGATAGCAGTGTCCAGCATTGTGACACTCGGTAGCCTGACACTCTTTTACCCTGTCTGCAAGGCAAAAGCTGAGTAAATAGTTTAGGGCAGTACAGAAGGATGCTCCCAGGAGTCCAGGAGCTGTGAAAATCCAAATGAGGGTGGTGTGACATTGGAACAGGTTGCCCAGGGTAGAAGCCCCATCCCTGGAGGTTTTCAAGGCCAGGCTGGACGTGGCTCTGAGCACCCTGATCTAGTGTGAGGTGTCCCTGCCCATGGCAAGGGGGGTTGGAACTGGATGATCCTTGAGGTCACTTCCAACCCTAACAATTCTGTAATTCTATGATTCTGTGAATTGCTCAGCACATGTGGGAAAGAAGGTCCAGCAGTGGTCTCAAGCACGCTCCAGCACTGTCAGTGTACGGCTCTGCTGGTTGAAGAGTGAGAGGCTCATTCCCACTATGCTGATCACTTCCCCCTCCTCCATTGCTAATACAAGGATTATGAGAATGCTGGAGAGTCTGGATTCCGATGGCAGTCTCATTTCACTCTTTGCATTTAAATGAGGACTTCATGTGATTTTCTGTATGATTATTTTAATCAGCCATGTTTGGGAAATCCTCTTGTTTGATAGCCTCAAAACCTTATCTAGATAATCTACTCAGGAAAGATTAAGTGGATCATTAGGGTTTCCTTTTGCATAGGAAAAATTTGCAAAGGACATGCTTGGTTTTCTTGAAAGCTTTTACAGTTTGAAATCATGTTAAATTAAACTTGCTGCTCTCTGTCATTTATTATGCCTTACCTTTCATTCTTCATTTTGCTGTTCTCCTGCTGCAGCTACTACCTTTATATGTGTGATAAAGTGGTGGCCCCAAACGTATCTCTTGCATCACAATATAAGGACGTTGCAAAACCAGCAGTCAGAGCTTCAGAAGTAGCTAAATCCTCATCTGGACATTCAGAGAAGAAGCTCAGTAGTGGAAAGCACAAAAAAGCTGCCTCTTATCCAGAACTGTCCCTTGAAGAACAGGAAAAAATTGACTTGAAAACTGGTGTGGAGCAGCATAAACGTTTAGGTGAGTAGGGAAAATTATGTTGGGTTTTTATACCACATTATAGGCACAAAGCCAGGCTGGGTGCAGAGTGCATTGAGAGTAGCTCTGAAAAAGAGACCTAGGGGTGTTGATTGAAGAGAAGCTCAACAGGAGCCAGCAGTGCACTCAGGCAGCCCAGAATGAAAATCATATCCCAGGCTGCATCAAGAGGAGTGTGGCCAGCCGGTCAAGAGGGGATTCTGCCTCTTTACTCTGCTCTCATGAGACCCCCCACCTTGAATACTGCGTCCAGTTCTGGTGTCCCCGTCATAAGCAGGACACAGAGCTGTTGGAGGACCAGAAGGATGATCCAAGGGCTGGAACACCTGGGCTACAAAGACAGACTGAGGGGGCTGGGATTGTCAGCCTAAGGAAGAGAAGATTCTGAGGGGACCTTATAGCTGCCTTTCAATACCTGAAGTTATCCTACAGGAAGGCTGGAGAGGGACTTTTCATAAGAGTGTCTAGTGGCAGGACAGGGGGAATGGTTTGAAGCTAAGGGAAAGTAGGTTTAGACTGGATCTTAGGAAGAATTTTTTCAGTATGAGGCTGGTGGAACTCTGGAATAGGTTGTGGATAGCTTCTCCCTGGGCTTATTCAAGGCCAGGCTGGATGAGGCCTTGAGCAGCTGAGCCTAGTTGAGAGGCATCCCTGCCCAGAGGAGGTTGGAGTAGATGATCTGTAAGGTCCCTTTCACCTTACGCCATTCTATGGTTCTGTGATGAGTCTGGAAAGCTCAACACCCAGCTGGCATTTCACCATGTCAGCTTACCAAAAATCCTTCTGACCTTTTTATAATCTTCAGGGATTTTTTTCCCCCCATATTTTTCATTCTGGAAGCTTGATTTTTCTGTGACTGTTAGGCTGTGCTTTGCTTTTCTCTGTAGATCCAGCCGTGTCAACTCATTCTGCAAGAGGTGGGAAGTCTGAGCGTGCTTCTTCCAGAGTCACTAGAGACTCCAGCCATGGGGAAGTAGGCAGTGATGTGCGAACCTTGTCCCCCACTCTCATGAAAGACATCAGCTGTGAAGATGACAAAGGAAAGATCATGGAAGAAGTAATGAAAACCTACATCAAACAGCAAGAAAAACTGAATACTATTTTGCGGAGGAAACAGCAGCTGCAAATGGTACGGTGCCAGTCTGAGTGCTTTTCCCTTCAGACACCAGAAAACTGATGGTAGCTTGTTGGGTCTGGAATCAATATCACAGATTACAGTCATTTAGAAACACTAAAACACACAGATAATTTTTCCCTCAGCTTGAATCCAGACACTAAATCTTTAATATTCATTGTGCTCATTAGATTTGAGCATAATTGGAGTCTTTTCAGTTTGCGACTACTGTGTTCCAGCAGCACCTTCTTTTGTTTCATAGAAATAAATTAAAATGGCTTCTTTCACTTCAAAATGTTTTCCAAATGCTTAAATAGTTTGACAAATGCAGTTGTAATTCCTCTACAGTCTCTCAGTTTTCAGGGTTTTAAAGATGCAGACTTCCTAGGAATTTCTAGTGTTTTAGGAGTGGTCTCATCACTGCCTTAGATTAAAAAAAGAAAGTGAGCTTCCTATTTCTGTTTGGTAAACCCTTGTTTTTAGGGGGATCTTAATAGTCTTGCTTAATAATGGATGACTTTAGGAGCTGGTGGTCACTTGTGATTTTTGGACTAGGGGGAATGGAATGAAGCTGGAGGTGGGGAGATTCAGGCTGGATGTGAGGAGGAAGTTCTTCACCGTGAGAGTGGTGAAGCCCTGGAATGGGCTGTCCAGGGAGGTGGTTGGGGCCCTGTCCCTGGAGGTGTTTAAGCCCAGGCTGGATGAGGCTCTGGTCAGCCTGATCTAGTGTGGGGTGTCCCTGCCCATGGCAGGGGGTCGGAACTAGATGATCCTTGTGGTCCCTTCCAACCCTGACTGATACTGTGATACTATTTCACTTTTCTGAAGTAAGCTAAACACTGTCTTTGCTTCTTACAGTCTTAGACCAGACATAACAGTTTGTTTAACGTTAAACTCAGAATCTCTGGGCTCAGATAGGGCCCTGGAGCTTCTACTTTTAAGTTGTTCTGCTGTTGAAGGTGAAGATGGTAGATAAGGTTAAAAAAAAAAAAAAAAAGACTGAAAATGTAAGTGGAAAAAAAATCAGAGACATTAATCCTGTTTTCTGCTGAGGCACTTCTTGCATCTTAAAAGTACATTTTAGCAAATAAATGCTTCTGCCTTCTGAGGTTCACAGCTGGAAGTTGTGAATGTTTCTGGAAGCTCCAGGTACTTGGGGAGTATAAATACTTTCTTAAAAATGAAATGCTTGCACCTAATTCCCACCTGTCATTGTTAAGTAGGTAAATAACATTATCAGGATGCTGTTACCAGCAGATAAATGTGCTCTTTTTGACCTCATTGTTTCCAAGTACACATTTCAACTCAGGTTTTTACTATTCTGGTCTGAGCACCAAGGTGTATGCTGTTGTGGTGCTGTTGGTTGTTTTTGTTTTTATAGGAAGTGGAAATGTTAAGCAATTCCAAAGCTATGAAGGAACTAACTGAAGAGCAGCAGAACTTACAAAAAGAACTTGAATGTTTGCAAACAGAGCATGCTCAAAGGATGGAAGAGTTTTATTTTGAGCAGAGAGACTTGGAGAAGAAGCTGGACCAAGTGATGAAGCAAAAGTGTAGCTGTGACTCCAATTTGGAAAAAGACAAAGAAGCTGAATATGCAGCACAGGTGAGAAGGAGAGCTCCTTTTAAAGCAAACCACACTTAGTCTGTCAGGAAATGGCGAAGCTATTGCTCAAGCCACCTTCAGGTTTCATCTCTGTGTGTTCTGATAGGACAGATGAATACCAACATAAGTCACAGGGACAGCAGTATTTATTTCCCCGTTCCTTGACTGACACTGAGGTAGAATGCAACTCACAGAAACATACTACTGACAAAGTACTAATCTTTAAAGTCTCTTACAGGCTTATTTAAAGCAAATCACACTTTAAATCTGTAGTGGCTTGCCTGTGTTATAATATTAAACATTCTTACTTTAGAGAAATAAACTACTCATCTTTTTATTCCTTTTCCTGTTAAAAAAAGAATAATTCCAAAGCTCTCAACCACATTTTTGTCAGATTGGTAGCATACCTTTCTGCTCCTTGGTGGTAGGATCTGATGAGACCCCTTTCTGTGCTCTATCAAAGTATTTGCTCAGGAGTTCTTTTGGAAATGAAAATATTTTTATCTCTCATTCCCCTCTTGGGTTCATATGCCAAAACCTGTAACGGTGGCTTGCTGTTTTTTCCTTTTCTTTCTATTTCTTTCAATTCCTTTTTTATGTTGGAGCTTATTTGTGTCATTCCAATGGGAGAAACATAGTTAATGACAAAGGGAGCCTTGGAATGCCCCTTTTCAAAATCAGTTGCAGTTATGGCTAAATTTATAGTGGTGTGTCACAGAAAACCAGTCCTCACAGGTTTTTTAAAGTAAACAAGATCTCAAACTTAAGCTCTGTAAAGCTTTGTGGTCGTTTGCTCATAGCTGTGTGTATTTCCTGTACTTGCTGTCTCCAACTAACAAGCAGGCAGTACTTGAGAGACAGGCTTTGGTGTTTTTAGGGAGTAGGGCAGAGACTAGCATCATAAATCCTTCTCATGAATTTAATTTCATGACATCCCACTCCACAGATTCCTAGCCTTTGCTGCCAGAAATAATCCTCTCTGACTAAGGCCTGATTTACTAAACATCTGGTACAAGCCCTGTTACTGCAAGTAACAACATGCTCTGTTTTATTAAGATAATCATGTATAGCATGTTTTATATGGCTTGTGCAGCTTACCTTCCTTGGAGGGTAAAAAGCATGGATTGTTCCCCAAGGAGCCTGCTTGATTGCTTCTTTTGAAGTTAGATTTTGAAAACTGAATAAATACCTTCCTCTCATGAAGGTTTTACTCTGTCATTACCTGTGTGGTAGAGCTGTTCACAACATATAATTTGAACATTTTTCTTCCTTTATCACATTTTAGAACAGATTTTGGACCCTAGGTTGTAAACAGAAGTACCCTTGTTAAACAAAGGTCCTGGGAACACATAACTTCCCCAAGCTGTGTGTACAGCATTTTGAAGAACCCTTAATCTGAGGTCTTCTTGAAGCAGTTGCCCAGGTTGCTCCCCTTTCTCTCTCAGAACAGTGGGCTGGAGGGGGAAAACCTCTTTGTACCTTAAACAAAATTAATAATTTGGGCTTTGCAACTTGCTTAAATGTCTGTTGTTCTTTCTAGGCCTTTCTGAAGATGCGCTAAGAGTCTTCTCCCCTTTTTGACTCCTTTATTGAATGGTCTGGTTTACTTGTTTCTCTATCCTGTCAATCACAGGGTAGGGCAGTATAGCCAGTACTGGAACCTCTCCCTAGAGCTGGAGATCAGGACTCAACCAGAGACCTGCTTATGTACTGTGTGCTGCAACATGGAGGCAGTGGTGCATTCCATGGAATCATAGAATGCTTTAGGTTGAGGAGGGACCTTTAAAAGTCATCTAATCCAACTCCCCTGCTTTGAGCAGGGACATCTTCAACTAGAGCAGATTGCTTAGTGCCTCAAACAAGCTGACTTGAATGTTTCCAGGGTTTCCTGGAACTCTCTCATCCAACTCTATGGGCAGCCTGGGCCAATGTTTCACCACCCTTCTTTCCAGCTGAGCCTCCTTGCTTTTAGTTTAAAACCATCACCCTTTGTCCTGTCCCGGCAGGCCCTGCTAAAATCATTGTCCTCATCTTTCCAGTAGGCCCCCAGGTATCATAGGAGCCTTTTCTCCAGGCTGAACAGCCTCAACTCTCTCAGCCTGTCCTCAGAGCAGAAAAGTTCCAGCACTCTAATCATTTCTGTGGCCTGTGGACCCACTCCAACAGGTTCATGTCTTTCCTGTACTGAGATCTCCAGAGCAGGTCACAGTACTCCGTAAGCACCAGTTCACTTACCAAATAGTGGAGTCAGAAGACTTGCATAAATAGCCTGTTGATGTCTTAAGAACTACTTAAATATTCCTGGCTATACAAAGAACCATTTCAATATTTCCCATTATTTCAGTGGAGATGAAAGTCCAGGGAATGTTGTTTCTCTAAAATCAGCTCAGCAGTTCCTTTGCCCTGTACAGTTTATAGCACTTGGCCAAGAGTTTGTGGTCCTGTACACTCCTGCTTGTTTCATTCCCATCAGCTGTCTCCCTCATTTGCAGTGAGATGTATGCTCAGTGATGATTTAGATCAGCTAGATCCCTCTCATTATAAAGGCAGATTAATTTTTTTAGATTCAGTGAGGTCCTTTTCTAAGAAATCCTTCAATCAGTGGTGGAGAAGGAAACTGGTTTCCAGTCTCCTCCCTGTTTTAACTACAGGTAGTATCCCTATATGCATTTTAACAGCAATTTTTTCATGCTTGAAAAATTCATCAAATGTTTCCAGATCTCACTATAAAGAAGTTTTGATGACACTCCAGCAAGTTTGAATTTTGCTGGTCTGGTTTCTGTGTTTAAACACAAAGCAGCACAGGAGAAAAAAAATAGAGTGGACTCACATTTACATTGAACACACACACACACAAATGCACAGCTGGTTACATTCAAGATTTTCTGAATGCCATTTCTGGTAGTTCTTTTTCATTTATATCAAAGAGTATCAGAAAACAGTGTTGGTGGGTTGGTTTGTTCTACAAATGCATTCAGTCTTTGAAATACAGAAGTAATATTGCGTCAGGTAAGAGAAATGAACCTGGGAAATGAAAAAGTGCCATTTATTTGTGAAGCAAATCTGAGGCAGACATCACCACATTACTTTTCATTATTGACAAGGTCTGCTGTGACAGGTCAATTATCCACCCTTTAGATGCATTTAAAAATGAGACTTCCCCGTTTTTTAATTTAGTATGATGTTTGTGCACCTTTGCTTGTTGAGGTCATTTGCTAACATTGAATTGGGTAGCTGCAGAATTCTTGATGACAGTAGAAGGTGAGCTGATAAATCCTGGTGAACTGAAATACTTCTGTCTGATGGTGGTATCAATGATGTCTTGAAGGGAATAGTTGACATTTGCAAATAAAGCTTGCTAAAGTGTGCTCTATTTTACAGCTGGCAGAATTGAGACAGCGATTGGATCACGCAGAGGCTGATAGACAAGAGCTTCAGGATGAACTGAGGCAAGAACGAGAGGCAAGGGAAAAGTTAGAGATGATGATAAAGGAATTGAAGCTGCAGATCTTGAAGTCATCAAAAAATGGGAAAGGGAAATAGAAAGTGGAAGAGGAAGCCAGGCTGCGTCCTTCAAACAGGGTGTTTTGGTTTTTAATGGATTGTGAGCAGTTTCTGTGTGATCAGAAGAAGTCTTCTCTACAGATTTCTATTCCCAGCCAAGCCCAGATGAAGATACACATAAATATAAATAACTAGAGATAGATAGGTAAACATTTTTAGATTTTCCTAACCAATGAAAATCTGCAGTTCTTTGTACTGGTGTTTTTCTCAAACAATGAAAAATAAGATTTAGAGTGACCAGTTTCTGTCTATTTCTAATGCAGTCTTGAGGACTCTCTACCTTTTGACACTGTCTGTTAAAATACATGTGGTGATCTTTATTTTGCTATCAATTGCACATCCAGTTATAAAAGTACATTAAAAGCATTCTGGATTCTTCAAGGTCAAAAGTAGCTTGGGTGTCAGAGAGAATTAGGTGTTCTCAAACTGGGGAAAGCAAAGGCAGCTTTTCATCTATAAGGTAATACTCCAAATCACCACAGTGATAGATGATTGATCTCCAGAAGTGATTTACCAGCGTGAGTTTTTGCCCATAATTTCACTGTGTGAAGTCAAGCTCATCTTTCCAGTATTTTTAACAGCTCATCATCAGTCTAAAAGAGTTTTTAGAGCCAGCATTTAGCTTGCTTTGCTGGAAGAAGAAAACATTGAGGGTGGGGTGGGGTGTTTTGTTTTGTAAATTAAATTTACAACTCTAATGGAATTTTGGAAGTGAAAACCAATTCACAGCTTTGTTTTGGTTTTGTTTTTATTCTGTATAGTAGGTATGAAAGAAATGCTAAGAAACAAGGCTTAAAGGTGGGGCTTTTCCTTCTGGAAACCAAGAAAGCTTGGCTTAACTGGTTTTCAGTTACAAATGCTTTCAAGAAAAACAGTATTTATTGAAAAACATATATTAGTTTCTTTAGTACCCTGAGCCTCCATGCTTTGAGCTTCTTGCCAGCTTGTGATTTTTTTTCTTTTCTTTACATAGAACAGGCCTTAACTGACATTGTGCTAATAGCTTAAAAACAAATAATCAAACCCTGAGATATGGCACTTTGAAAATCATTTCGGTAGTCTCTGTTTCCCGAGTGGCATGGTAATGTTACCATGAGTTAAGAAATACAGCATGTTTGTTAAGCTATAACATTTGAAAATGTGTGATTGTACAGAATTGCTGTTTTATGTATATATGATGTTTTGAGTACTTCAGAAGTCTGGTTCCTAGTGGATTAACTGCATGGTTACAAAGTTGGATGAAGAAATACTTTTTGCACTTCTCTCCGAAAGGTTTGATGCAGCTGGTGATGTCAGTGACTAGGAATATTTTAGTAGCTCTAGTATTTCGCTGCATAATTTTAAGCTGCCCTTTAGCTTCTGGTTTTGAGGTACTTAGGTTTGTATTTCTCTTAATAATTCACTTAGTTTGGGATTAAACCACTAGTAAAAGCCTACTTTAATTACTGTTTTTTCCTAAACTGGTATAACTGCAAACTCTTGAGTCCCTTTTTTGTTGTTGTTTTCCTTTTAGTGGTGAAACAGGGCTGAGTAGCACAGAGAAAGATTAAATTGCACATAACCTTTTAAATTGTATGAGAAATGAGGTGGTAAATGAAATGGAATCATGGGATGATTCTTTTCTAGCTGTGTACAGTTTTGTTTATGAGCTCTGTGTTGTGTTTACACTGACGATTAAAGCAGGTTAGATGGGGGAAAAACCAAAACCCTTTCTTCGTCAGTGTTGATTGGAAAAGACCCAGATTACATTTTCCCCTTCAACTCCTATTTCCAAAATTTTTGCTTTAAAAAGCAAATGAAAAGGAAGAAGCCTGTCTTTGCAGCATGGGTTGGGAGGAAAGGTGCTGGCTAAAAATTATTCTGGTTGTGTAGGCACCACTTGCTTAAAAAACACAACCAAGTGTTTTATTGTAACAACCACCAGAAGTGTGGCAATAGGGAAAGTAGGCAGGAATGATGATCAGAGTATGGTTGTTAGGGAATGGATCTTGGATTAATCCAACTTGATTGACAGAACCTATGTTGGCTTAGCTAGATGGGCCAGTAAAAAAAAGAACCAAAACCACCAGCAACAACCCATCCTGGGAAACTGAAAGTTTCATCCAGGTATTACTAAAGGATCAAAAGAGAACATTTCTAGTTGCTTTTCAGCGTCAGTGTTTTGAACCAGACTCGTTTGGTTGTCGGTATAGATCAGGCCATACAGACTTCTTTGATACAACTGCAGTAACTGATTTGCCACAGTATTTAGAGCTTAACTGTTGAATGTATGGAATCCTGATGGGATTATTGTACTAGAGTACTGTATATTCTGTTTTCATTCAGCTCTTGTCTGTCTTAGGACTTCTGCTCACATTTCCTCTTTTGCCACTGGCTGATCTTCGGCAGTGGAGTCCTGGTAGAGCCCAGGCTCCTGTGCCTCAGCCAGCACTTCTGCCACCTCAACCAGCTGTTAACTAGCTTTTACAATGCTGCTGGCCATAGTCTGTACTAATATTTTCACTGCTGCAAGAACTGCAGCAGCTACATGAAGTTGTAGCAATTCCAGCTGCAGATAAGGCCTCTTAAATCATTTTAAAACACCTGTCTGAAAAAAAACCCCAACCTGACAGAACATTTATTAAAATTACTTCAAAAGTAGCTTTGTAAATATTCCATTTAGTTAATCTGAAGTTAGAATTGCATTTTAAATTATTGTAACCCTCTTACAAATCCTTACCTGTTACTTTCAGGCTCTTAACATAATTTTCATATGTGTAGACTTAATTTTATACTGATTTTAAGTAATAATGTATACATAAATGTGCCATAGATTTTTGTGTGCTCACAGTCCTTGAGAGATAGTTTTTTAGTAAACTGTAAATACTACTGTATAAGTTGTAGAACAAATATATGTTGGCCTTTTTTTTCCCCCCACTACCTTATACTAGTTACAATGGTTTATTATACAGCCTACTGTAGGAACTTGGAATGCACACTTAGGGGCTCTCACTTAAGTGCACACTTAATGGTAGAAACTAACTCTGTCATTAGGTCCTCACGTTTAGTCACAGCATGCTCATTTTATGTAGTAGTATTATTATTTGCTGATCTTTCAGGCAGGAAGTAGTTTTCCCAGGTAGCTATGATCCTGGGGGGGGCGGAGGGGGAGGAAATCCTGACATCATCCATAATTTTGGAAGTTGGATTATTAAACACCCAGACCAAGCTCTGAGTTGCCTAGTGCACCTTCTGGAACAAAGTTAAGCAGGGTGCAAGGTGAATATTTTACTTTCTTCTGTTATTAATTTTTTTTTTTTAAGAGACCTTCCACATGCTTTATGTACTCAAGAAGAAAATAGAAGAGAGATGAAATTAGAGAGTGAGACTCTTGTAATTTTGGCAGTCTGAAAGCTGCCTTTTTCCAGTGTAGCCCTGGACGAAAGAGATTTTAATCTAAATCTCCAAACTTAAACCAAGTCTGTCGTTTAGTTTTTGTAAAGCACATGTTTAGTTTGAGTAGGTAGAGAAATGTAGTTATGTTTCACCTTCTTAAAACTAATTTTATTCTATATTTAATATATTGGTAGTTTAGCTGTAAAATCATTTGTATATAGTAAAGGCATAATGCAGTTAGGGAAGTAGGAAAAGTGGAGTTGGGAACATAAAGCTACTGGTGGCCTGATTGGGGGGGGGGGGGGGGGGGGAAAGAAAACACAAAAAAGAAAAAGTCTTGGCCCATATTTTAGAAGTCACAATGTTTTATTCATACATTCTTGTTTTATACTGGGGGAGGGGATAGCTAGAATGTGTTATGAAATTTTGGGAAAACTTTCCTAGCATTAGTCATGAAGTTGGCCTTGAAATGCTCTCACGGTCAGCTTCCTAGAATTCACTTGTTTGTAGAGTATATATTTTGATTGTCAGTAAAGATGAACAACTTTGTATTTTTTCTGCACTTGATTCATGTAATTAATCCACACAACAGAGTTTTCTATGAAGTGAAGTCGACAGAAGACGTAATTACACCTACCTGTTAATCTGTGCTTGCAATATTTCGCTGACTTCATTCAAGCTGGCAGCGGGAAGCTGCACATTTCAGTTTTCTTTTTTGCTCACTGCATTGGTAGAATGACTTCCACCTTGTGGAATTTCCTTTCTTGCACATTCCTGTTTCAAGAAGACATCCATTTTACATGATTGTTGGTTGTTGGTTTTTTTTGATGGCACAGCCATTTTGTAGCCTGTCTCCACTCCTTTAGAAAATTGGTTTCTTTCAGGGTTAGTGGTTCAGTTGGGAAAATGCTTGAAAGCTGGATTTTAAGCACTTCATCAAGCACAGCAAAGAAATGGTAGAAATTTTTGCTCTCTGAAAAATGGATGAAATGTAACAATATCAATTGAATTTTACTTCTTTTCCTTGCATCTAGATACCTCACTGAAAGGAAAGCACAGCTATACTCTCTTGAAACTAATTCTAAGAAAACATCAAAAAGTTGGTCTAAAAAAATATTTCCTTACCATTGTGTTGCTCTCTGTGATGGACAAAACCTGGGTTTGTGTTTTCACACTCAACTCTCCAAAGCATTCATTGATGTTGACATGCCAGTACAGTTCCCTGCCCATGGCAGGGGGTTGGAACTAGGTGATCCTTGTGGTCCCTTCCAACCCTGACAATTCTAGGATTCTGTGATTCTCTCCAATTACAGAAAGTAGCTGCAAAAGAGCAGAGCCTGTGTTAGCTCAAGGCAACAGGTTGAGCATTCTGAAACAGTAGTAGAAGCCTGTGGAAAAAAAAACAAGAAAAAACCCCAACAACAAAATGATCAGTGCATTCACCAGTTTTAAATACTTTGCCAATGATGTACAGTCTTGATTGTTCACGTTGCTGTGGTTGCATTACATGACACACAAAACTGTCCTCTACCTCACGTGAGATTTAACAGATATTTTATATGGTTTTAGTAAACAAGAGGCATCTATCTGGTCACTTAGTTTACAAATTTTGAATTCTATTTATTGAAACATGACATACTGTGCTCTTAGCTTATACCTCAATTGTATTTTGTGCTGTTATCCATTTTCATGCCTTGTAAATACCTGTATAGATTGTGGATTCAGAAACAAATAAAGAACTGTAATGTCAGATTGCTTCTCTCTGTAGTATCTTGGGACACTGACTTTTAAACTTGACTTTTTGGAAGGTGTTTAAGGATGGTGCTTTGCTGTCTACAACTACCTAAAGGGAGGTTGTAGCCAGGTGGGGGTTGATCTCTTCTCCCAGGCAACCAGCACCCGAACAAGAGGACACAGTCTCAGGCTGCACCAGGGGAGGTTTAGGCTGGAGGTTAGGAAGAAGTTCTTCCCAGAAAGAGAGATTGCCCATTGGGATGTGCTGCCTGGGGAGGTGGTGGAGTCACCATCACTGGAGGTGTTTAGGAAGAGACTTGATGGGGTGCTTGGTGCCATGGTTTAGTTGATTAGATAGTGTTGGATGATAGGTTGGACTCGATCTCAAAGGTCTCTTCCAACCTGATTGGTTCGGTTTGGTTCTGTTCTATTCCGTTCTGTTCTATGGAGGACAGAGTCTTTGCTGTGATCACAGTAAGTTGAAAACTGATTGCACTGAAAAATGCCAGCACAGGTCCTGCTTGCAGGAGGTCCCCAGTTTTCTAATGATCATTGCTAGCAAAATCTGCAAGATCAATATTCCTCCTCACCATGACTCTACTTTCTAAAGCTCTTATGGCTCTGAGAAGATATTGACAGTAAAATGTCTGTATCTTGACACCAAGTTTGGTGTTTATATGTGTAAGTACAGCCACTTGACTACTGGGCATGTTCTCTGGTGCAGAGCTTTTGTTTCTCCTTGACTGAGCAATGTTTGAATCATTCATATTTCTATATATTTATATATATATATAAATAGCTTGTAAGGAGCAAGGTAAAAGTAACATATTGCCATCTAAAACTTGAGATTTATCAAAAGTTGAATTCAGAAAATATAGTTTCATGTGCTGATGGTAAATGTGCCTTACAGTGACTCTTAGGGGTCCTTAAGTCATTGTAATGGTTGGACTTGCTCATCCCACGGGTCTTTTCCAACCTGAATGATTCTGTGATTCTAAATTGTGTGAATACATTGCTTAACATTTTTGTCCACCATCAGGGAGCTTAAGTAACAGATCATTCAGAACAGAAGAGAGAGGAAGGAGGCAAAAAAGAGGGAGCTGTTTCTGTAAGATATGTGAATGAGTCTTCGGTTTAGGTTCCAATAGGCTGTATGCTGTCAGTCACTTCAAACTGGATCATCGTTACAAAACAGAACTCACACTGCAAATAATATTTAGGAGATTTTCTAGGTGATTTTATTCATGCTTATGATTTGAGGTTTTCTGACAGTTAAGCATGGTCACACACAAACACTTAGGTATTTTTGCTTCACCTCCAATCAGAGCAGAAATGCCTCGTCCTTGGTTTAAGGTACTGCCCATCTGTGTGTTTCAGATTATTGCAAACCCATTTGCCTGCATTTTACAGCTGCAGAGAGAGATGAGCAGCATGAACCAGGATGAGGATGAAATTAGTAATATTTCAATGAGCTCAGCCTTTAGTATGGAAGAAAATTGACAACTAGCTGTAACTCTTAAAGAGATAATCCTGTTTATTTCTGCACCCCTTGTTATATTTTCATGCTCCTGTATTTCCAAGCGAGGGAGAGGCTGAAAACCCTGCAGAGAAAAAAACTTTAAGGTGAGTCATCTATGTGAGAAAAACCTTAGAGTGTTGATAGCTTGTAAGTGTGTGAGTATGACTGGTTGCAACACATGTCATTTGCCAGAGAAAATACTGCTGACCAAGGAAAAACTGCTTGAGTGACAGGGCGAAAAGACGGCTTTTTAAGGTCTTTGCACCGTTGCTGAAATAAATTTGTGGGTAGCACTTGCTGTCAAATTGGCGAATTTTAGGGATACTGCCCTGACTGAATCAGTTTATTTAGCATACAGATGGGAAGTGGATACTGAATCACAGGATGGGTTGGAAGGGACCTTGAAAGATCTTCCAGACCAATCCCCCTGCCAGAGCAGGGTCACCGAGAGTAGGTCACACAGGAACATATTCAGGTGGGTTTGAGCGTCTCCAGACATTGTTGTTTTCTTCATCTTGTGGATCACTTGTGGCATGCTTGCTTATATTCATAGTTGATATTGGTGATGCCCTTTATAACACTGACAAAATAGTAAATGTTTCTTGTCCCTATCAACATTAATGAAATAATTCAAACTGTGCCCTTTGGGCATGGCATTGAGTAGCTCTGAATAGTTCTAGTTACTGAAGTGTAAAATTTACTTCTTGCCTGTTGGGCTGCTGCACATTCTTTGGCGAGTACATCTGTGGAGGAAGATGTGGCAGTGTAAGAACCTTTTCTGTTTGAGGAAGCCATAACTGTAGAAGAGTGACTTACAGGAGGACATGTCCACAACCTGCAAATTCAGTTTAAGAGGGACAGGGATCTGCTGGAGAGGGTCCAGCAGAGGGCTATGAGGATGATTAGGGGACCGGAGTGCTGCCTGATGAGGAGAGGCTGAGGGACATGGGGCTTTTAGTCTGGAGAAGAGAAGACTTAGAAGGGATTTAATAAATGTATATAAATATCTGAGTGCTGGGTGTCAGGAGGGAGGTGACAGGCTCTTCTCACTTGCTCCCTGTGACAGAACAAGGAGCAATGGATGTAAGCTGCGGCACAGGAGTTTCCACCTCAACACAAGGGGGAACTTCTTTACTGTAAGGGTCACAGAGCACTGGAACAGGCTCCCCAGAGAGGTCGTGGAGTCTCCTCTGGAGACTTTCAAGGTCCATTTGGATGCATTTCTCTGGTTGGTCCAGCACACTTGTGTGGTCCAAAAAGTGGAACACCACTGGTGTCACTTGAGAGATGACAAATTTATCTCCTGAATAACAAGTAAGCAGGAATGCTTGGGGGAAATGATTAAATCCATCTAGAACCAGACCCTAGACAACATGAAAAGGGCAGCTGGATGTCGGCAACAGCTTGCCCCTCCTGAAGTGGGTGCAGTAGAAGAACAAGCTGCAGAGAAAGGTGGAATCACGTGGGGATGGCATCATGGCTTCACAACTATACCATAAACCAAGCACAGGAGAAAAAAATGGAGTAACCAACAATATAAACCAAAGGTGAAAGCAGCAATTCAGGTTTTAGTTATTATAGAAACTCCTCCTCAAAGAGAATTTTGAACTATTTATGTAGTAACTCCAGTGTTCAGATGAAGCTTTGGCAAAAAGAACTGTGACCTCACGTCCTTGAGTTTTGACTGTGAGGAGCATGTGACAAAGCTTGGGATGGTCTTGTTTGTGTTTTTCACTTTATTTGCAAGAATGGGAAAAAATACCATTGGGTGAAGAGCAGAATCTATTTCATTCCGTGCACCTTAACCCTGGAGTGCTGCTTTTAGCATTTCTTTCTCACTGATAGCTCTGGGAATGAATCAAGTTCATTGTTCTGTCATTTTCTTGCCTGGCTTTTCCCTTCCCCGTGCAATGCAGACTGCTCTCCAGCAGTGGTCTCTCCAGCCATGTCTTATCTGCCTGAATCCAAACCTTCCCTTTGCAAAATCAGAAGTACTGGAGGATGCACAGCGGGGAAACTTCCCTTAGGGATGTGTTGGCAGCTCATACGTGTGTGTCAGTGAAAATACAAAAGTAAAGTTGGGAAAACACCCTGCCTGCCTGGTTCCTGATGCAGAACGGGCTGTGGGATTTCTCTTCTTTTGACGTTTTGAAGTGAGCTGTTCCTTGTTCTATCAAGCAGACTAAAATTTACCCCCAGAGTCTGAGCAACAAGCTGCTCATTTCAATTCTAGCATTCAAAAGTGGAAATAAGGTGCTGCTAAACATATTTAGGATTCTGTGTCAGTTAATACCTCTGCAAACCCAGGCACAAGCAGAGAATGCAGGGCTGGATCTCTTCAGTTTTTGCAGCTACTGAAATCACCAGGAAAGACCCAAGACAGGACTGATTTTGTCCTTTGGCTGCAGCCGTGGTGATGGCTTTGATGAGATGATGAACTCCACCTCTTAACTCAGTCCACGTTTCTTGCCCTGTCTTTCCAAGAAAGGGAACTAGTGTGGATCATTCATCTTCAGCTTGAAAACGCTGCCTTAAGTTTTCTTCCTTGATGCTAACCTTCGAGCAGCCAGGCTGTTTGCATTTGAATAAAGCAGTCTGGTTTGGTTTTCAGGCACGGGTTGGTATAATTCTGTGTCTCCTCCTTTCCACACCCTCCTTCCCTTCTTACTCTCTGGATGAACTGGCAGAAGTTGGGGCTCCCCGCTTGCTCCTCCCATGCTTTATGGGGCTGGAGGCAGCTCTAACCCCTCCCAGGGAGGGAGCTGGGCAGAGACAGTTCAGTGCCTGCAGCAGTGCCTGAGCAGGGACCTCATCCCACCAAACCTCTGTCCCTCCTGCTCGCAGCTTGCAGCAGGTCCCAGCTGCAGGGAGGTCACCGGCAGGCTCTGCTGAGTGGAAGCTCTCCTGCCCAGCTCACCTCACCAAGGGATCGACATGGTGGCCACCTGCCTGCACCTGGCTGGATTTGTCTGCAGTTTTATAGGGTGGATTGGGGTGGTGGTGGCAACGGCCACCAATGACTGGGTGGTGACTTGTGGCTATACCATTACCACCTGCAGGAAAATGGATGAGCTGGGATCCAAAGGGCTGTGGGCAGACTGCGTCATGGCAACAGGTCTCTATCACTGCAAGCCCCTCGTGGACATCCTCATCCTGCCAGGTATGTGTGCTCCATCCCACCTGGAGGTAGGGAGTGAAACCTTGCTCTGAGTGGGGTAGATCCTGCTCAGGAGGAATTGGTGTCAAAGTTCCTTCAACTGTATCAGTGTGGGAGGTGGTTCTTTAAATATGCTAAGGAATATGGATGGTTAGGATCATCTTAGGATGATTCTCATTAAATTGTACCTGGTTTTAATCATACCCAGGTACCACGTGTTATCTGTTGAAGTGTTTAATCACTGTTGCCCTTGGGAAATGTTCGCTGTTCCTTTCACATCTTGTATCTAGATTGCACTGCAAAACTTTATTGTACCTTGAGGTGTAACAGAGGACTCTAAGATGTAGCAGAGACTTTGGAGTCTTGCTTTGAGGGGAGGATGATCTATTACAAATGTTAAGGTTCTCTTCCTTAAAATGACTTTAACGAATCTTTCAGCATCTGTTATTAACGCTGCTGTGGCTTTTAGTGTCTTGGAAGATCATCATTAGTCTTGCTGCTCTTGTGCTTCCCACAGGTCTGAAGGCAAGACAGAAGTTTTACATGGCAAAAAGATGTCATTACCTTTCACTTGTCGTGATGTTTTCTAATTATTTAGTAATTTTCATCTAGCTTACTGCAAAGCAAATACTAAGTGAGGTGGTCTTATCAGTATTAATACATCCCTGGAGTTTATTAAACCTGCCCAGGCCCTGTGTGGTCTTGTCCCTTTAAGTTTAGTTAATGATTTTACCTGTTTCAATCCTTGGTAGCTCTCTGATGCCTCTTTGTTCTGCTGTGGTTTAGGCTGCACCCCTCTAGCATGCCAGAGATGCCTTTTCCAAAGCTGACAGGGTAGAAACAACCATTCCTTGTAGTTTTCTTTCACGTTTCCTTATTTACTTATTTGAACTGTTGTGAGAACAATTTCATAAGGGATTAGAAAGCTTATTCCTGAATTTCTCTCAGTTGCAGAGCCTACTCTGTATCATGCAGTGCTGATCAATATTGAATCGCTCAGACTAGCTCATTTTCTCCCTTTCCCTGTGTGTTTTTACTTTTATTTCAGTACATTTACCTTCCTTATTGCTACGATTGTTCAATATGATCCAGCACAGAAGACAGAGAAAAGGCTTGCCCTGAAGAAACATTATTGAATGAAGTGTAATGAATAGCTAGATAGGTCTTGCAGCAGCAGCCAGCAATTCTCTCTAGCAGAAACAAATCACAAAACAAGATGCTTTTGCTTGTAACATATTTGATACCCACAGCTTTCCATGTGAGGGAAATGTATCCCGGTGTGCCCAATAGCTGAAATGTATTTGGAGTCTTGTATTGCCTCAGTCTACTCTTTAAAACAATTGTGTTTGTATTCTCATTTAATCAGGAACCATGCTGGGCACTGCCATCTCCTTTGTTCAGGGTCTCCTTTTTGTCCTGAACTCCTCAGGAAACTTTTTTTGTTGTTTAAGTTTCCTCTTGAAAAAAGCCAAGCAAATATTCAATATACACACAGTCTGCGTTCCCAGGGACAGTAAAATCCTCATTGCTGGTCTCTCACCTGTATGGCCGCAGGACTTGCTTGAGGTTCCTGTCTGCTGGCATTGTCTGAGGTGTCATGCATCTGGAAGCTTCATTTAGTTAGTAAGAGGGAAAAGGAGCCAGCATGGTCACTGAGACCATCTCAAGAGCTGGTGGGGGCTCACCAGGCACTGGAGCAAAACGGAGTCTTATTCTTTTTATTTTGCATCACTAATTATATATGAGTTTATATATATACTACATAAAAATGAATTATATAGACATACTACATTTTATATTTTATTTTATATATATATGTATGTATAATACATTATTCTACATAGACTCTCACAGCATAGTAGAAATGTGCCATCCCTGCCCAGTACACCCACAGTCCCCATCCCCTGCTGTTCCTTGCTGCCTTGTGTCAGGCTGCTGCTGCTGCTCAGGGACAGACAGGAGAAGGGTGGTAACTGGTGAAATGCCAGCAGATCCTGTGATGTCCACGGGGTCCCAAAGGGATAATGTAGTCCCTAGTTATGGCAACTTAAGCAGCCCTTCAAAGAGCACTCATTTCTTCTGCCTAAGGAAGAGTTGTGCCGGTGATCAACTCAAGCCACAGGTCTCCTCTGAAACCCCACTGGGCTCCAGAGGTCCAGGATTGGGATGTGGCTGGGACTGTTGAGCATCCCTCTTTCTCCCAGGTCCAACAGTCCTCAGCTCCTCAGGACAGCTGGTAGTAGTATCTCATGGACCTTCACGTCTCAGTAGTGGGTCTTCAAGTATTCATTCCTCCTCTGGATGGCTGTGGACTTCTTCTGCTTACAGCAAGCTGCTCTTTAAGACTGTAAATTCTTGTTATTTAATCAAAGTTTCTCTGGGAAAATATTTAGGAAACCTCCTTCCTAGCTGTTTCTCCTACTTTCCTGTCCCATATTTTCCAGCTCCATGGTTTCACACTGTTTTGATGGGAAGGGCTCATGTTTTCCAGGCAGTGCTATGTGTTTGGAAAATTCTGATCCTGCACATGAATCATAAAATTATAGAATGCTAGGGGACAGAAGGGACCTGTAGAGAGCATTGAGTCCAACCCCTCTGCCAAAGCAGGATCAGCTAGGGCAGTCCGCACAGGAACACACCCGGGCAAGTTCATGCACCACTCATGTTCCACCATCCTATGCCTGGTGAAGATTTAATGTTTACACAAAGGACTGAAACTCCATGCAAGTGTTGGGAGTTAATCAAACAGGAGCCTTTGTCCAAAGGTGGCCTTCTTGTGTGCCAAGTAATCAAAGCCCTCTTTCCTTGCCTGGTCAATAGGGTATGTCCAAGCGTGTCGAGCACTGATGATCGCCGCCTCCGTCCTGGGTCTTCCTGCGATCTTCCTGCTGATAACTGTCCTGCCCTGCATCCGGATGGGCCACGAGCCTGGAGCTGCCAAGTACAGGAGGTCCCAGTTGGGAGGGATCCTCATCATTCTCCTGGGTAAGGCGCTTGCTGTATGTGGAGAGCTGGAGGTCTTCCTCCTTCACAGTGGTGTGGTGCAAGCTGGTTGATTATGTTCACCTGAAAGCACACTTGTCCAGGCTGGGCTGACCCTGAAGCTCTCCAGCAAAGCTGCAAATTGTCAAGAGAATAAAAGGCACAATCAGGAGTGGGAGGACAAACACAGGAGGCAGAGAGAGAAGCAGGGTGAAGAGGGTATGGCTGCAAAACCCTAGCTTGGAGAAAAAGAGGCTGAGGGGAAAACTCCTCACTCTCTACAGCTACCTGAAAGAGGTAAGGTGGAGATCAGTCTCTCTCCCCCAGTGACAAGGAATAGGATGAGAGGAAACGACTTCAAGTTGCATCAGGGAAGATTTAGGTTGGGAATTAGGAAGAAAATTTTCACTGAAAGGGTTGTAAAGCCCTGGGACAGGCTGCCCTGGGAACTGGTGGAGTCCTCATACCTCGAGGTGTTTAAAAGATGTGTAAAAGTGGTGGTGAGGGACAGAGTTTAGTCATGGCCTTAGTGCTGGGTTAACAGTTGAACTTAATGATCTTAAACATCTCTTCCAACCAAAGTTATTCTATTATTCTGCTGTGCATTTTCTTGTGGAGTGCCCAGGCACAACCACCACCTGTGTCTGCAGGAGGGCAGCTGCCATGGGCACTGGTTTTGCAGGTTCACCATGCAAGTGATGCTCTTTTGGAAAAGGGGCTAAACTTCCGAGCTGCTTACAGGCCATGAACACACTCCAAATTCTCCCTGAGCATTGCAGATGCAGCCAGGATGAAGTAAACTGAGATGTGGGAAGGGGAGACCACCACTGAAGGGGTGCTGATCCTGTGGGAACAGCAGGAGAGAGAGCAAGGAGGTGGCATGGACCTGGGAAGAGGGCTGGCATGTCCCTTGTGCCTCCCAACCCCTCTGGCTAGCTTTGCCCTTGGCCTCCAAGTTCCCTTGGGAATTTCTTCCCGTTCTCAGTGCCTGGGAGGAGATTGTTTTGAGCAGCACAGACTGTGGAGCTCATTGTCCCCAATGCAACACCTGCATGTTCTTCAGCCTCGTCATCTCAGCAACAGGCTGCAGTGCCTTGTTTTTACCCCTCTGTGTGGCAGAGGAGGAGGGGTGAGAGAAAGTGGCCTCTTTGTGTGGCTCTGCTGGTTGC
The DNA here is from genome assembly GCA_033816785.1 of Picus viridis. Classification (NCBI taxonomy): domain Eukaryota; kingdom Metazoa; phylum Chordata; class Aves; order Piciformes; family Picidae; genus Picus; species Picus viridis. The sequence continues at coordinate 4,127,344 of CM066589.1, forward strand.
TGGCAGCCTGCACTGACATCATGCCCATCTTCTTTCTTCTTCTTCTTCTCCTTAGTTTTTTTTTCAAGTGGGCACTGGATATAGCTGTGTGCTTGGAGGGGCTGTCCTCTGGGCACTCCTTCCTTGCAAGTCGTCCCTGCTCCAGTGCCTTGGTGACAAGCAGTTAGTACAAGTCAGTAGATCCAAAATCTAGGGGACTGAGACCAAAGGGCCCTTTCAATGTCTGTGAGATTTAAGAGCAGGTTTAAGAGCCACAACTGAAAGTCCTAAACCCACCTTTACAGGGCCTGCTTAGGCCATCCTGATCATGACCTGCCTCGTTACAGAGCTGTTGAAATCAACCCTGTTCTGAAACCTGGAGTCTGCAATTGGGTTGGCAAAGTGAAAGAAAAAGCGTTTTCTTCTGCCTGTGAACGAGAATTTAGTGCTGGAGGAGTCTGCTCTGCCAGATTTCCTTTGCCTGGGAGGGTGGGAGGTACAGCAGAGCTGGCAAACAATCATGGATTTTTGATTCCAGTCAGGAGAACCAGGCTGTAGATAAACCCCTTTGGCACGGCTGCAGACCCACGTCTGCAAGGCAAGAGCATTGTCCTTAAATCTGCTTTGCTGAAGGGCAACAGGATTACAGGACCAGTAGATGCAGAGCAAACAAACTGCAGTGACAGTGCTGGAGAAGGCTGCATCAGAATCTGTGAAATCCTGTATCTGAAAGCGTTGCAGCAGGGCTTGGGGTCTGGTGTGCCCCTCTCCCAACCAGGGCTTGCTGCTGTGTGACACCAGGGAGGAGAACAGATGTGAGAGGGTGGAAGAGAGGAGGTGTGATGCTCTGTAGGCCACACACCTCTCTGCCTCAGAGCATGGTTTTCCCACTAAGTAGATTCTGTGAGGAAAGGAAATGTGTATTTACACAGACAGTGACAGCCAAATGCTCTTTGGGTCAGATTTGGACTTCTTATATATCCCTGTGAGTTTTGAAGTATCTGCAAGTGAAGTGGTTTGCTCACACTGGTGATGTCCTGAACAATCTGGGCTGGGAACAGCAGCCTGGTCACAGCGTTTTAGTCACAATTACAGTAATGTTTTAGTCACGATTACAATAAAGCTCTTTTTGTCAGCTCACAAATGAGGACTAAATAAGCTCCTTTTGCTCTTAAGTTGTTTCTTTTAAAACAAAACAAAACAAATCATCACACATTTATTTTTGCAACATTCAAATATTTTCAGGCTGATCAGCAAGACAGTCCCTTTGAAAGAAGAATGATGGTCAGAGCTTGTGACTTTGACATTATTTAAGCTGATTAGTGATCTGTTATTTGCAAAATGAGGTGTTACCATTCTAGAGCATTTAATAAGTGTGAATCAAGCCTGAAAAGTCATAATTCTGACTTAAAATGTGTTATATTCTAGAAGTAATATGGCCTAGACTGCTCTTATTTAATGTCTGGTCACCAAACTCTGATTTGTGGCTTTTCTCAACCACATGGGCTCCAGCTTTCCCCTCTAAGTGGAGGCCAACTCCCAGAGCTCTGCTTAAAAGAAAGCAGCCCCCAAATGCTCAATAACAGGCAGAAATAGAGAGTGGAGATGTGATCAGGGGAGCTGGCCTCATGGCAAACCTCACTTGTTGCTTGGGGAAGGGATGGCAGTTTGTCACTGAAATTTATTTACAAAGGAAAACAGGGGTTGAAGCACAGCCCCTGTGTGGAAAAGAAAAAAAAAGAAAAAGCCCCAAAAGAAAAAAAAAAGGAAAAGAAAAGGAAAGGTTGAAAACCTGCCAGGAAAACAATGGCCTCTGATATTCCATTGATTTTTCTGTCTGCTGATAATAGCAGGCTGCAGAGTGCAACCTGTGTGCACACCCTCCCATCCTGCCTGCTGATGGATTTATGTCTTTGCTTGATCCTGTCTGTCCCAGGGAATTGATTTATTGCCCAAAACAACCATCAGCAGAGGTTTGCTCTGAGCCAGAATGAAAACATTTCATACTCTGGTGTTGATGGAAAAACCCTGGCCCATCCTGTGTTGTTGATGCTAATTCAGGGGACCCCGTGCTGGTAACCACGTGGGCATTTTCCTAACGGAGGTGAGGGACACAGGGCACTGGAAACTCAGCTGAGGAATATGGTAGTTATTGGGCATTACTGCTGCAAAATGCCTGTGTTAGCTGCTGTACACTAAATAAAGGGTATCAATGAAGTTTTTCTGGACACTGCATGAGATTTACTCATAAAACCATAAACATATGGATCCAAGCTAGAGGAGGGGAGATTTAGATTAGACATCAGGAAGAAGTTCTTCACCATAAGGGTGGTGAGACACTGGAGCAGGTTGCCCAGGGAGGTGGTGGAAGCCCTTTCCCTGGATGTTCTAAGGTCAGGCTTTATGTGGTTCTGGGCAACCTGATCTTGTGGAGGGTGTCCATGTCCATGGCAGGGGGGTTGGAACTGGATGATTCTTGAGGTCCCTTTGAACCCTGGCAATTCTGTGATTCTGTGACATCAAGATTAAAAGATTGCCTCGAACACAGAAAAAAGTAACCGTGGATATCTATTATTTCAACCAAATGCTTTCAAAGAGAAATCTGTGAGCCAGCAACTCAGAATAGTTAAATTTAGCTGTGAAAGAAAGCTTTCTGCAGAGAGATTTTAACTTATTGTTAAGGAATTTGGCAGGCACTCAGTGTCCCTTGAGTCAGAGTCATGCTCTATCTCCCCCACCGCCCCAAGCACCTTCTGTCCTTCTTGTCTGTGTTTGCTTCCCTCCGATTACATTCTGCCTGCAATGTAGAATATAGAATAGTGCAGAATTAAGTTCTGCCTGTGATGAGTTTCAGCTCAATGGAGTGAGCTGCTGCCAGTCCGTAGTCAAAAAGGACTTGGAAATGCTGGGAGCCTGGGATGTGTCCCTGTGGAATTACAGTGATCTGATGGAGCAAGGACAACCGGCGCTGAACATTTCTCAGGTGACTTGTGCAGGACTGCCCGCTCTAGCTGCAACAAGCAAGCAAGCTTTCCAGTCAGTGGGTGCCCCCAAACATGCCTCTTTTTCCAGCTGATCTAGTTGGGCTAGTAGAAAATATTCCCCTTTTTTTTGCAAATTTTTTACTTTGCTGCTGGACTGTGTGGATGACAGCAGCTCTGCTGTCTGGAGGCATTCATAATGTGTTGTGATGCTCTGTAAGCATCAGAGCCTGGAAGCCCTGAGAGAACTGGGTTTGCTCAGCCTTGAGAAGAAAAGGCTTAGGAGATACTTTATTGCCATGTACCAGTACATAGTGGGGGGCTACCAGGAGGATGCAGACTCCTTTTTTTTTTAGAAGGAGTCACATGGAAAAGACAAGGAGCAATGAGTGTGAGTTAATGCTGGGGAGATTCTGATTGAATTTGAGAAGAAAATTTCTAACCACGAGGAGAGTTAGACATTGGAATCATCTTCCAGGGGAAGCAGTGGATTCCCCTGCTTTGCACAGTATTGAAACTCAGCTTGACAGGGTGCTAGGCCGTCTCATTTCAATTCTACTGTTACCTAGAAAGTTTGGACCAGATGATCCTTGAGGGACCTTCCAACCTGACATTTTATGATATTTAGGGAGAGGCAAAGAGTCTCTCAGCACAAAAGAGAAGGGCTTCTAATTTCTCTTCAAAGAGTTCCTCCCTGAAGGCAGCTATTTTAGAACTTGAAACTTGCCCTAAAATGCCTTTTCCAGTCCCTTTGGGTTTCTTGGCAAATGAAGATTTCCTCAGTCTTTCCCTGTGACACAGCGAGACCAAAATATGAATCCATCAAGAAATATTTCAATTGCAGATTGCCCTGCTCACATCTTCTGGGAGGGTTTGCAGCCCAGTTTAATCTATGCAGAGTGACAAAATCCAGGCCTGTCTCAGGGCATTCCTCTTGCTGAGCAACGGGGTCACTGGTGGCTGACAGCAGCTGGTGGCCTCCGAAGACAGAGAGGTCAAACTAACCCATGCGAAGTCCTTGGCTTGTGCTTCACAGCTCTCTAGCATTGTCAGCATTAAAATAAGGTGGTTTTACATGTAGTTGAGCCACACACACAAGAGATGCCATTGTGTCAGCATCCCTGAGAGCTCCTCTCACCCCAGTGCAAGTGTTTTCTTCACTTGTGGGGGGAGGGCCTGGGTAGATAAGGGTCTTACAGTCTATGGACATAAATATATATATATATATATATATATTTACTGCTGACAGAAAAAGAAAAGATGATTGTGTCTTTTTGGACAACAAAGAAGCTTTTTTTCCCCCAGAGCCCATTAGAATGCTTTGTGGATTCCCAACTGATACATTTTTGTTTTAAAGCGTTCGAGGCTCGTGAGCTGTTTGCAGCACTCATCCCCACGCAGGAGAAATTGCTGTTCTCCCCTCCCTGCCTTCTCCAACAAGTCCTCCCAAAACCACAGGGTCCTTGCTTTGAGGAGGCTCAGAACTATTACTGGCTTTATTAGCATCTTTCAAATGTTCTTCTCTTTTCCATAAGAAAATATTTTCTCTGACAATAACTGCAGCTATTGGGGATGGGTTTTCTGCTGCCCCAGCCAGGAGCTGTGGTTTGTTCTCTACTTTAACTAAACAATTTTATTTTTAATCTCACTCCCTTTTTTTCCCCTTCCTCTTGCAACCTTAACTTCTTGACACTGCCTCCAGATACCTTTTAACGCGGTCGGTGGAAATCTGTACCGCTGCCACGGTGCTGTTATTGTTTTGCTCTGATTCTCTGATAGCCACAAGGATGGAGCCCTGCACAGCTTGTCCTGGAGGCAAGTAAATATTGACAGATTAATTCTTCTCAGATGTACAAACCATAAAGGAGTATTGTTTTAGGACATGCTCCTGGGAGGTGATTAACACCATCAACTCCTCTTGCCCTCAGTGCATGTGGGGACTTGTCAGGATGGAGGTAGGACCCTGAGCTGAGGGTTGTGAGTGTGACCTTGTGTGGCACAAGGAGAATGTATTTGCTCCCTGCTTGAAGCAAACCATGTATGTGTGTGCATGCAGCACACTGAAACACTGAGGACCCTGCATGGCTACTTGCAAAGTGCTGAATTTGAACCTGCTTGGCTGTCCTGAGGGTATCTCCTTTGAGTATCACTTGCCCAGCAGCCCTCCCAGCAACACTGTGGCAGCCTTGTTGCCTTTTGGGGGAGGGGGAATATGGAATTTCAAGCAAGATTTGAAGTCTGCAGTAATTTTTTGACCTGCTATAGACTCTAGATAGAATACTATTTTCTCTTCAAGGTCAGGTTGGACAGGGCTCCAATGAACCTGGTGTAGTTAATGGTGTCCCTGCTGACTGCAAGGAGGTTGGGCTAGATGACCTCTAAATACCCTTTCCGGCCCAAACTGTTCTATGATTCTGCAGGCCTTTCCCATGCCATTTCTCTTTAATTCAATAGGTTTCTGGGGAGCCTTGCTGTGTTTATCCGCATCACTTGGTACAGAGAAATTGTCTCTAGGCAAGTGGGATCTACTTTCCAGAGGTGTGAGACCTTTCCCTTTCCACAAACACTCCCAACAGTGAAGTACTGCTGCTTATTTTGTCCCTGCCCATTTTCTGCTTGTGTTTTATAAACCCTGCTCTGTCTTGCTAAATGCTGGGATGTTTAATTAACATTTATGTGACCATTCAGTAGAGCAACTGCAGTGGTGCTGATGCATCCAGCTGCCTCTGGGCCACTGATTTTACTGTCTCACCAATGCTTACAGCTTTCATGGTCTTGCTTCCTACCTACTCTATCCTAATCCTACAGGTCTCCAGAGCATTAGTTTCCGTGATGACTTTCGTTCTTCCTTCTTAAGGATGTCTCCAGGGGACAAATCTATTTCCTTTGTAATAAATAAATCAATATATTTGTTGTGTATATATATATATAAAAATAAATATGTCAAATAGCAGCTGGTTTTACTTCTTGCTTGGTGCCTGAGAGGGATGGCTGTTCTCTCTTGATCTCTCTCCCCTTTGAGGCTCCTTCTGCTTGAAGATGTCTTGGACTAAGCCCTTATGCTCATGCTCCTGGGTCCCACTGTGGGACTGCAAGGCAGAAGGGATGAGCTTCTCGTATGTCCTTTGTTCTACAGAGCCTTCCTTCCCCTTCAGTGTGCTTTGTGTCACTGTGATGGAGTTTCCTGACGGAGCTATCTTTGCTTTCTGTCTCTCCCCAGCCATGTGTGGTGTCGTCGCGACCATCTGGTTTCCCGTGTGCGCCCACCGTGAGACCACCATCATGAGCTTCGGCTACTCCCTGTACACAGGCTGGATTGGCTCTGCCCTCTGCCTCTTTGGTGGCTGTGTCATCGTCTGCTGCTCAGGAGACGCCCAGACATTCGGTGAAAACCGTTTCTACTACGCCTCGGGGTCCAGCTCCCCTACCCATGCAAAGAGCGCTCATGTGTAAGCGTCCTGGGGATGTCCCACGGCTGCCGTCCGATGCTTTGGCTGGTGTGGGTTTGCGTGCCCTGGGTTTGCTTCTACTGACACACAGGCTGCTGTCAGGCTCCCAGGGGAAGATTAGAAAAGCAGCACAAATGTCTGGTAGTTTGAAGCGTTATTCTCCCCATCTGTTCCCCCCTTCTCCAGAAAGAAAGCTGTAACCAGCCCTACCTCTTGGTCCTCCCCATTTTGCCCTGAGCACCTGCCCCATCTTCTCGTGGCCAGGAGGACTCAGAAGGTTTGGGCTTGTCGTGTGGGTTTTAGGGTTTTAAATTTCATTTTCTAGCTCCCCTGATGATAAGGAGAGTTTAAAGCAATAAAACAGAAACAAGAGAGAGACTTTCCCGTTGTTAGAAGGACTCTGGCAGCTTCTCCCACCAGGTCACTATTTGCTTTCCCCTGCTCAAGGTCACTGCTCTGGCACGGTTTGGGCGAGAGGGTAGGAGGAAGGCTGCCTGCTTCAACCGGGCAAATGTTTCTCTTTGGGAACAAGAGCAGGGGATTTTTGTTTCTGCCTTTCTCTGTAAATACTTTTGTATGAAGTTTGGTCAGTTTAGTAACAGTATTTCTCCCACCCTCCCCCCACCAGTCATCAGTATGAAGGAAACAGAACCCAAAGGTCCTAATCACACAGTAGATAACAGTGCCTTTTGATATTGTTATCCATGACTCTGGGGGCTCTAATCCCCACACACCCTGGTTTGGTTTGGTTCCTTTTCTTTTCTTTTCTTTCTTCTTCTTTTATTTTTTTTTCTTTGTACAGATCAGTTACTAAAAAAATGTATGTTTTACAATTTTATTTTTTTTTAAACTCCTTGCTTTCTTCTTCTCAGTTTGTGTTCTGTCTTGTGTCATTAAAGCAGCACACTTTAACATGCAGTATAATGTACCTGTTACAACACAATTCTGGTGAGTACTGATGATGCCTTTGTACTTTCAGTGAAATACTGTCCAATAAATAACAGAGTACCTGCAACCACTGCTGCCCTCTCTTCCTTTCTGTGTGTTTCCATAGCTGCCTTTTCCATGACAAGGATTTCCTAATGGTTTTGAAGATAGTTTCTTTTTATATGGGATATTCTGCTCTGCTGTGGAACTAAGTGGCCTTTTTGTTTTATTGGGGGAAATTTAAAATATGAGTAATCTAATAATCATAGAATTGTTTGGGTTGGGAAAAGACTTCTATGATTGAGTCCAGCCATCAACCTA